>LPNX011032513.1:419335-445698 GCA_001517045.1 Pseudotsuga menziesii | reverse complement strand
TCTGTGTTTCAAGCTTGTGTTGTGGACTGTGTATGTGTTGTAACAAATAGATAAACTCATGTCGCTGTGACCTTTGTTGTTGTCCTAAAGATAAGAAGAAAAATCTTCAAAAAAATATAATAGTGGGCTGCTACAGTATGGACAGACTGGAAGAACCAATCAGCTGCCAAATGCGCCCTCCCACAGTTCAGATCTTCTCCAAAGGACTGTCCGGTCAACAAGGGGCTGAGAAAATGTCTTCAAATGGCCAACTCGACCTCCCAATGAATAAATAACAGCCCAGGAACAAAGGTGTAAGCTGGGGTGTCTTCCTTCAGCTAGGAAATGCACCCTCCTGTAGGTATGACTTTCACAGAAGTGAAATCGTTGAGCTGGGTGATGAATGAGCTCGTCCTCCTTTCTCTTTTGATAATGATGGCCAGACTTATGAGAAAATGTCTTTATTCTTTTTCTGTCTTGCTGTTGTACCCAAAAAGAATTAGAGAAGAGTCAAGACTGCAAAATTGGGTTGTGGAAACCAAAAGAAACCTTCAGATCAAGATTCAGATCCCTGTCCAAGACTCGGGTCTGCTCTTCCTCAGTCAACTTTTTCCTGGTTCAAAACAACCATCAAAACAAATTAAGAATTGCTGTTACAACTTGTATGCTGGTCCATAGAGATTTTAAAAATGTTTTCTTCCACAGTCAGCGAGAAAGAGAGAGAATGACCAATGGATCCACCTCCAGCTGCTCTAAAATAGTTAGAGATTGACAGTGAATAGCTCCACATTCTCCACGCTGTGCCTGTACAGAAAATTACATCTTTGAAGCTGGAAAACCCTTGATATTTCCTCAATGCACAGAATTACCACTGAAATATACTCAGGGCTGCTTCAATTTGTATCTCAGTCACTAGGGCACGAATTTGCTCGTGTATAATTATTTCTGCTCCAAAAAAAATTTCAGGCTGAAGAAATTTCCACGCTGAAGTTCCCAAAAAAAATTCCACGCTGCTGTTCAAAAATTTCAGCGCTGATCTTTCTGAGTCTGCTCCAGCTTCTTCACATTTCTCTGCTGTCCAAAACCATGCCAAAAATTTCCTCTGCTGCCTTATCAAATCGCTAAGTTCTCCACGTTACACACACTCTTAAAAAGGGATACGACTGTTTCAATCATTTCTCAAGAGCTTCACTTCCAATCAAGGTAAATGTGATTATATTTATATGAGAAGTTAGAAGGAACGTTTCCTAGTTTTAGGGAATATTTTATCATATTTTATTTTTTTATTTTTTTTATTTTTATATATATATTTTTTTTCATCCTTTGTTGGTTTGAGCTTAGGTTTTTAAAAATACACCACTAAGGTGATCATTATCCATAAAGTAAGGAAAGTACACTTTTGTATTTTTAATTTTTTAATTATTTTATTTAAAATCATCCCTTTTTTTTTTTTCATTTCACCCTATTTAAAAGACTTTCTTCAAAATTCATTAGGGACACCTGAAGAATGTTATTATTGTATTGACTCCTTTTGACTGGGCTGACTTCACCATTTACTTTAACTATTAAAATTCAAGAGACTTGGGTCATATAGGGCTTCTTTAAGGACTCCATCATGTCATGCTTCTTCAAGAGATAAGGAGAACATGTCCAAGATATCCACAATATATAAGGGCACAAGAGCATCTCAATCATGTGCAAGGCTTCACCGAGTGATCAATGATACCATTAAGCATGCAGAGGCTCCAAAGGCTTCAACAATGTGATCCATGGTCATCAAGCTTGATCATGATAGTTAGGTGCAACATAATCATGTTAGGGATACATACAATGTCCAAGAGCCATCAAGAATAGTATTAGTGCAGCCTCTGAAAATCCTTCAAGACCAAATTGACCTACCTCATGGGCTTCTTCATTGTCTACCAAGGCTTCAAGCAAAATGGTGGCATCCATGTTGGCATCAATGACAATTTCATCAACAGAAATTTGGTTGGGTGAAACTCCGGGAAAGTCAAACCCTAGTTTGACCCCGAGCTAGAAAAACCCTAAATACTAAAACTGCTACATTTTGGTACTTTCATTATATTTAGAGATTGGAAAAGGATCAGGAGTTGAAAATTGCAGAGGCTGAATATACACCCCTTATGTACAGTGTGTCCAAAATTCAGCCTCATATTCGCTATATTCTGGGAGATATGATCCCTCCAACTTAGGGTTCCAGCCTCTTCCAGAATTCATCCCTAAACAGGACACCTGGGGAAAATTGCTATATATTGGGCTACAAAAGTACAAATGGAATTCCGGAAGATGTTCCAGAAATAGAACGGACTTTAATTTCTATGATCCGAATATTAGACTCAGAAGATGAATCAGTGACACGTGGCATGCCATACAACTTCACTGTTCGAAACAGTCCTGTAATATGTCACCTTGGGAAAAGGATCATAAATCCAAATTGGTGAAACCAATTCTGATGAAACCTATGGTGTTGGATCAGGGACATGCGAGGCTAACTTACTGAAAAATTTAAGACATAGAAGATCATTAATTTCGTAGATATCACAGAGACAGTGATATGAATTTCTGCAGAAGAAATTGGAAAACTAGGGCTTCCTGTTCCAGGAGCTTCCCTCCAATGTTCTCAGAAAATGGGTACATTGGACAACTCCATTTGAAGAGATATATCTTTCTATCCAGTCAGATCTAAAATATTCCAAGTTTTGAAAATTAGGGTTTCTCTAACAAACCCTATATCAGCTAGCTCTGGAAGTAGGACGGACACCTCAAATTGGTAAGATCTAATCTTTTGCTATTTGCATTTGAGGTTCTGATTTCAAAGTGATCTATCACATCAACATGATGATAATCTTGGTAAATTTTACAACTTCCAAGCATGGAAGTATTTGATTTCTTTGAATAAAATGAATTGGACACCTACATGAGTAGAGAGGTTCCAATTCCATACGGAGATGAGGCTGAAAGCCTTACACAAGAAGAACTTGATCAAGGCCAAAAAGATCATTGTTGATTCAATCACAGATCAACTTGTACCACAAGTGTCTTCCCTAAAGACACCAAATATGTTTGATTCCTTGATCAATATATTTGAAGATAAGAACTTAAATCAGAAGATGGCTTTGAGAAAACAGTTGAAGAATGTGAAGATCCAGAATGCAGAACAACTTGAAGCGGTAGAAGAAGAAGTGAAGAATGCAGAAGTGGTGATGGCCACCTTGAATGGCCTCCCAGGATCATGGGATTCATTCATGCAAAGAATGCATGCCAGAAGGAATTAATTGCTTTCAGCTCGACTCATAAGAAGAGAAGAAGAACATGGGAGCAATTGAAGATCAAGCTCTCACCATTCAAAGAAGATCCCTCAAGCGATGAGGAATATGAAGAACTCAATTCTTGAAGAACCTCTTATTCATCTTATCATTTGGATAAGAAATGATGATTTCATGAATGAACAAGATGATAAAGCAGAATGATCAAGATGGAGTCTACCCACGAAACAAATAAAAGATAAGTATTCAATTGTCATTTCATGATATTGTTTTGTTATACATTTGATTATATTCAATTGATGTGTTATGCATGACAGATTGTTTGCATTAATGACTATATACTACTAATATGCATGTGATGGGTAAGTAGCTCATGGTGCTATACAATTCTCCATTGCTACTTATCAAACCTCCTTGCTGACATATTGGATTAGTGCACAATCTCAATTATGTCATGGTAGAGATGGAAGGAATCTAGAAAGTTTATGTGAGATATGGATGAATGTTGTATTGACTAAACAATTGCATGATGCATAATAATTTGTCGTTATGCATATGTTTTATGAAATAGTTCTAACCACACAATTGGTGCATTTGAATTGTAGGAAAGGTCCTGTACAACCTCCTACAAGAAAAGAAGGACGAGACTTGTTTCGAAGAACAAGTGATGACAATTCAAGATTCACTCCAATAAACATGAATCTGAATCTCCCAGGGTCAGAGACACCATGACAGAAGAAAGAGCTTTAGAGAGTGGTAGATCCACCTTGAAGGATGAAGACCACCATGGGTACAAGAGATAACTCAAGATGAAGAAAATAATGTTATGATCAAAGAATAACAGTTGATCATGGGGAATGATGTATACGATATGATGGATCTACAAGAACAAGTGTACAAAGAAAGGTTCATGATTTTACCCAGAAAGAATTGACTATGACATGACATACTCTATTGACCAGTATATATCAAGCATAGAACCACCTGTACAGAATGAAGAGGGAAGATGATACTCCACTTCAGGGGGAGTGACTATAGAAAATTATATCTGAGTTCGACATGGTACGACATGATGGATAGCTTCATGATGGATCGAGACTTTACCAAGAGTAAAGTGGGTTCCAACCTTCAAGGTTGAATGCAGAAGACTAGGATATACTGATGACCTGAGAAGACAAACTCATAGAAGATGTTATGATACTAGAATGATGTTTGGGATATAGTACTCAAACCAGAAAGCAAGAATGTGGTATCTTCCAAATGGATTTGCAAGATAATATATGTTGCTAATAGAAGTAAGGTAAGACTTGTGGCTAGAGGTTTCTATCAGAAAGAGGGAATTAATTCTGAAGAGACACTTACTCCAGGAAGCAAGGTACACTTCCTTCAAAACTATCATGGTATTTTCTTCCATGATGAAGTAAAGACAAGCCTTCCTTAATGGTATGATTGAGGAAGAGCTTTACATCGAATAGTCATGAGGAAGTAAAGAAGGCCCTCTATGGCCTGAAGCAAGCTCCCAGAGCTTGGTATGGAAGAATAGATAGTTTCCTGATGAGCATGGGATTTGCCAAGAGTAAAGTCGATCCTAAACTTTCCTACAAGGTTGTAGAAGATGAACCTGTCATTATATTAATATATGTGGATGACTTATTCTTGACAGGGAATGAGAAACAAATCATGGAAAGCAAGAAGAAACTAGTAGAAGAATTTGAGATGAAAGACCTTGGGTTAATGCATTATTTCCTAGGTCTGGAAGTATGGAAAAGTTCAGAAGGAATCTTTCTCAACCAGGGAAAGTATGCGGTAGAGATATTGAAGAGATTCAATATGTTGGAATGCAAAGTCATGGCCACACCCATGGACTCCAACCTGAAGCTGTTAGCTGATGACTCATTAGAGTTAGTGGATGTGACTCACTACAGACAGATCATTGGGTCATTGATGTACTTAACAAATACCATACCAGACATTTGTTTTGCTGTGAACACCTTAAGTAACTATGATCATGAAAATAAGATCCTACTTGATATTGAATTGAGTCTTTATTTATACTGAAGCGGGAATATTTTTGGTCCAATACTCTTATTGTGCCTATGATTTAGACCTCCTGATTTGGATATGGCATGCATCACTAATAACAAGTGGGATATACTATTCGCTCAAGCATTGTTTCAAGTAAACAACTCCAACATGCAAGCCGACATGTCATATTTTTGTTCCAACATTCCTGTAGTAGGTATTCTACCCTTGCTATAGGCAGGAACGACTCCCTTCCATATATAGGACAGAAGGGTAGGGTTCCTATGAGGATGGAATGAAAAGCCTACAAACAAGGTTAGGGGCAAACTGTAGAAACCCTGCAAAAACTGTTAGAAAACGAAATAGCTACAAGAAATCAATGGAAACCTGCAACAAAGCATGAGCAATAAACCTGCAAGCAAACTATGTCAAGAAACTACAATATAAAAGAAACAAAACACAAATATACCTTCTCTAGATGGAAATGGGTCACCGTGCCCTAACTTTGGGAGCACCTCTCAATGGAATGGGAGCTTTGGCTCAATGGAGAAATGGAGGAGAGGGAGGGTGAATGGCTTGAGAGGCAAATGGTCTCAAGGCACTCACACGGGTAGCATAATGATAGGGAGAGAATGGATGATTTGAGAGTGACCCCCACCCCTCTATTTATAGCTTTTTTAGGGTTTTAAGCCCCTGGTCAAGGCTTTAGCCCCTTTTGGGGATTTTAGCCCCTTTCGCCCAATTCTTAGCTCCTTTGGAGTTTTTAAGCTCCTTTGAGGGGTTTTAGCCCCTTTTTGGAGGTTTTATCCCCTATGAGAGCTATTTTGGCTTTTTTTAGGGGTTTTTAAGCCCTTTTTCATATTTTTGAGCCTTTCTGAGGGTGTGGGGGTCAACTGAGGGTCGTGCATGGATGTCCTTAGGTGGTGTAGGTCATGTAGAGCTCATTAGGGGATTTTTGGGGTTAACAATTCCTTCTACCAATGTTTCCCCAAAAACATAATGCCCAACAGAGCAGCAACTGTATCACAATTAAAAGGAGTAGTGGTCTATCCCAATCAAGTCGCGTGACGCTTTTACCAACCCTCACACCCAAAATATTCATCCCCAAATCCCTCATCCACCAATATTCATTCCCAAAACCCTCATTGTACAAACCCTCGTGCTTCAATTCCACATTTTACTCAAATTCCAAACCACGATTTCCTTCTTCGCCAACACCTAAATCCATATATTCATCAAATTCCTTAAATTATCCTCCTTTTCTCTCAGTGATTCAAAATATGAACCCAATAAAGTATCTACAAAGTCATAATGTTTTTGAGATTCAACTGGCATGCCCTAGTTGTGGCTCAACAAGAAAATGAAGGTATCAGAATCCAAACAATCTAAACCCTATACACAAACCCCATTCAGACCATTTTCTACATATGCTGATGAATTCAAGGATACATTAACCTTCTCTACATACCCTGTAGCATGAACAAATCCTCTCGTGTTGCAATTTTGTGCATATATGGCAAGTCTAGGCATGTGTTCACCATCAAATAGGCCTCAAACAATGGTGAAAGGGCTTGTTCCTATACCTTTGAACAATAAGAAATATTTATCCTCAAATTTGACCTTCTTGATGGTTGCAAATGACCTTAAACAGTAGTGAAAGGGATTTTTCATGTACCTTTGAACAACAAGCAACATTTATCCTCAATTCTGACCTTGATAAGGTATCCTAGGTGAGCATTTCTCCAACAATTCATAGTCTCGTGCACAAGAAATGGTAGCAAGGAAGGTTTATGGGACGCTGATTGTATTTTCTCATCCCTTGGCTAGCGCTCAACCCAAAAATCATAATGCTCTGTATGTTTTTAGTATGGTATTATGTAAAATTATAATACATGTTTTGTAATGATATAAAAATTTGTATGTTTTTAATATTGTATTATGTAATATTATATGTTTTGTATGTTTTTAATATGATATTATGTAATATTATAATATATGTTTTGTAATAATATAAAAATAGTATATTATAAACTTTTAATCTCTCAACGATTTGCACTTGAGGTCCATCAAGTGCCATCGAGCGACCTTGCGACGTCATTTTCTCCCTCTTCCAGGTGACGACCTTAATCTGGCATACTCCCTCCATCCACCGGCCCACTTATGGGTCCACTCCGTCACCTATGCCGTGACACGAGATCCCTGAATATGCTTTTGTCAGCATGCAGTTAATGCATGGATTTTGAACGTCTCGACTACCCCTGCCCCTCCTGCCCAGAACAAAGAACTCCATCCTACTCCCAACCTCAACTACCCCTACCCCTCCTGCCTAGAATGGAGAACTCCATCCTGCTCCCAACCTGCACTAGCACGGAGAAATATGAGCGATCCTCGATTCCTCACCCTACATCCCTCCCATATGAACTCTTGGCTTCTCTCGTACCCTACGAATCTCAACGTCTCTTGGACCCTATAAAATCAGACATCCTCGACTGCGGTGATCGACCCATCGTTCGAAGATTCACGCCTTCATTTCCTCCCTTTCTCCTGCATCCTCGAACTCTCATCCTTTCAACAATAACGAATCTAGGGTTCTTGACTCAACAGGTAATCATGATTCTAAACTTTTGTCAGCTATATACTATTAGAATATGGGTAAATGACCTGAACTTTAATATTATTATGTGTATTTGGTGAGAGAGAGGTGCTTTAGGTTCAATTGATTCTTTTAACTTTGTTGAATTCTTGGGAATATTTACCACAATAGACTTCAGTAGCTCAACGAAGTTGATCCTTTAATGTGTCCCATCCTTGGATCATATTTACTATTCCAACTTTGGCATCGAGATGTTCTTGCAGACTGTATGGTATTTTTATACTCAACATGACTCCTATAAAGCAAGTAACCAATCTTCACTCTCTGCAAAATCTTATTGTTTTTGTTGTAATCTACGGTCGTGTTTTAGAAAGAAAAAACCAATCCTCATGACTATGAATGAAACTTCAATCCACTTAGCATGAAATTTATTGATTATTTCTTCTACTTTTATTAGACACACCCAAACAACCCTATGAGAGTCAAGGTTAAGAAGATTGAACCCATGCTTTCATAAGAGTTTTTAATCAGATATAGTCTAAGATATTCATGGCTTAGAAAATTTGAAACTTTGTTTTTCCTTATTTCCAAGGTTATTCTCTCTCAAGAATTTATCCTATAGTGTATTAAGCATTATACCCATAGTAGAGAATTTTTCCTACAGTGTATTAAGCATTATAACCCATAGATTTGTCAAATTAAGTTCAAAGAACACAAAATATTAAGCATTATAACTCGTATTAACAAAGGAAGTTTCTCTACATATTAAATTGTTTATATAGTAACTTCATAATGTTCCAGCATATGGTACTTGGGACTCTTACATTGAAAGATCAACAACTAGCTATGATGCTCCTAGGTATCGATATGGTACTGGTTCTACCTAATTTGTAATTGTAGTAACCTAATTTTCCCTTGGCGCATGCTTAACGGTTTGCTTCAATGGTGCAGCAGGGATAAATATGGTCAAGAGAAAATTCATGCAATTGCTGTGTTGGATCTTTGAAGATCGAGGTGCATGGCACCAATATTATAGTCAAAAACAGATTTTCCAACATATATATCATCTGGGATTTGTGATCCCAAATATATTATATCTGGAAAGCAATATGAACGTCTAAATTAGGACATTGTCTGCAATAATCCACAAAACCATAACACTATCCCAGCCACCTATGAAAAACACTAGATATTCCTAACCCCACAAATTCCTTTTTGGATTCAGAATTGTTACCCTACACATGATCNATTTACACTTCATTGTCAAAATTGCAATTTTCCATGACACAATTAAAAATGACTAACATAAATGACTAATTCATATTCTTCTAGCTAGTCATTTTTTATGCGGTGACTAAATTGGTCGTTTATGTTAGTCATTTTAACTCTATCACTTATTATCTAGTCATATTTGTTAGGTCTTGACTAAAGTAGTCGTTTATTTTAGTCATTTATATCTGGGTCAATCAAAGTTGCTCATATTTATTAGTAAATCACTTAAAAACCTGTGGTGACTAGATTTTTTAGTCACGTAGTCACTAATTCCTCATTTTGTACTAGTGTTTTATGAAGAGGGTTTCATCAATAGTTCCATCATAATATCATGGCCAAGGGTAATGACTTCCTCATAATGGCCTCCAAGATCTAGTTTGTGGGCTTAGGGACCCTTACCTTCAATTATCACAATCCTCAACACAATAGGGCGTTATTCCACATGCTTGACCAAATCATTAATATCACCTCACCATTATTTGTGCAAACATAAAGGATTAATTATTTAGCATGCATGATGGCTCAAACACAATGTCAAGTGGCTCAAGCTTGGCTAGTTAACAATATTTGACACATCATTCATATCCATGATCAACATGTACACCAAGCCACACAATACTACCTTGAATGTCCATCATGCCATCAAGAATGTCCAAAAGCTCCTCCATATGTGTGAGTTCAAAACCCAAGCTGCCACATGCAAGGGTGTGTTCCATCATTTCATCTAACCACAAGGGAGACCATATATCATAAACAACCTACATCAAGCTGGAATACCAACAAGTAGGGGCTCCAAAGACTTGAAGGGCATATTGAAGGGTACACGAGAATCAAGGTGCAAGCAGTGGGCTCCCAGAACATCAAGTGGCACATATCAAGTGTGTGGGATTCATGACCCCATCAAGTCATGACCTTATCAACAAATGACCACATAATGGGTCATTTGTACCGTCTTTTGCTACAAAGCACACACCATTAGTGAATGGGCTCCAAAGTCAAGGCTACCATAGCAGGGGAATGTCCAATCAATCAACCATAAATCCTATCAATAGTTGGGCATTGTATGTGGGTAATGGGTGATCAAACCCATGACAAACCAGTGCAAGTGTCTATGATCACTTCATACCTGTTCACTAAGATTGTCCACTATAGGAGACCTTGATGGCATCAATGACAACCTGAGGAGCCACTGCAAGTACCAAGGTTGGAATCAATGACAACTCAATCAACACTTCCTTGAGTAGCTTGTTCTCCTTTCTTTCTCTTCTTAGGCATTTCAAGTCACTACAAGTTCTGCTTTAAGATCTACTTCTCATTCCTCGTCATATTCTTCATCCTTTGAATCAATTTCCATGAATAACACTCTTTCTGGTT
Organism: Pseudotsuga menziesii; assembly: GCA_001517045.1. NCBI lineage: Eukaryota > Viridiplantae > Streptophyta > Pinopsida > Pinales > Pinaceae > Pseudotsuga > Pseudotsuga menziesii. Next base: position 435,171 of record LPNX011032513.1, on the reverse strand, counting down.
CACTTTCATTATCATTGTCACTGTCGCTGTCGGAGTCATAATCAGATGAGCTGGTGGTTTTCTTTGAGTATATACTTTTCTTCTTTCTAAATATCCTCCTTTTCTATTCTTTTTAATTTCTGTGGTTTTTGTTCCTTTTGAAGTTGTCATCTTCATCATTGTCTGAATTATTTGCATATAGACATTTAGAAGCAAAATGACCTATCCTACCACATGCAAAACACTTGAGAGGTAAGTTACCTTTATACTTACATGTGCATCTTTTCATATTTCGTACAGAGTTGGCTCTATCTCTTCATCAAAATAATCGTTGCCATTGAAACTTAGCTTTGTCATGGACTTGTCCTTCTTTGTTGAGTTCACTTTATTTGCTTTCTTAGATAAATCTTTGAATGTTTGTTCCTTTTTGGGAGATTCTTCATATTCTATCCTCATTTTGTAAGCAACCAATGTTCCATGTAGCTAATCTACTATAATATTGTCCAAGTCTGTTCTTTCTTCCAAGGATTATTTTGGATTGAATCTTTTTGGAAGCGTCCTTAATATCTTCTAAATGAAAATGACTTCATCAACTTCTTCTCCAAGACCTCTAATAGTATTTACAAGTTCATCAACATGAAGAATATAAGTTACAATGTCTTCTTAATCCCTCAACCTTAGGTGTTTTAATTGTCCTCTATAGATTTGGTGTTTGGTTGCTTCGACATTCTTATCCCCTTCATGGGTAGTTTGGAGTTTGTCCCATATTTTCTTTGCATATGTATCTTCATAACTTTCATGAAAACTAATTTGTCTAATGCATTTATGATGTGGTTCTTGGCCTTTGAATTTGTATTTTATGCAATCAACTCATCTACACATGTTGGAGGGGTTTTTGGTACCTTGTATATGTTTTCAACTATTTGTCTTTGCTCAATTCCTTGAGCTCCCAGAAAATATCTCATCCTTATACTCCAAAATGTGTATTCTAATCCATCAAACAAGGGTGTTCCACTTTTGTTGTGCTTTGCAAAATTGCTCACGATTACCTTCTAGTGGTAATAATTTTATTGAAGGAACCCGCTCTAATACCAATTTTTGGTCACGCAGGTGCACTGAGAGGGGGGTGGTGAATCAATGTACAATACTTTTAAATTTTATTCATATCAATTTAACATATTTAGATCATCAATATTAAATCATCACATCATCATCATCATATAGAAATCACAACAAAATACACAGTACACATAATTTTTACGTGGAAACCCAAGTCCTAGGAGAAAAACCACGGAATCCTTTTATAGTAAGAGTTTTTCTAGCAACAACTGGAAGGGACTCCAACCCCTCATACTTTGAGTAGATACGATCATTAAGCTCACAAATACGACTGTAATCCCTAGCACCACCCTACCACCCTAAATAATAATGATTTTTAACATCTAAACCTATGGACCTGTCAAAATTGATCAAAGCACTCAATGTAGATTACCTCTGCTCATAGCCCTATAATTGTGTCACTATCATACATCATATCATTTCACTATGTCAAACTATTCATATACTTCATAGTACATCACATCACTCTTGCTCATCATTGTCATGTCTATGTAAACTTCTCTAGTACATCATTGCCTAAACTTTTCTAGCACATCGTTAACGTCACATCCCTGTGTAAACTTGCATACTGATTAGTGTATAAACATTGGATGCATATATAATCATACGTACAATGGATAATCATGCATATTGGAATAGGTCACTATGTAAACATTGCTAGCACATCACTATTTATTCAACATATCACAGTAGTTAACATACCTTGAAAAGAAGACAATATTGTGTAAGGAGACTTTGTCGTGACACCACAAGAAATTAGTGAGGAAGTATGAGAAATATTGAAACATAAAGGAGGAGGTTTCCACTCATTTCCATTATGTTTCTCAAAAGGACATATTACCTCTAGCTTCCCAAATGTATTATTCTTGAACTTTAGTGAATTTGGGTTGATCTTTCCATCTGTATCTCAATAGAATTGGACCTGTGACTTTATCAGCTCTACTTGAAGGATTCTTCTACACACTAGGAAAACTAGAACTTTCCAATGGACACAAGTGTCCTTCCTTTTATCCACCCTACCTCCCTTATAGAAAAAATTCAAGTTGTTGTTGATTAGATAACATATCCAACTTCTTCAATCAGCCTTAGGACATCAGTCTCAATACATAGTCTTGTACACTCTTGGTAACAATAGTTATCACAACATACCTTAGATGCATTTATTCAAAACCTGTTCAAACTCGAATCCACTTCTTTTAATTCACATCTGATGTAAAAGCTCGGATTGTGGAAACTGATAACAAACCTTCAGACTAAGGTAGATCAAAACCTTGAATGAGAGGGTTCACAAATTCAAACTGTGGTTTCTCATAAAAACTTGGGTTGTATCTAGTTAACAAAAACTTGGGTTGTCTCTAAAAATTCAAGTTGTGGCAACTCTGTAAAACTCGCGCTTTGGAAACTTTACAAAATTCACACTGTGGCAGCTCCACTTCGAGACTTTGTAAAAGGTATCCTTTTGTGCTATTGATCTAGCATATCACTCGGGACTAAAACAAATCCTTAGAACCTATTGAATTTTTTATAAGTTAACTGTAAACTACTCCAAAACTCATCTTAGAAAATTGACCAAAAATTTATCTTTGTTGTAAAAACAAAAGCTTGTGTCTCACTACTATGATTTGGTTGACCTATTTCAACCCCAGGACTATGGACTCTTCCTAAACTTGGATAGGAAAAATTCTCAAAAATTTACCTGCTGTAGCTCACCCAAAAATTAAAAAGAAATGTAATTTATTGCTGCCACTGATTACTCTTTTGCACCGAATTTTTTCTCCCTCAGCTGAGCAAAAATCACAGTTCACTTGCTTTCCTTTTTTTATGGTGAATTAACTTTGTATTTATATTTTTTTCAAATGATATTAATTAAAAAAAAATGGATCCAACTTGTGATGTAATTGAATTAATTTATAAGTTAATTATTTATTAGTGAGTCGACCTCTCATATTTGTTCACTTCAAATTTAGTTCATTAATTAATTCATTATTGATTCGCTAGACTTTAAAAAATCAAATCTCTTCAACCTTGAGGAGTTAGAAGACGGTTCACATATGAACAGAAAGGGATTGACGAAGACTATCTCCATTTAATGGGATTATTTGCAATTACTTGGTCTAATACCCTTAAATTATTTAATTTGTTCAGGACATCAAAGGCCTCATAAGGATGTAAAAAACCAAACCATAAACCGAGTCAAGTCAAATGGTTAACAACCAAGGTTAAGGGATTCAAGCTTCGTTAAGTGTGTCATTTTAAATGACCACGATATGGGTCATTTCTTAAGAGCAAGGGCTTCATCAATAGGCTAATACATTAGGAGGGGTACAAGACAATTTGTAAAATACCAAGCTACCGCATGACCAATCAAGTACAAGAAGACACATAGACCATTAATTGGACTTCAAAGGGGACCAAGACACATGTAGGACGCTCTACCAAGTTAGTGGGCAACTAAGGATTTCACCATTGTCCCAAGGCCTCCAAGGGATTCAATCTTAGGCTTGGAAAACTAAAAAAAGGATCCTTAAACACACACAAACCCTTGACTCTTAGTCACTGTTGGCATCAATTTCCATATACTTTTGGCATCAATGACAACTTAATCAACATATTCATCTGGGTCATTTGTTTGGAGATTTGATTGTGAGTACCTTATTGCTATATGGACAGAGACTATATTGTTATACAAAGACTACCTATACTTTGTGCTTTTTTCTAGTCGACTACTCGATTAGTTTGTTTTGTTTGTTATCTCGTTGGTTGATCGATTGGGACTATATTTGGACAACAATATTGCAGAAGAGTTGGACGACTGCAAAGGTGACAGTTTTTTTTGACTTCTTCAAGGAGTGTTTACTGTATCGGTGATTAATTAGTTTGGTGCAAGATTTTTGTGTTGATGGCCATGTTTGATTAGTGTTTGCATTTCAAATCAATTCAAGGGGGGAATGCTATATAATTTGTTCTTTCCTCCAAGTTGAGTTTACAGGGGGGTGTTGGAACCATTGGTTTGTTAGTAACCTCACCTTGTCAGATGCAAGAGTCGATCAATGAAGAGAGCCTACCATCGAGAATGTTGACCATTGAAGGGAATCGGTCATTGACTAAAATATGAAGTAACTTTTTTCACTTTAGGTCCTCCAACCCACTATCTATGGACAATTATATTTACCTTGGATTATTTTAATCCATATTTTATGGATTGTTGTAACAAACTTGGTCCCATTATTGTTGGGTTGTAATTATACATGAGCCTATTTATAGATAGCCTTCTTGGATGGTCTATCAATCACAACTCATCACATGGATCATTGATCCTATGCTTAAGTGCATTCGGTGTCTATAGACACCATCACTGGTTATCTGGAAAAAAATTCTCTTTTGTTGTTTATCTACCCATCCCAACAAAACAATGAAGTATGTTGGTTAAGAACCTGCTATGGAAGGTCGGGTCTGCAGATGGTTACTTCTGATCCAGGAATGAATAGGCCCCATGTTCCCCATCTCCATTTTTATGCTATTATTTTAGTTATTTTGAATTACACCCGTCAATGTAAGAATTAGAACATTAATGGTTATGCCAAGAATCCCTAATGATCCACGACAAGAATGAGCTCCTTTAAGACAAAAAATTTAAACTAGAATGAATAATTAGGGAAAGAAAGAGAGACTAGACTTAAGCTATATAGTCAACTATATCTCTTGATTTATGCGGGAAGATAAAAAAAAGACACCGAACAACAACAAAGAGAGTGTTAAACTATGTAACATCAAAATTTATCTTTCTATATGGGAAAGTAAGGAGCCTCAATTATCTGGCCATCAAACCCAAATTGGGTAGGATCCATGGATGACAGGAAGCATGTAACAAGTTATGTGTCCACTCTAACACATAGACAGTTTTCTAGATCAACAAAAAAAATATGCAGTTTCACTTTTCTCTACAGAAGCAGAAAAATAGTAGCAGTAAAAGAAGCATGTGAAGTATCTTGGCTTGGAAGAGTGCTTGAAAATTTGCAAGTCTATGAAGATATTTACCCATAACACTTATTTGTGATAATTACAAAGTTTCCATGCTATCAAAGAACCTTGTCTTCTGTGAGCATATCAAACATATTTATTTGCAACGTCAAATCAATCTGAAATATCTCCCGGTTCAAGACCAAACTGCAAATATTTTCACAAGCCTCTTGGCCTAAATAAGTTTGTAAAATTCAAAGACAAACTTAGTGTAGTTTCTCGAATTATCTTTATGGAAGGATGTTACATTTATTTGGTTTAGAGTGGTAACCTAGACTATAGAAATAATAATATTAATAAAGTCACTTAGACTTTAACTAATTCAAGCTTAGTATTGTCTTAATTGATAGAATTCTTGATTCCAGAATATAGATTTTAAGTCATCGGGTTCACTTTTGCATTCATATCATTGCATATGACAATGAGGTAAATCCTCTAGACTCCTCTCCATTTCCAACATAGCACTACACAACAATACATGTCTAGGAATCCCAAGGCATTGATAAGTAAGTACCTTCTCACATTATCCTACAGTGAACAAAAAAAAATTAGTGTGGAAAGGAATTGCATAGCTAATGTACGCAACATAGAAATTAATATTGTTACCATGACATTATTTCATGAATTCTTGGTTACATATCATCGAAAACCTCTTGTGTGTGTGTGTGTGTGTGTGTGTGTGTGTGTGTGTCATAGTGTCTTCTTTGTGCATGAAATATTGACCTCTACGTGATTGTAGAGCTAAATCTTGCATCAATAAGATAAAAACCCGGTGTTGTTCTAGTGCTAATGGGAATTTACCTTTGCTTAAGCCACCAGACAGATATAATTTTTTGCAATATATTAAAGTCCTTTTACAACATATGAAAATATTTTAAACTACTAACCATTGTACAAACATGATTTATACACATTCCTCTTAAAGAATAAATGAATATGACTACTCTCACAACTATCTTGCTAGTGTTTTTTCTACTAGGTATGGGATTGAATGTCAAGTTATCGAATGGTAATGGTGTTATATTGTGGTAGCATGAAAAGGAGGGAAGGTAATTGTGCATGTGGGTCACTATAGTGAGGACGCAAGTGTAATTTATTGATTTCTATCCTTTGACCATGTTTGACCATGAAGTTCCATGTTTGACTATGTTCAAACACGATTGATTATGCTTATCTATGTCTGACTGTGTTTGATCATGGTTGGCCACTATTGAATATGGTTGACCATGGTGCACCAAGCTTGACCATGGTTGAATATGGTAGATCATGGTGGACCATGGTTGACATTGTTTAATTATGGTTGACCATTGTTGACTTTGGTTGACTATGGTGAACTTGTTTGACTTTCATTAACTAAGGTTGAATTTGGTTCATAATACTTGACCATGTTTATCCAAGGCTGAATTTGGTTGATTAGGGATGACTTTAGTTTATTGGAGCACTATTCTCATTCAAATTATTTATTTTGATGGTACTCAACAAAATATGGCAGGTTTGGTAGGTAATTTTTAGAGAGCCAAATTGGAAGTTTAAAGGCACTATGAATTGGATCTAATAACAAGATCAAGATAGACTTCAAATTACAAGAAGATAGGTTGGTATCCTCCCAAGTACTGTGGGTGAATTTTTTTTATCATAGGGTTCCATATCTTGGGCGATTTATGGGATTATGAAAACAAAAATGGAACTATACTACCTAGCCCACATGAATTATTTAAATTTCTTTGCAAGGCACATAGTTTCCATGTGAAAAGAACATTTTAGCTTGGTCTCATGGTTAGAAGGTTGAAATATGTTAACAAGTAAAGACATGTGATTAAAATTGTATTAAAAATGTGATGGTAGTAACAATAATTAATTACTGAAATTTTGTAAACGTCAAGAGGTAAGTACATAAGCACTTAGAAAATTGGTATGTATTTTACATGACTATTAGGTGTTTTTGCATTGTTGTTTGGATGTTTTTTCTCACTGCCTTATTGGTTTATTTTCCTAAATATATGAGTAAATTAGGGTAAATAAATAAACCTTAGAACAAATATGGGTGGTTTGGGAATAAATTTGTGGCAAGAAACACCATAAATCACCACTTCTAGGTCATAACCAAGCCTAATTCTAGTTCGGGGTGCCTTAGACAGCTAGCCAAGGAAAGAAACTAGTCGAATGGGGGTAGTAAATCAAGTGAAACCTTGCTGTAACAATTTTCCATTGAAGAACATAGAAGGTTTGAGGATCCACAACCTTAAAAGAGGATTGTTTTCATAATTCTTAAGGGTTGATACACCTGTAGGAGCCTTTGTTTGTTGTTTCAAGTGTTTTGGAGAAGTTTAGAAGAGGACATCCAACTATTTGAAATCTATCCATGTTGAAGAGGTCAACTCAGAGTTGAAGCGCCCAATATTTTAGAGGAGACTTTCCAATTCTTTATGCCTCAATATATACATATTTGGGTGGAGTTATGGAAGGATGAGTGAATGTCTTACTTGAAAACTTATAGGTTATTATTTGTGGACACATAATTCCTTATGGACAATTCTACCTTGAAATAACCCTCTTGAAAGTCAATTATTTGTTGCATGTGGGTTTTTTTTCATTTGAGGTTTCCTTATAGGAGGATCTTTGAGGCGATTTGTAGTATTGGTTGAATGTAAGACCCTTTCTTGGAGTTTGAGGGTTACTTTGTGGACATCTTAGTGGAGCAACTCCTCTTTGTAAGTTTGATTTGATTGAAATGTGTAAATATGGAGGTTGTTTTGTGGATATTACTTTGGACCACACTTTTGAAGGAGCCCTTATTTCCATAGTCTGGTCTAGTACACGTTATTTTTCAGAGGAATGTTGGGTTGTTTCTGATGTATTTTGAGCATGAACATGGGAAATTCTTAGCATTTTGAGCATTTTTTAGATAGAATTGTGTCCAACCAATGACTTTGGGTGGAATCTCTATCATTTCTAGATCCTTGCGGCTAAAAGGAGTTTAAGCAATTGTTCTAGGCACTTCTCAACCGTTAAACAAACTCAACTTTGAAATCATAGCTAATCTTGGTCATTTATGGGCACTTGAACAGTATTGGAATGGATCATTTTTCAAATATGGGCATAAACAAAAATATCCTGGGAGGATCTGAGGATGATTTTGAGTACCTCGAGCATGTTCTAAAACTATTTTTTTCTTCATATATTAGTAAATGAGGACAAACCTTAGTTTTGATTCTAAGAACTTTAGTGATAAAGATAATAGTCAACATTATTATTGTATTTCCAACTAGTAGTAAGGACATTTATGAAGGAATATTGTTGTATAATGAAGTATGGATAAGATGGAAACTTCCTTTAAATATGCTAGAAACATATTCCTTGAAGTATGCATCAGAATGTGTTGATTTTCAAGTATGAGATGTGATCTAAAGAGCTATAAATAAATATTAAATTTTCCTTAAAAATATTGTAATGCCTCGAAATATTTGTCATCAAAATATGAGGATCACCTCAAGGACCATACAAAATGAAGATCCAAATGACTCGTTGACCATACAAAATATTTTTGGAGATGTAGTAGAATTTAAGAAAGAAGTCTAACAAGCTATGGTGCACCTTGGAGAGAGAATGGATACGCATAACCAATTCATTCTAACAGGGAGCTCAAGAAGCTACACGCTTTTGATGCTTAATTTCTATTTTAATTTTTTCTCAATACGTCCTTTTTAAATATGTTTAAAAAAAAACATGAGTCATTATGAATCTAAAGGTAATATTGTATGCACGACTCTTTTTGATGAGCAATCTTGTTATAGGACTCCAGTCTTGTTTGACCTTTGTTGGGTAGGGATTTAGGGTAAGCAATTTTTGTATTTTTTGACTTATTCAGCAGGATAAAATTATGATGTATTTTATGGTGGTAGTTTTTGGGAGGTATCTATACCCATGTTTTAATGTTTTCATCTTTTATGTGATTATTCATCATGCAAATGTAATTTCCATCATGTTTGAATGTAAGCAGTGATTTTTTTCTTGGAGAAATAATGTAAGCATCATACGAATTGTCCCAAGAATTCTTTCTTGGATTTGTAGTTTCAAAATTCCAAGAAACTAAAACCAGTATCAAACTTGAAAATTGTGATTTTGGAACTTTAATAAAAGGAAATACACAATTGTATAGACCACTTGGACACAATACTCTGTCCCTATGCTAATCTATAAAAAAAAAAGCAATGAAATCACTCAAAACTCAGAGAATTAGAAAATCAGGAAAACATGCCCAAGTGTTGAACAAAACAAGGTGACATGTCAACTCATGGCTTACCAGATAATGTTGAAATCAAACAAGGGGAGTGCACACTATACACCTTATCCATATCACAATTTTACATTAAAGGTGTGCATTTAAAATGGTGGATGTTCCCATTCAAGAAATTAATGACTACCTATACTAGTACCGACATGATATACTACCTTTTTATATAGTGAGGGTGGCATATGGGTTTGGCATTACTTGTTTGGAACTCAAGACCACATAAAAATTTAAGAACTCTCCATAATTTATATCTATAATAATTGGACGAATCTTCTTGGTAAATAGGAAAATTCAAAGACTAATTTATCAATAATAAAATATATATTTAAATATTTTGGCTAATGTTTCATTGACTTATAAAATCTTTGTAAAATATTGACGAATTATTAAATATTGTTAGTGTTGGCATTAAATACAATAATAAATTATATATCAGGTATATATATTCTAATGCATTATATTAATATTAATAGATATATTCAAAAAATAATAAATAAATTATTTTATATTACAAAGTATCTACAATCAATTGAAATCCATTTTATTATAATATTTATATGAACCAAATCTCATTGAACAACTATTTAGTGTCATCAATCCAATCATTGAAGAAGTTTTTACATAATTTAAAAATTGTATATATGGTTTAAAACGAAAAAAGATATTGAATTGAAAATACAAAAATACACTATATGGAAAAAAAATGTTAATAAGTACAATCAAATAGAATGAGCCTTTTTCAATTAAAACAATAAAACACTTTAAAAACTAATGGTGATTATTTGTTCTGCTCCAAAAATTATTGTGGTTTATGAAATACATATTATGATCTCTCATTTATTTGTAATGACATATGAATTCAATGAAATTGAAGTTTTAAGTGAAATTAATGAATTAAAATGAATTTATCAAATAATTTAATTTATCAAATGGAAAGTAAAATTAAAATAAAATAGAGAAATTGAAAGAATTTGTTTCCATGGAATTTACCATGGAATTTCTCACATGCAATACCATGGGAAAATACCATGGGACACCCATAACCATGGGCCCATAAACCACCAACGCTAAACATGGGAAAATACCATGGCACACCCATAACCATGGGCTCATAAACCACCAACGCTAAACCCTTTATTTACCCAATAAAGGATATCTTTAATATTTTTCAATGAAATCAATGAATAGGGGCGGAAATGGAGGATCCATAGTTAATTTGGAGAGTGAAAATATATTAACATAAATTAGATATTAAAAAATATTTAGTTTTAGAGAAAATTATTTTAAATTATTTTAAAGATTTCTATATAAAATTCGCTGCATCGAAAGTAGACTGCCCCATCCAACGGATACTCATTTTCCGTAGCAGATTTCATGTTTGAAACTCATTTTTGCAGAGACTTCACATGCAAAGATATTCCTCTAACCAATTTCAGTGTGAAGAGACCATTTGATGATGGGATTGGGGTTGCAAGTCGTGTGGAAGCAATCCCTATTTAAAACTAGGCACTAGAAAGGTGAGCACCATCATAGATTAAGAGGAGTTGATAGAAGCAAGCACATGGAGGATTCCATATTATGTCACTTATTATTATTTCAACCCCACCATTTATCTATTTATTATTGGATAGCTAGTATCTTGATTATTGAATATTTTCAAATCTATTTTGGTGGTCTTAACAAAATAAATTTTCTTATTGGAGATGAGAGAATATATGTTGAGGATACTTCTATACTTTTAATATTGGAAAAAAAATATCCATTGACAATTGATAGATTTCTATAATACAATTCTTAGTGGAGGTTGGATACACTAACTACTTTATTTTATTGGGAAAATTAGTTTAAGTGCATTTCGAATAATCAAGTTATGACATGAAGCCGCAACCAAAAGAACAATGCACTGAATCTAATGGCCAAATGGATGCACTAAGGAACTCAGAGAATTTATATATATAGTGCCTTAAATCTACAAACCCTAAATACTGCAAACTCTATGTTGAATTATGGGCATGAGTGTAGATAGGGATAACATCTTGGGGCACATTGTAAGCTAGTAAATGGAAGAGAGAAATAATATACCAAACTTTTCAAATCTGGGTAGTGTTTGGGGTGAAACCATCAATATAATTCCTTGATTCTAAAGTCTAGTGTACTTTGTCCCCTAAATCAACATCATCCTAGCTATAAAATACAAAATTAAATAGGGTTTTCTACATTTTAGGGAAGTCATAGCCTTAAAAGAGGCTTGTCTTCATCATTTTCAAACCTATAATAGTTTCCTTGGAGAAGACTTGGATTGACCTCAATTTAGGGCATATTTCTTGCAATAATTAACAAACCTGTTGGGTTCTCTAGGTCTAAAATGAAATATTTCCCCTTCAAGTAACTTTGTCACAATTCCCATGGATATTGGTGATGTGTTGCCTTATGAGTGAAAACATTCCCCTTCTAGAGGGTTCCTTGGATTACCTTGCTTAAGTTTGGGAGGATTTTTTCATTTGTTCCATTGCTTGATGGAGGCATCCCTCATTGTTTGGGGCCTTATGTATCTTATGTATTGTACTTATGGTTTTGACCACTTTATTTTATTGTAGTTTGTTAGGAATTAGTTGTCTTGTGGGTTTTTTTGTGTATTTTACTCCACCCTAGGCTATATCTAAGGAAACCATGTTATTTTATTGTAAATGAAGTTTATATCCTCTTATATAAAGAGAGGTACTTCCTCATTTAAACTCATTGTTTTATTGTGAAAACTCATTCTCTCTTAGAGCCTAACTGTTATATCTTTTATAGACCATTTTTTGAAGTGAAAGAGTTTTATCCTCTTGGGTTTTACTTGATGGTTGAATGTTGAGGTAACATGTATCTATTTACCATTGCATGATCTTTAATCACGATATAGTGAAACAAACATAATACACTATAAACATGAGAAATAAATATGCATCTATCATCCACCAAGAATTACCAAGTGATGTGATATATCTTCAAATACCTTACTAGTTACTCTTTACTAATTATTCCTTAGCATCGATTAGTTAAACAAATATAATATTCATGTAAACATGAGAAATAAGCATGCATCTATCATCCACCAAGAATTATCAAGTGACTTTCCAAGTGCTTGGTTCCAAATAAAGGGTCATACATTGTTTAATAAAATTTGAAAAAAGAAACATACATAGCTATTACTAACTATTTTAAACTGGTCAACATCTAAAAGACGTAGTTTTAATTTTCTGTATGTCAATTAACTCTGTCTATTCCATAGAACCTACAAGTAATACAAGGGATTCTGTTGTTAATTCGTCAGCCTTATTAAGTTGACTGTGTATGTGAATGATTTCCTTCCACTCAAACTAGTCAATGAGGCCATGTGCTTGTTGATTTACAATGTCTAGGATTCTGTAATCCAAGTCAATCTCACCCTTGGCCCATTCTACAATATATTTTGAGTCATAATCTAGATTTTCTTTATACCAATACTGGTATCTAAGAATAACAATGAGCAGAGCGCAGATATCAGTCCTTTATTGTGGCTACCTCATCCTATATTATAACAAATCCATTACACGTGAGATTGGTTGAGATAAAGTATTGCTCATGTGCACAATGATCATGCAGAGTGTAAGCAACGTCGATATATCCCCATGGAATGTTAAAATAAATATACAAAGACAATTTTTGGGACCAAGGAGATGTAAGAATACAAATAATTTAAATTTTATTCAATTTCCACACTCTAGAATCCAACTTTTTACATTACACGACCAGGAATAAATATACTGCAAAAAATCAATTTAAGTCAATATCACAACACAATAATATAAGAGAGGGTGTATCCAAATAAATCATATAAGATCATTAAAATCCATTAAGATCGTTGAAATCATTTTCCAGTTGTGCCTATTCCAAATTAATTTGTATGCTTTTGCAACCATAAATGCATGCCTAGCTCTTAAAATGGGAACTACACAAGAAGGTGCAAGTACATGACATATCAATGATGTTGAATGACTCAAATTTATGTGTACTCTAAATATTTTAAACATCTTTCTAATTTGATATGCACATTGGAAGGATGGCATTACCTTGTATTTGAATATCTCTGAGTTTCCTGTGAAACATATACTCCAAGATACCACTAAGGGAAGTGCTCTAAAAAAATTTAATTTTATTTGCACCCAATTATTAATACACTCCTTTACAATCAATGATTTCCAACCACACTTGCACCTTATTAAATCATCCATTTCTACCCAAACCTTCCTAGCATATATTTGACAAATTTTTAAGAGATGATCAATTTTCCATTTCCCACTTGCACATAATACAATGGCTAGTACAATGTCTATTGTGATTTTGAAGGACTTCCCAAGTTAATGCCTTGTTCCTAAGGGATAATTATGAAAAAGAATCTTCCACAAGAAATTTAATATCTTGACTTGTAGAAGGTCTTAAGAATTTTATGAGAGGGACATTGGTTCTTCATTGTTGTAGAAGTTTGTAACTATTTTCCTTTCAAGTTGTAATAGTTTAGCAGGTCCAAGAAGAAGTCATTTTGTCACGTAATGTACCAGCAATCTAAATTTGGATATGGAGTTAGATAATATAGGGTTATTTGATATTTGAATCAATTATTATTGAGTAATTTATGGATTTTCTGTTGGGATTGAGGGAACGATATGATCTTTTGGGTCTTGGATCGATCCGTGACTTCTTTTTGTGAAATAAAGCCCTAAGTGTGAAAGTGAAGAATGTAGATGATACATTGAAGTATAATGAGGCTATCTTTCATTTATTAATAAATTCATGTCTCTTTTGTTCTGGTTTGATGTGGTTTAAATTAATTTTGACTTCAATTGATTTCTTGCATACTATCAATTTTCTTGTTCGTGTTCCTTTTCCATCGAAGATTGATTCTACGTATAGTGAATACTGGATGACTTCTTTTAAACTTCATTATAAGTTCATGAAGTAGTTTCCCTCGATATTGGTGTAAGTGAAGGCCAGTGTTTCTAAGACCGGTGGACATTTAAAGGAATTTCAAAGTTGTTTGAGTGCATGTGGATTTGGAACCACTTCGGATTGGAAACATATAACCACATGTATGTCATGGATATACCATCCAAGAAGAGATGGATTTAACAATGCATTATGTTTCCTAGGAATGAAGGAAAACATGGAAAAAATAAGAGTTGGGGATTGAGGGCAATTTCACCTCAAACCCTAGACATTCTTCTACAGTGAATTCAAAATCCTACATCTCATTATAAGAAAAAAATAAATCCATAAGAAAGGTGACTTACCGGATTTCCATCCATTGGGGGATTAATTGATGTTATTTGTCTCCCTCTAGTTTCTAAATGGGCTCAACCTCCATACTATGTATGCTCATCAGAATCCCTGCTCCTAATCTATGTTCAAGGATGTACACCTTCCAAGTTTGCTTTATAGGAGGGAATGGGAAGCTCGATGCTCGATAGGAAGCTTGGCGATGGACTATGCTCACTGCTCAACTGTGTAGTGGTGCTTGATGGAATGGGCTTCGATTTTCAATTTATATTTCTTGAATAGGTCAATGGAATGGGGATCGATTTCAAATTATATTTTCATCTTAAGGGGGACTTTGTAGATGACCCAATTATTGAGTAATTATGTTAACAGCTTAGACCTTCCTTTGTTATTCATCTTTATGTAACGAACATAAAATAATAATTAAATAACTATTATATAATTAATAATAACTATTAAAATTAATATTAATACATATTGATATTAATAATTAATAATTAATTAGTAAACAATTCTAAAATGACGCATCCTTTCATGGATAGTATCCAAAGTGCCTTTACGATTAATATATATATGGCACTCACTTTGTAATATGTTGCCACCTAATTCACACTTTAAGACGCAGGAAAGTCACAACCTGCTATGTGTGTCCTTGGGGGCAAGCGAGAGCTGGGGACCACTGTCACCACAGTCTACAGCTCCTCCATTTAGGCAAGATCCCAACAAAGCCAAGGGGGGTAGTCCCTATGGAAAAACTAAGTTCCAGATTTATTAATTAATTACAGATTAATTAAAGGGATCTTTTATTAAGACTTAAGGCTAAGACTTTAGAATATCTAAGGAATGACAAGCATCATGCAAGTGCACATAATTCCTTTAATGACAAGCAGACCTTGAGATAAATAAAGACCAGTGCCTATTACAAATGGAGTCTAAAGGTGGATTACAACTTTACAAACTTATAAATGAATTTGAGATTTAAGTTAAGATTAAACTACAGCTTAGGTGTTGTACAACAAAATGAATGAGCAAATAAGTAATGAATCAAGATATTAAGCAATATACAGATGATCTAAATTTATCAACATTTACCAATGAACAAGATTTACAAGTTATGAACCAAATA
>LPNX011032513.1:148150-406390 GCA_001517045.1 Pseudotsuga menziesii | reverse complement strand
TTTTTTAAATTTTCCCAATTTGACTTAGGAAAAATTAAAAAAATAAAATTGAAAAAATTAATATCTTGGCCATGGGGGGGTGGAAAAATTATGAATTAAATTTTCCTAGGCTTAACAACCCCGAAACCAATTTACCATGGCATTATTTGATTTTTTCCTCCAAAATCAAATAATATGATTTTTTGACTTAAGAAAATTAAAAATTTCCCTAGGGGAGATAGACCCCTCCTGACCAAAACTGGTCTATCTCTTCAACCGCTTATCAGAACGACATGGGACTCGAAGCAGTGGCCTAGGGGGTTTCATATCAATTTTACTTTGCATTCATATCCCCTATTACAAAATTCCATGCTTGAGAAATTACATTATTACATCAAAACTCAATTAATTAACCACCAAGAGGTGGAATTAATTAACTGGAAAAAAATAATAAAAATTCAATAACATAACGAAACTCCGCAAGACTCTAGACAAATGTCTAGCATGGTCATGAATTACACTTTAAAGTCTTAGCCACCTCATGGACTTGACTGGTAGAACGCCCGTCACCACTTTGGAGGATTTTGAGTGAAAACCAAACCGATTAAACTCGTTTGTTCAACAAGATCAATTGGAAAGGGAAAAATACTCGATGAGGGGACTTCCCTAACAATCAGTTCCATGGTGTGGCATCCGTATCATATGATCCACACTAGTACATAAAATTACATTAATTTTCCCACGCAGGGGAGCGGACATTTTGTTTTACAAAGGGGCAATTGCCCTGCAGAAGTGGAAAAATCCTCAGATCTTTCCAAGGTATAATTATGTACACTTCATGTACATGGAGTTGCCACCTAGTCGAAATAGGTGGGCAACATAATCTATCATCATATCTATTCTATCATCAATTTATATATTATTATGGCTTATTTAATATTCCAAGTCTTTTGGTAATATTATTTGTGTAAGCGAATAATTATTCGCTTCAAGTGGTATCAGAGCCTCGTTGGCTGATCCAGCCTTTGGCCTTAATTCTCAGACCTTGTCTGATTTTTGGCTTATATCCTTATTTTAGGGATTCCCCAAAATATTGGATATTGTCCAAAAGAAAAATAAAAACCTAAAAAAAAAAGAAGAAAAAAGGAAAATAAAAGGTAAGAAAAAGAAAAGATAAAAGTAAAAGGAAAAAAAAGAGAGAGGGTAAAAGTGAAACCACACCTGGTTTCTTAAAGTGGGTTTGGGTTTGAATATGAAAGTGCAAAATAATTACTAGTAAAGAGCAAGTGAGATTTGAACTTAGGTGGGGAATGTAACACTCATTCCTCCCAACCACCCAATCTATTCACATTTTACAAAACTAAAGAGAAAAATAAGTAAAAAGGGTGCATAATAATTGCTACTAAAAAGCAAGTGAGATTTGAACTTAGGTGGAGAAGGTAACACGCATTCCTCCCAACCACCCAATCTACTAACATTTTTACAAACTATTGGAAAAAAAGAAGGAGATATTGATTAAACTTCAAAGAAAACTCAAGAATATGGATTTTAAGATTGAAAAGAAGTAAAATTTTCCTATCACCTTACAAAAAAATATTGCAATATTATTTAGAATTAAAGGGACACTTGCAGGGAATGATATCACCATTTCTATCGCACCTGCTGAAAGAAATAATTATATTAGTACTAAATTCGCTAACCATTTAGTGATTCCTGAGTCAAATATAAGGCAAGAGCTAAACTTTTTGGACAAAAAATGAACTGAAATAAGTGGCTTACAACTAAGTGTTGGAGATTATATGGTCACATCGAAATTCATTATTAGTTCCTTATGGAGCTTTGACGGTGACATAATTTTGGGTTTACCTTGGATAAAAACATTGGGGACTTTCATCTTAAATGCCGAAAAGAAGTTTCTGACATTTTCCTATAAGAGAAAGAGAATCACATTTCAAGATATTACAATGAAGTCAGAAATAGAACCTCCAACATCTGAAGAATTCCAGGATATATCAGAGATGATTTCACAGGGTAATCAGAAGTCAGAACAAAAGAAGCAGAAAGAAGTTGAAAAAATTGTCGCTAGTAAGGATGAAGAAATTACTCGTTTGAAGAATCATAGCCAAGACTTGATCGTAAAGATTAAGAAATTAATAAGGGAAAACAGATCACAAGAGGAAAGCCAAGAGGAATTCCACCAAAAGGAAGTGGATCTCCAAAATGATTTCAATAAGAAACTATTACAAAAAAATGAAGAAAATTCTCGCTTAAAAATTTTGAATCAAGGGTTGACTGAACAAATAAAAAAATTAAAAAATGAGAAGTTAAAAAAATCCTTAGATTTATTATCAATTAGTAAATCGCAAGAATCACAAACATTTAAAGTTTCTACATGGGTTCCACAAACGTCTCAAATACCTTATCATCACCCAAATCACAGAAGTCAATACAACCAATATCAAATTAAAGCAGAAACGATGACTAACGCAATAGAGAAGTCATCAAAGGCTCAAATTCAAACATCAGAAAAGGGAAGCAATCCAAATCTCGTCAAAGTTCAAAAGAACAATCTTATTGTCACATTGCTACAAGCATCAACAGAAAATGGTTCTGAAAAACAATTACAAAAATCATTAGAAGCACCAAAAGTTGAAGTTCCAGTAAAGACTTCACAGGCGATTCGAGTTCCTTATCGTGATCTGAATCACAAGAGTCATTATGATGGACGAAAAAATCAAAAGGAGAATTACCAGTATTATTCCAACAAAGAGCAAAGACAAAATCGACAACTCTCGACAATCGATCCGCAAATAATTTCGTTAAGGGTATATCTCGGATGGATGAATTCACAACTGACGCAACATTTCCACACAATGTTTAAAAGAAAGTATTGTCTTATTTCGTCAAATGTTGCAACTACCAACACACAATGTCATGAGAAAGTGTTACGAGCTAGAACAAGGGATAAAGTCTTTCATAATTGTGCTTTGAGGACAAAGCAATCCTAAGGGAGAGGCAATGTAATGAACAAAAATATATAATTATAAATAATCACTAAATAACTATTATATAATTAATAATAACTATTAGATATCAATATTAATTATTAATATTAATACATATTGATATTGATAATTAATAATTAATAAATAGTTATTAGTAAACAATTCTAAAATGACGCATCCTTTCATGGATAGTATCAAAAGTGCCTTTACAATTAATATATATATGGCACTCACTTTGTAATCTATCATCATATCTATTCTATCATCAATTTATATATTATTATGGCTTATTTAATATTCCAAGTCTTTTGGTAATATTATTTGTGTAAGCGAATAATTATTCACTTCAAGTGGTATCAGAGCTTCACTTTATTTGTCTCCCTCAGAGTTTCTAAATGTAGGCTTCATGACACATTTGTAGTTGTCCAATGAGACACACATTAATTTCCTAAGAGGTATTTACCAATGGATACAATGGATTAAAAGGGGGAATTAGAATATGATTGGAGGGAGAAGGATATAGTGGACTAGAAACTATAACATTTGTTTTTCTTTAGTAGGCATATCACTCAATATCCCATCATTGAATTTATAAATAAATAAAAGGGTTGAGTAGTTTATTGTGGAGTTTCATGTAGAAATTTAGGAAAAATATTCAATGGTTGAGGAAGATTTCATGTAGGATATGAGAGGAAGACTAGATAAAGGAAATATGACCTATATCAAAATGATATTTGTATATAGAGTCATGTTATCTCTCAAACCTGCTAGCATGGAAACATAAAATCACTATGTCATGGGGGTGTTTGAAGTGGCATTGGTAATTATGAGTGCTAATTAGAAGAGACAATATCATGTAGGGAGAAATAAAAAATAAAAGGGTTGAATGCATTTTATCAAGGGTAGATATAATTGACTAGTTATCACTTAATGAGATGCACGAAGTTACAACAAGGAGTGAGAAATTGGAAAGAGGAGTCAACAATGAGGGAAGAAATGAAGGTAGAATGTGGGAGCTAAAGAAACTCAAGAAGTAGGAATAACTTGCGAACTAATGGTTGAGAGATTGAGGACATTCATTGGAAATGATTCCAACTAGAGGACTTAGTGGTGGAGGGGTGTTGATAGGGTTATATGGTAGATGTCATAGAGATATTCACATATGTTGAATTGTACATAAGTAGGGTGGATCCTCCAAAAAGAGAAGTTATGTTATAGTTAAAACTTGAATACCCCTTGAGGATAGAAAATTAGTGATTAAAAATCAATTAGTGTTAATAAGGATAACCTAGGAGAACAAAATTCCGATGTTGTTAAGTAGAAATGATTATTTTACAAAGCTATAGAAATTATGAAGACTACTAGCCCATATGAAATTCTAGGAGTTATAGTTGGATACCAAAATCACATTATATGGCCTAAATGGATAGGAAAAAGTTGTAGAACGAAATAAATCTATAAGGAGAGGTAGATTTTAGTTGAAACTATATGGTACTGGAATATAATGTTTACCAAAATATGAGAAGATGAACACACTTATTCAACCTTAGAGTCATGGAAAAAATATAACTTGAAGGAGATTGACTAAATGGTTCAAAAGGGTCTTATTATTTTAATAGATGTATTAGAGTATGAGTCTATGATCCTTGCTATAATATGAAATAAGAGGAATGTTGAAGATATTATCTATGATTTGTTGAGATGTCACGTGTCCATGCAATGCCTGAATGTTGTATATAGTTACATATATATTTTAACTTAAAATTTTATCTTTTACATACATTTTGGCTTGTTGTTGGGTCCCAATATATGTAAGGATGGAGTCTTGATGGACCTTGGGAATCTTGCTATGAATTTTAATCCAGATTACCCAATTAGTGTTTGAATTTTTCACTCCACTTTGGGTCACATCAAGTACTACAAGATTTATCCACAACTATACCTCTATCATATAAGCCACATGGAAAAATTATTAAAGAAGTTGGAATCCTTTCATTGGATTAGAGAATGTGTAACTCCTTTCACCATCTTAAAAAATAACCAATTCATCTTTACCATTCATTGCTCATTGTGTGGGGTCAATGGATGACATTTGTGACGTGTGTCATAAATTCCATGACATTTTGAGAGATTTCTAACAAAGATTCTATATATGGGTATGATGAATGATGAAAATGAGACGTACATTATGAGAATTGAAGGAAATTATGATGACATAGAATATTATGTGGGGACATGAGTCATCCTTCAGTCTTGATCAAACCATCTCATACCGTCAATGCATGCACCTAGTCTAACCATGTAAAAATTTCAATGCATACATGCACAGTTTGAATAAATTTCAATGTTGGTCCCAATCACTGCTCACTCTATGAAATCAATGGATGACATTGGTTATGGGCATGCCAAAAATTTCAAGACATTTTGAGAGAGTCTCGACAAAGATTATATATATGGGAACGACAAATGATGACAATGAGACATGCATGATGAGTCTTGATGGAAATGAGGATAGAGTTGAAGATTCTATGGGGACATGATTCATCCTTGAGTATTGAAACCATCCCATACCGTCAAGGCATGTGTGTTGTCTAACAATGTCAAATTTCAATGCATACATGTGTAGTTTGAATAAATTTCAACACTGACCCCATTCACTGCTCAGACTCAAGTATATCATCCAAATACCCATAGTATCTATTTTTAGATACTTTTGGATGTCTTTCACTCCTAGAGGAAACATTAGGGACCTAGAAGACTACATTTATCCCATAATTAGAACTTTTCCTCTTTTAATCCAACTTTTTAATGTGAAATTTACAATCATTGCACCACATAGCGTTGTGGTGTTTCAACTGCAATGTACCAAACACATAAAAAATGATTTTTAAATTAATAAACATATTTATACAACTTGGAAAGTATATGAAGAAAATAAACACACCAAACACATTAATATGATAAAACAACACTTTCAATATTCTTTCTTGTTTCTCTTTTGAACATTGTTGTTTCAACGATTTCCAGTCGCACTACCGATGATTATGCCTAAGACACTGGTGGTTTGACAATTTAGGGATAAACATCAAACGACTGTCAACATATCATCTAACATCAATGATAGAGGGATATCATTGGTTCATCTATGAACGTGGGATGATTTTTAAAAAAAAAACATAGAAATTAGATTTTTAGCTTGTATTTTTCGATAGTATGTCTATACCATCGGAAAATTTCGGTGAATTTCAAACCAAAATGTTGCAGTGATTGAAAACCTCTGCTAAAACCTCCGCCCTCCTGCCTCCACTAGTGACATGTAGTATAAACATATGAATAAGCTTTTTTCTTGTGCAATGTCCACAAAAATATCTGCTAGAAGGTGTTTTCCTTGTAGTGATGAACTGAACTTTGAGGTGTAGAAGCTTATGTACCGAGTAAAAAACATTGGATATTTACTGCGAAAAAAGGTGGACATCATGGATATGATAAATAAGAATGAATTCCAAGCATTCAAAGGGGATATGAAAGTTGAATTCCAAACATTCAAAGAGAACCTTGAAAACATGAGGGAGGAACTTGTGAAGGATTTAATTAGCCTTCTTAACCAAAAGTCAACACCTCCAAAATACAATTAGAAGAACAAAAGGGACTTGTCCCAGTCATAGATTGAGAAAATTGAGAAATAGATGAAGAATAAAAGGTTTGATTCCTCGATAATTTTAATCCACATCATCATGTGTTCAGTTTAGGACCAAGGAACTACTTTATTCCAAAGATTGATATGAAAAATTTGATGGAAATGATCCAATAAAATAGATATTCCATATGGAGAAATTCATCGATATACGGCAAGTGTTGACATTAAAAAAGGTAACTATTGCATCCTTATATCTAGATCCTGATCAACTTGTGTGGTACCAATAGATTTGTGATCGTAAAAATGACTATATTGTTTCCTGGTTTGTATTTGTTGATGAATTGATATCACATTATGGGGATATTAAGAGAAACACCTTCTTTATCCAATTGATCAATATTAGACATAGAGGTTGAGTTATAGAGCACATTAAGTAGTTTCAAAAGTTGAGACTTAGAGTGAAGAACATTTTAGTGGTAAATTTCTGGGATCTCTTTATGGGCACTTTAAAGGAGAGCATTGACAATGAGGAACATATCTTTGAAACCAAGTCATTGGATAATGCTTTTAGTTTGGCAAGTAAAGTTGAAAGTAAAAATATGGATACGAGAAATATGGTTGTTACTAAAACCTATAGAGAGGGAAATGATTCCACTCCTAACACCACTCAACCTGCAAGGTTGACACCTCAAAAAGTGGAGGAAATAAGAGAAAAAGGATTATGTTTCAACTGTGACTACAAGTATGATAAGGGGAATAAATGCAATGAGAAGAAATTATTCTACATAGCCAATGAAGATGAAGATGATCTAGAATAGGAACAGTCTCAAGAGCTATATCTAGAAGATACTACTCCAACCATACCTTGCCATGCATTAGCCAACATTAGCACTCCTCAAACTCTTGGGATATAGGATATAATAAAAAAGATATCAGTGTTGATTGATTATGGTAGTAGCTATAAATTCATTAATTGCAAATCAACCAAATTTCTCAATTAATTTATATATCCAACACCAAAATATTAAGTAATGATTGTAGATGGAGGTACATAAATTGTTCAAGGAAATGCCATAGTATTAATATTACTATGGAGGAATATTTATTGGATAGTCCAATAATTACAATCCAAATGGGTGGTGTTGATGTTGTACTAGGGTTATAGTGGATACAATCATTGGGAAAATTGGATCTTAAGTTTTAGGAAATTTTCATGAGATTCTCTTCAGAAGGAAAGGAAATTGAACTTAGAGGTATCCCAGGAAAATCCTCTAAAGATAAGCTCTAACAACATGAAAAAATTGCTAAAAAAATACACTATGGAGTAATTACACAGTTATGCTCGCTAGATGTGCAAGCATCTATACATTTTATTCCAATGGATTGCCAACAAGTTATTGACAAGCAATCCAAGGTATTTGGATCAATTCCTAAAGGTATTCAACCTGCTAGAGATCATGAGCATGTTATTCACTAGCAACCAAGAAGTGTACCACCTAACATTAGACCCTACATGTACCCATATGCACAAAAAAGTGAAATAGAAAATATGGTTCAAGAAATGTTAGATGCATCATTCAACCCAACCAAAGTTCTTTCTATGCACTAGTGGTGATAGTTCTTACAAAATATTTCGTATGGTGTATGTGTCCATACTATCGAGTTATCAATAAGATGACCATAGAAAATAGGTTTCCTATTCACGTCATTGATGAATTATTAAATAAAATATAGGGATCAAATTTCTTTACCAACTTATTGGATTTATGTTCTGGATATCATCAAATTAGAATGGTGAAAGAAGACATTATAGAAACAAACTTGATAACGCATCAAGGTTATTATTATTTTTTAGTGATGTAATTTTCCCTTACTGATGCACCTTCCACATTTAAAATCTTAATGAATTCTATTTTTAAACCCTTACAAAATTAGTGTCAGTATTTTTTGATGATATACTAATTTATAACAAATCTTGGGAAGAGAATGTACAACATGTTGCCAGGGTCTTAAAAGTATTGGAGGAGCACTCATTATATGTTGAAAGCATATTGTATATCATGAAGGCATCAAAGTGGACCCTAACAAATTAAGGCTATCATGGAATGCACAATTCCAAAAACCTTGAAGAATATTAGAGGATTATTAGTATTGGTAGGGTACCACCACAACTCATCAACAATTATGGTAAAATAGAAACACCTCTAACAAGGTTATTGTAAAATAAGGCATTGTATTGGACTCAAGAAACAACTGAATCTTTTGAAAAACTTAAAGTGGTTATGTGTACACTCTTGTATTACCCACACCTAACTTCACAAAAATATTTATAATGGAATGTGATTCCTCAAGGCTTGGAATTGGTGAAGCTTTAATGCAATAAGGAAGGTCACTTTCCCTTGAAAGTTGACAACTTAAAACAAAAAACTTACTAAAACCAATTTATGAAAGGAATTATTGGCCATATTGCATGCAATTAAGAAATATCTCCCTTACCTAATACGAAGACACTTCAAGGTGAGAATATATCATAATAGTCTTAAATACTTCTTGGAAAAAAGATTATCTTTCAAAAGAAAAACAAAAATGGGTTAGAAAGATGCTAGGTTATGACTTTCAAATTATCTACCAAAAAGGAAAACATAATGTGGTGGAAGATGCACTTTCGAGAAAAGAAGATGACATTGAGGATTTATTTTGTGCTATTTCCACTATGAAATATGATTGGGCATAATAAGAAAGGAAATAATAGAAACATGATTAGAAGGTGTGCAAGATAGTTCAACATCTAAAATAATACCCTAGCTCACTTGCTAAATTTGTGTGGAAAAATGATTCACTATGGTACCAAGATCACCTGTATTTATGTAAGAATTATCAACCCAAAAATAATGTCCTTTTGGACATTCACACTTCTCCTATAGGAGGACATTCAAGGTTCTTGAAAATGTACCATATGATCAAGAAGCTTTTTTTCTTTATTCTTTTTTGGGGGGTGGGAAGCTATTAAAAAGGATGCCCAAAAGTTTGTGGAAAAATGTTTGGTTTACAAAAAAAACAAAGGAGAGACAATCAAGACACCAAGTCTTCCACAACCATTAGCCATACCAAGTCAGGGTTCAAAAGAGGCCTCAATGTATTTGATCGTAGGTCTACCAAATTCAAAAGGAAAGACAATCATCCTGGTAGAAATGAATCGACTCACAAAAATGCCATGTTTCTGCTCTCTTTCTCATCCTTGTAAAGCGAGTACAATAGTTGTAGCATTCATGGAATTAGTTCAAAATCTACATGGAATCCCTATGATTATTATGAGTGATAGAGATCCAATTTTCAATCGCAATTTTTGGAAGGAAATATTTTATTCTTTGGGCACTCAGATGGCTCACAATTCCTCTTACCATCCTCAATCTTATGGGAAACTTGATATTGTGAAAAATTACCTAGAAGGGTATCTCCATTGCTTTGCATCTGATAAACAAATACAATGGGTCAAATGGTTTCCCTTAGTAGAATGGTGGTACAACACATATTTCCCTACTTCATAAAAGATGTCACCATTTATGGCACGTTATGGTTATCATCCTCCTTCCATATCATCCTTGAAAGAGAAATCTAAGGTTCACGAAATGGAGGACCACATAGAGTACCAATAAGAGGTTCTCCAACTATTGAAAGATAATGGCTATAGCTAAAAAAGGGATGAAACATTAAGCATATCAACATTGTATTAAAAGGAATTTTGAAGTGGAGGATTGGGTATTTTTGAGACTACAACAATACAAACAAATGTCCCTCAAGAAACAAAAGAAGGACAATAAATTAGCACCCAAGTACTATGGTTCCTATAAAGTGTTGCATATGATTGGAAGTATGACTTACAAACTGGAGTTTCCTTGATCTTCATGTGTACATATAGTTTTCCATGTTTGTTTCCTAAAAAATATATTTGGTGACAAGATCCTAGTCTAGATGATTTTACTAGAGATTGATGAAGAAGGGAAATTGGTACTAGAACCTGAAATAATACTTGACAAGCACCAAGCAACAACAAAATGGATCAATTACTTATTATGTCATGAAATGGAAGAACTTGCCAATATAAGAGGTGACATGAGAAGATGAGTTCTTCAAGGGGAAACATCCAGAACTAATCAAGTGTTGAGGATGACACTTATTTGAAGGGGAGGGGCATGCTAAGCCATATATATTGTTGTTTACATGTCTATTGTTATATTAGTATTGTCTTTATCAGTCGACTAGGACCTTAATTGTATTTGTATGGACGACTAGAATTATAATTGTACCCTTTGTGTCCTATATATATACCAAGGAGACCTAGATTTAGGATAATATCATATTTTCTTTTGTATTGAATACATTGTATAAGGTGGTTGCACCCTTGTAGAGGCTTCTTATTCATATATTTTCTTCATTCTGAAGGCATTTGATTTGCTATCTCTTTCTTATTTTTTTGCTCGTTGGGGAAACTAGGGATTTTTGGATGGCTAAATATTTGTACTAACATTGAGAGAAGGATATGGTATGTACTTGTACTTCATCTTGAGCTTATATATGAAGTTTCCAATTGTCCATATCTTATGCCATTTGCATATTTGAATTTCCAGCTACATGTTCTTTATGCTTTGATATTTACAATTATTTATGCCCTATGGATTTGAGATAAGTAAAAGATCCAAATTTTAAGTGATTTAATATATAACAGAAGAATATAAAGTGTTCTTTTTATTTTTTTTAAAGTGCATTTTTAAATATGGTTGTCAACTAATAAGTTTCCCTAGAAGGGTTGAAAACTTATGTCTTGGTTTGGTATATTTTCTCCTTGAATTGCTATGAAGTTTGGGGTTGTTAGAAGCGAATTATTGTGATCTTTCCACTAGTGTTTTACAATTTAATTTACAAAATTCGTAAAGGCTTAAAATTATAGGGCTAAGATCCAAGAAACCATCTCGAAAGAAGGTGAAATTTTTGTTTTTCATTAATTGCTCGAGTGCATGAAATTTCCACAGGTTGTTGTTCCAACACTAACTCTAAGGTCATCTCATATCTATGGGACAAGTTTTTTATCCTCTAGCATACACTACAATGATTTTTATAGATGTTAGCACCTTGAAACAAGGACGAGAAACAAAATGTTGTTTGTAGAACCTTCCTCACAATTTTTTTGATTGAGCAGTGTTATTTATCAACTCCACCATGATATTCTTTTATATCTCCTTCACTATCATGTTCTAGTATGCAACATTGTGAAATTCCATCCATGCCCATTTTGTAAAGTTGCAACATTGTGAAATTCAATCCATCCCCATATTTTAAAGGTTTACTTGAATTAAATGATAGAGTGCTTTTATATGCACTAACTATTTTATTTATGTCATGATATAATCATTAAATGTCTTTATTCTCCTCTAATTGGCATGGGACATCATTTAACATGAAATTTATACCTACTTTTTAGTCTAATTGGTATAGAATGAGTCTAAAAGAAGGAATTAGTTGGATCCTCTTGTAGAGCTCTTGTATGTGTGAGGGAAGGTGTTAGACTTCTTAAAGTTTGTTTCCTTCCATGAACAAAATAACTTAAAGAGATGTCAAACAAGCCAAACCGATTTAAATAAACATTAATAAATTACAATTTCTTTTAATTTTTTAATATTAATAATGGATCATTTTCATTTATAAAGCTTGATAAAAACCATCATCAAAACTTTACACCAGTCCAAAATATGTCTTTAACAATACTATTATAGTCATTTGTCCAAGGACTTATAGCCAAAATATGAAAACTATTGTTTTAGATCAATTTACTACATAACTACTATACAACTTGACACTCCCTCTAGGCGATGAGAACGGCATCTGCGTTGTTTGCTTCAGTTAATCTCAACATCCCCGGGTCTCTAATACTGTTGAAATTCCTCCCCTCCAAACAAGTTTTGCTCCCAAGAAACACACCAAAACTTATGTGTGAAGCTTCACATTGCGAGCGGTCTAGAACCATCCTCTCGCTCTTGTTTCCCACAAACTCAATCATGCTATGTGGCAGAAGAAACGTCTTTTCCCTTCCTTGAAAACCAAAATGATGGTTGATTGAATTGAATGCATGCTTAATGCTAGAATGACCCATGGTGGATATAAACTTAGGGTAGCCAACACATTGTTGGTTGTGCTCCATTTATCTTAATACACCCACAGGTAGAAGGGAGGCTTCGTTGGCAAATCTATCTACTTGTGAATTATTTTCTTGTCGAGCATGAAAGAGATAGGCTTTAGAGAAATGTTGGAGAATCCTATTTATTCTCTTTTGAAGCCTTCTAACTAGTTTATTTGTAAGATCTTTTCAATGTCTAGCTTAGGAGACAATAATTAAGGAGTCACTTATTACAACAATGAAATGAATTCCAAGAGAGATAGATTGATAAGGCTTATAAAAAAAGTGTATTTCTTTATTTGATTATTGGTGGCTATACTTAAACCACATGAAAAAGTTGAGACTGTATTTCCTCCAAAATCCAAAATAACCCTCCCCACGTGATACCCTACACCTACTACTCCAACATTTTTTTAATTATTATAAATTAAACATTTTTTTAATTATTATAAATTAAACGTATAATTTTATTCTTTTTACTTTCTTAAACTATACTAAAATCATATTCTATCCACTTTCATAAACTAAATTTAGAAGAAACATTGATAAAATACTTTATTCTTTTAATTATTATTATAAATAAAAGCATATAATCTTATTCTTTCCACTTTCTTACATTATCTTACAATCATATTTTATCCACTTTCTTAAATCACCATACAATTATATTTTCTTTATTATTCAACTTATCATATGTCTCATCAACTAAATTAATTTTAAAAAAATATATTAACAAAATACTTATTACTGTTATAAAATATAATATAATTCTCTCCACTTTTCAATAATATTATTCCACTTACCCTATTTTTAACATCATATTCGACACAAGTATCAAGTTAGATTTACTTTAACCAATCTTCATTTTTTAAGCAATCTTAATGAAATGAACACTGGGTAAAATTTCTATCCATGTTGTATCAATATTATTCAATTACAATTTTTTCATATTTATTTAATTACAATTTTTTTATAACTTTAATAAAATACTTTACTCTTTAATAAAAACATATGATATTATTCTCTTCACTTTATTTATTGATTTGGCTTAACATCATATTCTAGTCAAAGCATAGAGTCCGATCTACTTTAGCCAATATCAATGAAATAATTACTTCTTTCATTGTCTATCCAGCGTTCATATTCATTCAGGATATTTCACCTTCCATTCCACCAAATCTTTTATACAGTAATGTCCTATTCGACCTGCACATGAAATTCCATTAACTTTCACCTCTGTCAATGAAATGGCCACTTTCTTTGTGAACCTTCTATCCACTCCACATTCATACTCATTCAAGTACAGTGTTTTCACAGCTCCCATCCACTTACACAACTTTTTTTTCCTTTCTAACTTTGTGTCTACCTTGCATTCAGATTTGTTAAGTACAGTTTTTTTCACCACTTTCCAACTCAACATCAATTCAATGAAACACTCAACGAATTAGGGTTTGAGCCCTCATGGGGGCATATTATTATTAAGAGCATGAGTGGGCCTAATGGTTAAGAGCATGTGTTTCCTCTTAGGAGGTCACGGGTTCAAATCCAGAGGGGGTAGTGTATGTACA
The DNA here is from genome assembly GCA_001517045.1 of Pseudotsuga menziesii. Lineage (NCBI taxonomy): Eukaryota > Viridiplantae > Streptophyta > Pinopsida > Pinales > Pinaceae > Pseudotsuga > Pseudotsuga menziesii. The sequence goes on along the minus strand of LPNX011032513.1, from coordinate 392,029 downwards.
CCTCTGTAGACTTTAGCAGTTAAATCGCTGCACGCAGGGGGGTCCCTTGTCCCACAAACAAGGGGGTCTCATACACCAATTTGGTGTCTCGCTTGGCGGTGACCTTAAAAATAGATTATTATTATTATTATTATTATATTATCTATTCCCCTAGGTGAAACGAGAACATTAGCTTTGTCCATTACTTGTTTGAAGGTCCAAAATAAATTTACGCACCATATGGATTGAGTTCATCTATATGGTTATATTCAAGGAGTGACAGGGAAGCCAATTCATGATGCTCTTGTTGACGATAAAGTTGGTTCGCTGGTTGAAATGGTTATTTAGCATTGCTTTATGAAACAGTAACAGATTCTGATAATTTACTAGTTGATCTAGAGATCGGCTGCATTGGCAATTTAGTAGTTTTTACTGCAATTTTGTTTGAAGTGGTTGTATACAAAGATTGCCAGCGAAGCCTATTTTAAAGTTGATTGCTGCTAGGGAGTTATTTGCATTTGTATTTGGGAAGATGCCATGATCTAACAGAGCCTTGTACAGAAAAACCTCTTATGCTTGGGGAAGTGATAATTTTAGAGATAATGTGCATTGTATCAGGCATAGTAGGAGCTTTGGGTATAAAGGATTTTGGGAGATGGATATAGTACGAGCTTTGGGTACATGGATATATGGTGTGATGCAATGAGAAATAGGTACTTGTACTGTCAATCAGCTCAAAATCCATTTAAATCTAAAGTATAGGTTGTTCTGTGTATAGAAATTGCATTATGGTTTGCCTGCCATGGTGACTGGGCAAAGCTGGTGATCAGATTTTTTATTAGATTTTTCAAGTGTAAAGACCAGCATAGATGCATCTTAAATAGAGATTTATCAAATGTTCAAAGGGATCAAATCTCTGTATCTGCAAAACCTCTTTTTAAATTGTAAGCCCATAGAATGATCAAATCTGTCTAGCTGTAAAACCCTTTTTTTAAGTGTAAAAGTTGAGGAAGCATTTTAATTTATCTAAGTTGTGTAGTTATATATATATGTTTTAAACTAATTTAAGTGGATATGTTAATTTTTTATGATATTTTTTATTTTTTTTTATTTTTTCAAAATTACATATGTCAGATCTAGGATGAGCACGGAATGAGTTACATATCTTCCTCTACTGGACTGGACTGGAATGAGTTACAATCCTGGATATACTTTCTAAGTGTATTATTTGAAGTTAGCCTGTGGGAGTCAAACATGAAAACATGAATACTAGGAAAGACATTCAAAACACTATATTCATGTTAGTACTGAATACTAGGAAAGACATGAATACAGTAATTTAAGACTAATTTACTTTTATAGGCTTATGATAAGAAATTTATAAAGTTCGGTGGATTTAAATAATTAAATATATATTCAAATTGTTTTATTTTAATCAAATTCATTGTTATTCTCTATTGATTGGTTGAACCATATTTGTTTTGGATTCAGTGTTATCCACAATTATTACAAAATCATAGTAAGCTATTATATTTAGACTTTCTTATGTTTGTGTTTGTGATGATCTTTCTTACATGTTCTACAAATTGGAATTACTATCCTATTTAGTTTTTTTAGTGACTTTTAATTGTAAATATGTTTTTAATGCAATCAATTGGTGTCAAAAATCAAATCCAGTTTGACGGTAAATGCAGTCATGATTATATACAAACTTCTCACAAACTCCTAGCGGAAGAAAAGTCTTTCGAGGTAGAAGAACTTCAAAATAATATTAATAATGTAATAATTTTAAAACACAAAGCAATTATAGATAATGTGAATATTATTTTAATGTTGGAGATTAAATCTATATGCAATAGCTCAATTAAAGGAGTCAATTGTTGGTTGTGGAGCTTGATATTCCTGATCCAGAGATGTTATCTCAGTCATGTTTGAATTCCATCACCTGACAAGGGGATCCCAGTAGCCAAAATTTAGGAAAAAATGCCTTGTAAAATGTTGCAATTTCAAAGTCATGACTTGGTCAATAATGGGTGATTTACGAGCCCATGGTATTTGGGAAACCCGTGGTATTTTCCCATGGTATTTCCTTTATAAAAAGAAGGCATTGTAATACGGTTGTGTATTGTATTGTAGCATTGTATGAAAATATTTGTGATTGTGTAAGAGAGACTCTAAGAGAGTGAAGAGGAAGTGCACTAGGTTTGTTGAAGGTTGTATCCCTTCATTTTGTTGGATCGTATAATAATAAAGGACTAGCAAATTTTGTGTGGACATAGCCCATCTTGGGTGAACCACATTACATCTATGTCTCTCTTGTAATGTGTTTAAGATTTGCATCTTGTTTAATTATTTAATTGTATAATTGTTATTGTTTTCCGATCATGTTTTTCTAACAACTGGTATCAGAGCCAAAAGGTCTATTTGGATGGTAAACTTGCAGGAAAGAAATGTTCCTAGTTTGAGTGGGAGCAATGGCAAAAGAAGAAAGTTTGAGATCGAGAAATTTAACGACCAAAACTACTAGTTATGGAATATGCAAATGGAGGACTATCTGTACCAGAAGGATATATAACTACCATTGGTAGAAAAACAAAACAACCAACGAATATGAAGGATGAAGAATGGGAGGTTCTTGACAAAAAGACACTAGGAACAATATGATTTTGCCTGGCTTCGTCGATGGCTTTCAATATTTTGAAAGAAAAGACAATGGAGGGTGTGATGAACACATTGGCTAAGCTCTATGAAAATACCTCGGCTTCCAACAAGGTATTTTTAATGAAGTGTTTATTTAATATGAAGATGTCAAAAGATGGATTTATTGCTAACCATTTAAATGAATTTAATACGCTTACTAGTCAGCTAAGTTCTGTAAAAGTGAACTTTGATGATGAGGTTAGGGATCTTATAATCTTGTGCTCATTACCAGAAAGTTGGAATAGCTTGGTCATGGTTGTAAGTAACTCTTTCCCTGGTTCAAACACTCTTAAATTTGATGGTGTTGTTGGTGTTATTCTTAGTGAGGAAATGCGAAGAAAAAACACAGGTGAGACATCAGGTAATGCGTTGACCATGGAGAGAAGGGGGAGAGAAAAGAAGAGAGGAAGGAGACTAGGTAATTGCAGCAAGTCTAGAAAGGGTAGGTCCAAGTTCATATTTGGAAATATAGAGTGTTGGAAGTGTGGTAAGAAAGGACATCTGAAGAAAGATTACAGAGCTCCAAAGAAGAAAGGAGATGAGCAACAAGAGACTACTCAGGAAGCAAATGTAGCAGGTGATGTGTTACAAGATGCTTTGATCCTTGAATTAGATAATACTAGTGATTACTAGGTAGTAGATTAAAGGCCTTCATGTCATGTTACACCCCATAGGAAATTATTTCATGATTATGTTCCAAGTGATTTTGGACATGTTTTATTGGGGGATGATGAACCATGTAAAATTGTTGGAATGAGTATGGTACAGATTAAGTTAAATAATGGAAATGAATGGCTACTAAAAGATGTAAGGAATATTCCTGCCATGAAAAGCGATCTTATCTCGATAGGGTAGTTGGGAGATAGTGGTTGTTTCTATACGTTTGGAAAAACGTGGTGGAAGATCACTAAAGGAGCACTGGTAATAACAAAATGAGATAGTATAGGTACGTTGTATTTGTCCTCATAATACTGATTATTCTATGTTTGTAGCTTCCACAAAAACATGTGCAATGTTGTGGCATCATAGGATTGGCCGGATGAGTGAGAAGGGGATGCAGATTCTCCACTCAAGGAAATTGCTTCCAGATCTTAAGCAGGTAAGTTTGGAATTTTTTGAAAACTATGTTTATGGAAAACATAAGAGAGTTAGATTTCTCAAGGTTGGGAAACAATAGAAGAGTGAAAAGTTAGAGCTTGTGCATACAAATGTATGGGGGCCAACTCAAGTACAATCTATCGATGGCTCTCCTTATTATTTTATGTTTATTGATGATACAACTAGAAAAACTTGGGTTTATTGCATTAGACAGAAATATGATGTTTTTGCTACTTCTAAGAAGTGGAAAGATTTGGTTGAGAATGAGACAAGAAAAATGTTAAAATGTCTCAAATCTGATAATGGAGGTGAATACTGCAGCAAGGAGTTTGATAGTTATTGTTCATACAATGGGATTCACAGAGAGAAGACAGTCTCTAGAACACCACAAGAAAACTGTGTCAGAAATGATGAACATAACAATCATGGAGCGTACAAGGTGTATGTGATTGCATGCAGGATTGCCCTTACAATTTTGAGATGATGTTGTAAATATTTTTGTTTATTTAATAAAGAGAGGGCCTTCAATCGCTTTGGATGGACAAAAAAAAAGGTAAACTACTCATTTCTAAGAACTTTTGGTTGTGAAGCATTTGTCCATATTGCTAAAGAAAATAGAACAAAGCTTGAGGCTAAATTCAAGAAGTGTACCTTTATTGGATATGAGGTGGATGATTTTGGTTATCACTTATGGGATTATGAAAATCACAAAATCATTAGGAGTAGAGATGTAGTATTCTTTGAAAAGGTTGTGTACAAAGATCATTTGCAAGGAAAGAAATAGGAAAAGGAAAACACAAAGTACACAGTGCTTGATGAAACCAAAGAAAATGAGGTTCCAAAGGCACCAGAAAATCAAGAGCAGCAGGACGTACCTCAAACTCCTACAAATGTAAGAAGATCTACTAGGTTAAGTACACCCCTTGAATGATTCTTGCCTTAAAATCTATTATTTATTGATAACTGATTCTGGTGAACCAGAATGTTATGAAGAGGAAATGTAGGTAGAAACTAGAAATAAGTGTGAGCAAGGCATGGATGAGGAGATGGACTCATTGGTAAGAAACAAGACATGGGATTTGGTTGAGTTTCCTGCAGGAAAAAGGTCATTGTAAAATAAATTGGTTTACAAGTTGAAGGAAGAAGATGGAGGCAAGAAGCAATACAAAGCTAGACTTGTTGTAAAGGGGTTTGCACAAAAGAAAGGTATAGACTTTGATGAAATATTTTCTTCTGTTGTTAAAATGACTTCAATTAAGACTATTTTAATTCTAGTGCCAATAGAATATTTGTATTTTGATCAATTAGATGTAAAAACAACCTTTCTCCATGGGGATTTGGAGAAAGAGATTTATATGCAGCAACCACAGGGGTATTGTAACACCCTGGTTTTGACCCCAAGAGGAAGGGGAATGTGTGCCCTAGTTTCGACCCCATGATATTGAATTCCACATGATGTAAATATTTTTATTTGATCATAGTGTGGAGCCCAAGGCAAAGGCCCCACCATCGATTTAGTGTCTTATGTATCGGCGATTAAAATCGATTTCGATGGTTTATGTGCTAGCCAGGTACAATATGTTTTAAGACATCATGTAAAAATGCATATTAATAAAAATACCACAACTAGCTATGCGCCACAACGTGAAAGAGATGGAGGCATGATTTCAAAAGGAATAGGGAGGAGGAAATATTCAAACCCTTGAGACAATGGGAAAAAGCCAAATGTCTAAGGGAAAACCCATAAAGTTGTCAACTACCCATTTTGTCTTTTTCCCCAATCATTTATTTCTGCCAAAAACTGGTTGAGGAAGTTATTTTCTTTGGGATGGGAAAGGTATGGAGGTCAAATTCAAATTGGGAAGACCACCCATTTTTGGAAAAACGTGTTTTTTCTTATTGGGAAAGTAAGAGCCCAGAAATTCATTCCTCGCCCAATCTCTCATTCACGTTTGGGCTCTCTCACGCAGCTGAAGGGGCTAATCTCTCTCCTTCATGGTTTCCTACATCTTCTTCATTCTTGAATGGCTGGGAACCCATTTTTGGGTTGCTCAGTGAATGAGAGAAGATATCCACGAATTGGGGGCTTTAGGAGGATGTTTCTCCTTTCCTCACGCAGTTGAGCTTGTTGGGCATTTTCCCCTCATGATTTCTGTCATTTTCTTCACTTCTCCATGCCCGGAATTCACTTTCTATGTTGCTAAGAAAAAGGGGAAAAATACAACCACGATTTTCGGGTTTATGGTAGTCGTTTTTTCCCCTGGAAAGTCTATAGGCATTTTCTGAATTCAGATCCACAAATTGGGTGTTTCTAGAGGTTGTTTCTGCCCATGTGAAGCCCATAGATGTCTCTAAAATTGAATTTTATATTAGATGGTTGTTTTTCCTTTGTTTCCTTTTCATTTTGGCTTCTAGGACATTTTTGTCCATACCCAGAACTTGTATTTGGCCGAGGAGTGCATCCTTGTGTTGGCTTGGTCGAGTAAGTCCAAGGAACCCATCTGTTAAAGGGTTGACTATATTTGGATGTGATTGTTGGCTTGGCTTAGTAAGTCCAAGGACCCATATGTTATTGGTGTATTGCCTTAGTAGCCTGTGAAACCCAATTGTTTATTGGTTGGGCTTGATAGTCTATGAAACCCAACTGTGTGTTGGCTTGACTATGTGTGTATGACCTTGTTGTGTGTAAGCCTATTGTTCCCTAGTTCATTGTGGAAATCATGCCCAGCTCAGGGATGGTGGTGGTGCTGAGAGATTGAGGAGCACGTTGGACTGTGGTTGGGTGGAACATTACAGCGACATAGCTAGTTATGGGGAAGCTTCTCCTTAAGATAAGTATTCTTGTGTGCTTAATATCTGCAAACTATTTGTTTTATGAATTAATATGAACATGTTGAATGGTTGAATGAATGTGTTTTTCTTATGTTGTGTATTTACATGTACAATGCATCTGTGTACGTATTTTATATTCAATGCATTTTTAATTGTTATGTTCATGGGGCTAGATTGCCCGTTTGACAGAAACAATGTTGTAGGTTGTGTCCTCTCCATAGTCAAGATGAGGGGAGGGGGTGTGATAGTGTGGTATCAGATCAATGGTTGCAGCATTGGGCCTAAATGGGCCAAGTTGAGCAGATGACAGAGAAAGGATTACCCTCTGTGGTCAACAACAAAAGAAGCAAACATATAAATTTCCAAAAATTTCTCTAAGTGTTGGAAATTTTCTATGTCGGATTAGTTTGCGGAGTTTCGCCGATACATGTCAACTAAACTGGTTGAGTTGCATAGATGGCGTCACCGAGAAAGGCTAGTTTGAGCCGATGTCGAAGAAAATTTCAGAAATTTTTCGAAGTGTTTTGAAAATTTGCATGTCGACTCAGTTGGCCGAGTTGTGTCGATAACATGTCTGTTGAACTGTCCGAGTTGCGGCGATACTTGTCGGTGTGAAAGGCCGAGCTTCGCTGATGTCGGAAGAAAGGCATAATTTTTTTCTAAATTTTTCTAAGTATGATTGTGTCGGCTGAGTTAGCCGAGTTGAGCCGACAAAGCTTGCAACGACCGTGTCGGCATGAAAGGCTAAGTTGAGCTGATAGGTTTCGGCTGGGTTGGCTGAATTTCGCCGACAAAATTGCAGTGATCATGTCAGCATGAAAGGCTGAGTTGAGCAAACAAGAAGGGGAAGAAAGGAACAAATTTCAAAAAAAATTCTAAGTGTTCGAAGTTGCAGTGTCGGCTAAGTTTTTTGAGTTTTGTCAATACACATCAGCTGGGTTGGTTGAGTTGTGTTGATGCGTGTCGAGCAAACTCATCGATTTTCACCAATACATCTCGGCAAGGGTTGTTGAGATCACCATTGGAAAATTTTGGTAAGTTTGACGAGGAAGGAAGGAAGAAATTTTTCAAAAATTTTCTAAGTGTTGGAATCTTCCTATCGACAGAAAAATATGAGTTTTTGTCGATACGTCAGCTATGTTGGCTGAGTTCCATCGACACACATCGGAAGGACTGAGCGAGTTTCACCGACAACAAAGAAAATACAAAAAAAAATTCGAAATTTTTCTAAGTATGGACATGTCAGCCAAACTTGGGGAGTTTAGCCGATACATGTCGGGTGGAAAAGTTAAGTTTCACCGATGCATGTTGGGTGGAAAATTAAGTTTTGTCGATGAAAGATAGAAGTAAATTTTTCAAATTTTTTTCTCTGTGTCGAAAATTCCATGTCGACAAGAAAATATGAGTTTTGTCGATACGTGTCGGGTGAACTCGATAAGTTTTTCCGACACGTCGAAAATTTTGGCGATTTTTGTTGATCGAAAGAAAAGGATGATTTTTGTCGATGTGTTGGGAAAAAAAATGGAGTTTTGCTGATCGAATGAAAAGGATGAGTTTTCCCGATACGTGTCGGAAAAACTTGACGAGTTTTTCTGACACATCGGAAGGAAAACTTGAGTTTTGTCGATTGGGTGGAAAAGCTGAGTTTACCAGAACAAAGAATTTCAACAAGTTTTTCAGTGGGATTTACAGGGGCCAAAAAGTTGAAAATGGCAGTGAATTTATGTGACAGATTGTGCGAAAATGAAAGATTTACAACAACAATAAAAAAGCGAGGATGTTTCCCTCGACCCGCCCTACAGTGGAACGGGGAAGCCACAAGGGGGAAATCCCCCTTGACCCCCTTTGTCCCCCTAAGACAATCGCTACTTGTGAAAAGAAAATTTTGTGTTTGACAAAGCTGCCAATATATAATTTTTCCAAATGCAAGTAAGTAAATTATAAATTCCCGAGAATGTTATGTAGTTAACAATGGTGTTACCGAACATATTTTTGCAGAGTCATATTGCATATTGAAAGGTTGGTCTTGGTCCAACCAAGTAGGTCAAATAAGATCAGTACCCAAGAAGATGAAATTGTGGGTCAGGAAGCAGGGACCATTCCTAAAATACATGTAGTGTTAGAATACCACCAGGCAGGTCATAACTCAACTGTGGTGGAAGTTGAGGGTGAGATTATTGAACAGATTGTTCCTGTTTTGATTGACCTTGGATCCACTCACATCTATATCACCCCTAGACTTGTTGAGATGTGCACTTTCAAGAATTCAAAGCATAGAATATCATGGTTAGTAACCAAGAAGAAGGTTAGTAAGGTGGTAAAGAAATGTCCATTGGTCATGGATGGATTAGTCACCTGTGCAGATCTGAATGTTCTGCCACTTGGATCCTACGATGTCCTCATTGGAATGGATTGGTTGGAAGAACATAGAGAAAATCTTGATTGTTACAACAAGACTTTTGAGTGCTTTGATGAAGAAGGAAACCTAAAGGTTGTGAAAGGCATTCCAAAAGTGATCTCCAGTAGGCAGATTTCAACAAAGCAGCTGAAGAAGTTCTGTGAGAAAATTTGCAGAGGGTATGTAGCTCATGTTTTGGAGGCAACAGATAATGAAACCCCTAGGTTGGAGGAATTTCATGTGTTGCAGGAATTCATGAATGTTTTTCCTAATGAATTTATAGGGCTTCCTCCAAACAGGGACATTGATTTCACAATTGAACTTGTGCCAGGAGCAACATCAATGTCTAAGACACCCTACAGGATGACTGTACCAGAATTGCTAGAGCTGAAGATGCATCTGCAAGAATTGTTGGAAAAGAAGTATACCAGGCCAAGTGTGTCCCCGTGGGAAGCACCAGTTTTGTTTGAGAAAGGGAAAGATGGTACACCCAAGTTATGTATTAATTACAGACAGTTGAACAAAGTCACTGTGAAGAACAAGTATCCTTTGCCTAGGATTGATGACCTCTTTGATCAAATGAGAGGAGCAAAGGTATTTTCCAAGATTGACTTGGGGTCTGGTTACCATCAGGTAAGAATCAAGGATGAAGATATTCATAAGACAACCTTCAGAAAAAGGTATAGACCTTATGAGTTTGTAGTGGTACCATTTGGTTTCACAAATGCACCAGCTACATTAGACAAATGATACAAAATTTTCTCAGCCTAGACTTGCAACATGTATACAGAGAGCACAATCAGAGTGCAGATGGCTTCTCCAAAGAGACCATGGTTTTGGACTCAGCTTTTGTCTTATCTATGAGTTTTATGATGATTATGTTATTCAGTCTGGGGAATTCAAACTCTTTTGAGTTTTTTTTGTTCCAGAGATTGGTCTCCCTTTCTTTTTTGGGCACGGTGTATGGATCAGATCCTTGGGATCCATTTTTCGATCATGGATAGTGGTGCTCTCTGGTGAAGTGGTCTGGTGTCTCTTTGTTCTCTCTAGATGGGTGTTTGTTTGTCTATTTGGAGAACCCCACCATTCTCACCTCTGTCATGCTAAGTATTAGACCTTTATGGTCTGGCTGGTCCTTTCTGTCGGTTCGGAACTATATTACATCATTAGTTGATGTCTATCTTGGTCTCAAACCAGTTATGTAATATGCCCTTTGATTCTCATTGAATACCAATGACAGGATTTTTTCTTCTGAAAACAAAAATGCACCAGCTACATTCATGTGCCTCATGAATAATGTTTTCAATAAATTTATGGACATGTTAGCTCTTGTTCTCCTTGATGGAATTCTTATTTATTCTAAGAATGAGGAAGAACATGTGGAACATTTGAGGCTGATTTTGAAATTGATTAGGAAGCATAAGTTGTAAGCAAGGTTGAGAAAATGTGGCTTCTATAAAGATAGAATTCATTATTTGGGTCAGAGTATTTCAAGTGAAGAAATATCTGTGGAACCTGAAAAGATTGAGGCCATTATGAGTTGGCCTACTCCAAGAAAGATGACAGATGTAAGATCTTTTGTGGGACTTGCAGGGTATTGCAAGAAGTTCATTGAAGGATATTCTGTAGGTAAAGTTGAGCCTATGTATAGGCTTATGAGGCCTACATGTGAACTTGTAGTTCCATGAGGAGATGACCCTCGTGGGTGTGTACAATCATATCAGGACTTCCTAGAGGCTACAGGTATAATGACTTGAATGGAGCCGTATGGTTATGCCCAATGAAACCCAGGGCAAGAAGCTGCCATGTGCTATGAGAAGAATCTCATGACTGAAATCTAACCTCTAAACGGGGTAGATCTTTAAATTTCAAATTTCAAACTTTCTTGTTGATTTCTATTGATTGTTTGGCTGATTTAAAATGGTGTCAAGATGACAGGTTGTATGTGAATGTCCAGGTTCTGGGACAGCATGTGTAAGTAGGGGATAAGTGATCCCACTTGCAAAAGCCAAACAATATGAGGATGACCTCATGGTTGCAAAAATATGATTTTCTGCAGAAAGTAGAATTGGGAACTTAGATTTTTATTTGACTATCAATGTTATTGATCATTTGATATTGGGAAATCATGTATGCATGAAATAGATTTGAAAATCTATGATTAAAAATCTATGATGACATCTCATGTAAACTGCATACTTGTATGTAACGTGGGTGAGATGATGAAAGTACACCCTTGGAGTACATAGCTTCCCAGAAGGATGTGTTTGGGATACATAACTCCTCGGAAGTATGTATTTGGGGTACATGGTTCCTCGAAAGGATGTACTTGGATACATGACTTCTCGAAGCGATGTGTTTGGAATAGGTTTGAAAACCTGTGATTGAATTTTTTATGATGACATCTCATATGAGTTGCATGCTTGTATGTAACGCATGTGAGATGATGAAATATGTACTGGGTGTACATGGCTCTTCGGAAGGATGTACTTGTATACATAGATTCTTGGAGGGATGTGTTTGGAATAGGTTTGAAAACCTATGATTGAAATTTTTTACGACGACATCTCATACGAATTGCATGTGTGTATGCAACGCAGGTGAGATGATGAAAATATGTACTGGGTGTACATGGATCCTCGGAAGGATATACTTGGATACATAGCTTCTCGGAGGGATGTGTTTGGAATAGGTTGGAAAACCTATGATTGAATTTTTTTATGATGACATCTCATATGAACTACATGCTTGTATGTAATGCAGGTGAGATGATGAAAATATGTACTAGGTGTACATGGCTCCTCGGAAGGATGTACTTGGATACATAGTTTCTCAGAGGGATTTGTTTGGAATAGGTTTGAGAACCTATGATTGAAATTTTATGATGACATCTGATGTGAACTGCATGCCTGTATGTAACACGTGTGAGACAATGAAAATATGTACTTGGGGTACATGGATCCTCTAGAAGTATGTACTTGGGTACATAGCTTCTCCCCCTTGCCAGCTAGGCACTGGTATGCATCACTGGGGACGCCCGGGGTTTAAGACATCTGATTAGACTTCTTTCCAAGCCCATTCATGCCATAAGGGGACTGTCATGAGAGTGGGGGCTCCATGAAGAGAATAACCCCTAGGTATTATAGTGTCTGGAAAGGAAACACATGAGCATTGGTAAGCATTGGAAGAGGTGCTAAGCCCTTAAGCTAGAGCTTCCATTGAGCACCCAAGGAGGTGTTAGGCTCTAAAGCCAGGATGGCCAGATCTCGGTTGAGAGATGTTATACAAATAAGTATTTGGTTTACTTATCAAACTTTTTATGTTGTTGATTTTTTGTAAATATACATGAGCATATGATGTAGCCATGGTTTTGAAAATCTTGTTATAGATTGCATCCTATAGGAATGAATCTGACATGTGAGTTAATTCTTTGTGGTGTTCGAAAAGGAAGTGCCTGATTTTGGTGATCACCTAGAGGAGGTGTTGGGCTCAAGAATGGAGCTGTCAGACCTCGGTTGAGAGGTATTCTCAGGTAATCTGAGGCTTGCATAAATCGGGCTATATTTTAATGCACACCCAAGTGTGGGGTGGGGCAGGGTTGTGAGTGCCATGGTTGTATAAGGCCAAGTCGGATACCTGTGGAACCAAAAGAAGATACTTATGCAGATAAGTATTTGGTTCACTTGGCAACTTCTTGTTGATTTTATGTCAATGTACATATGCATGTGATTCATCTATGATTTTGGAAAATCTTGTGAATACTAACATGAGAATTGACTCATTGTTTGGGGCTTGAGCAAAGGTATTGCTCATTGCCAAAGACATTGGAAATGTTCCAAGCTGAGCAGAAGGATTCTCCAAGATCCAGAAAAATATCATGTGGTGTGTATTGATGCATGCAATCAAGGACTTGGAGGAGTTCGTATGCAAGACAACCACGAAGTGGAACCAAGGAGGAGTTCCAGATCGTGTCATTGGATAGGTAAAGATGCATAGGAAGCACCATGGTCCTAATACGGCTACATGGGAGCTGGAGGATTCCATGTGATTGGCAGATCCATTTTTGTTCAATTTTGCAGAGCATTGAGGGTAGTCCCAGTATAGCATTTTGTTAATTTTTTGTAAAGCACTGAGGACAATGCTATTGAAGGGGGAGGGGAATGTAACACCCCGTTTTTTACCCCAAGGGGGAGGGGAATGTGTGCCCTGGTTTCGACCCCATGGTATTGAATTGCACATGATGTAAATATTTTTATTTGATCATGGTGTGGAGCTCAAGGAAAATGCCCCACCATCGATTTAGTGTCTTATGTATCGACGATTAAAATTGATGTTGATAGTTTATGTGCTATCCAGGAACAATATGATTTTAGACATCATGTAAAAATGCAAATTAATAAAAATACCACAACTAGATATGCACCACAACGTTAAAGAGATGGGGGCATGATTTCACAAGGAATAGGGAGGGGGGAATATTCAAACCCTTGAACCAATGGGGAAAAGCCAAATGTCTAAGGGAAAACCCATAAAGTTGTCAACTACCCATTTTGTCTTTTTCCCCAATCATTTATTTCTGCTAGAAATTGGTTGAGGAAGTTATTTTCCTTGGGATGGGAAAGGTATAGAGGTCAAATTAGAATTGGGAAGACCACCCATTTTTGGAAAAAACGTGTTTTGGCTTATTGGGCAAGTAAGAGCCCAGAAATTCATTCCTCACCCATTCTCTTTCACGTTTGGGCTCTCTCATGTAGCTGAAGGGGCTGAGCTTTCTCCTTCACAATTTCCTACATCTTCTTCATTCTTTAATGGCTAGGAACCCATTTTCAGGTTTCTCAGTGAATGAGAGAAGAGATCCACGAATTGGGGCTTTAGGAGGATGTTTCTCCTTTCCTCACGCAGCTGAGCTTATTGGGCATTTTTCCCTCATGATTTCTGTCGTTTTCTTCACTTCTCCATGCCCAGAATTCATTTTCTGTGTTTCTGAGCAAAGGGGGCAGAAGAGAACCATGATTTTGGGATTTATCGCTATCATTTTTCCCCTATAAAGTCCATAGACGTTTTCTAAATTCATATGCATGAATTGGGGGTTTGTAGAGGTTGTTTTTTCCCACGTGAATCCCATAGACGTCTCTGAAATTGAATTTTCTTTCAGAGGGTTTTTTTTCCCTTGTTGCCTTTTTTTTTTGGCTTCTAGGACGTTTTTGTCCATACTTAGAACTTGTATTTGGCCGAGGAGTGCATCCTTGTGTTGGCTTGGTCAAGTAAGTCCAAGGAACCCATCTGTTAGAGGGTTGACTATGCTTGGATGTGATTGTTGGCTTGGCTGAGTAAGTCCAAGGGCCCATATGCTATTGGCTTATTTCCTTAGTAGCCTATGAAACCCAATTGTTTATTAGTTGGGTTGGATAGTCTGTGAAACCCAAATGTGTGTTGGCTTGACTGTGTGTGTATGGCCTTGTTGTGTGTAAGCATGTTGTTCCCTAGTTCCTTGTGGAAATCATGCCCAACTCGGGGGTGGCAGTGGTGCTAATAGATTGAGGAGCACGCTGGCCTATGGTTGGGTGGAACGTTGTAGGGACGTAGCTAGATACAAAGAAGCTTCTCCTCAAGATAAGTGTTCTTGTGTCCTTAATCTCTACAAATTATTTGTTTTATGAATTAATATGAACATGTTGAATGCTTGAATGAATGTGTTTTTCTTCCAGTGTGTATTTACATGCACAATGCATCTGTGTATGTATTTTATGTTCAATGCATTTTTAATTGTTATGTTCATGGGGCTATATTGTCTGTTTGACAGCAGCAGCGCTGTAGGTCGCGTCCTCTCCATCGTCGGATGAGGGGAGGGGATGTGATAGACATGAGCTCAAAGGGAAAGGGAATTTGATTTGCAGGTTGAAGAAGAGCTTGTATGGTATGAAACAAGATCCAAGATAGTGGTATTTAAAATTTAATAAGTTTATGATAGAACATGGTTATAGTAGATGTCATTCTAACCACCATGTTTATTTCAAGAGAATAGATAATGGAAGATATATTATCTTATTATTGTATGTGAATGACATGCTTGTTGCAGGGTCTAACATGTAGGATAGAAATGTTATCAAAAGGAAACTAGCTAGATCATTTGTGATGAAGGATTTGGGTGTTTCAAAGCAAATACCTAGTATGAGAATAACAAGAGACAAGAAAAATCACAAATTGACATTGTCTCAAGGTGAGTACATAGAAAAGGTGTTGGGGAGGTTTAAAATGCAGAGTGCAAAACCAGTTAGCACACCTTTGGCCAGCCATTTCAAATTATGTAAGGAGACATGTACCAAGAAACATGAAGAGATAGAATACATGTCCAAGGTTCCCTATTCATCAGCAGTTGGCAGCTTGATGTATGCCATGCTGTGCAGAAGACCAAATATTGCACATGCAGTGGGATTTGTGAGTAGGTATATGAACAATCTAGGTAAAGAGCATTGGAAGGCAATACAATGGATTCTCAGGTATTTTATAGGTACCACTTCTCATGCATAATGTTTTGGAGGTTCAGATATTGTTCTACAGGGATATGTTGACGTAGATATGGCTGGTGATAAATAAATCCAGAGGAGAACCATGAGGTATGCCTTTACTGTGGGCAGAACAACAGTAAGTTGGATTTCAAAACTGCAAAATGGTGTTGCATTTTCAACAATGGAAGCAGAGTATGTTGTTGCTACAAATGCTAGCAAAGAGATGATTTGGTTGTAGAGATTCATGGAGGAATTGGGTAAGAAGAAGGAGAATAGCATGTTGTATAGTGACAGCCAGAGTGCCATTCATCTTGCAAAGAATTCGTCCTTTCATTCGAATACTAAACATATACATCTCAAGTACCATTTCATAATATCTATTCTGGAAGATGAACTGTTAAAGTTGGAAAATATACATACTAGTCAAAATCCTGCAGACATGTTGACAAATGTAGTAATTAAAGAGAAACTGAGCTCTTGCTCGGTTTCTGTTGGCCTTCAAGCAAGAAGGTGAAGATGAGAAATTTTCCAGGTCCAAGGTTCATAGAATAGTCTGGAAAGTGCAGCAATGGTGGAGTTGTTGTGATCGGTATCCAAATGGGAGATTTTTGGTTGTGGAGACTGATATTCCTGATTCAAAGATGTTATTTTAGTCGTGTTTGTATCCCAACACCTGATGAGGAGGGGTGTGGGGGATACTTACCCCCCACTATAGTCCTNTATAGTCCTCAGGGGGGTTTAAGGGTGGGGGAACTAGTTTGGGACCCCCCCCCCCCGCCCCGCTGGTGAGGGTTCAAGGGCAGCTCCCCTACAATGAAAATTTTAGGAAAAAATGCCTCGTAAAATGTTGTAATTTCAAAACCATGACTTGGTCAATAATGGGTTATTTACGGGCCCATGGTATTTTCCCTTTATAAAAGGAAGGAATTGTAATACAGTTGTGTATTGTATTGTAGCATTGTATGACAATCTCTATGATTGTGTAAGAGAGACTGTGAGAGAGTGAAGAGTAAGTATAGCGGGGTTGCTGCAGGTTGTATCCCATCTTGGGTACTAATAAAGGACTGGCAATTTTTGTGTGGGCGTAGCCCATCTTGGATGAACCACATTATATCTGTGTCTCTCTTGTAATTTGTTTAAGATTTGTATCTTGTTTAATTATTTAATTGTATAATTGTTATTACTCTGCGATCTTGTTTTTCTAACATCAACCATAAAAACAATTTTAAGATAATAATTTTAAAACACAAAGCAATTATAACATAATATGAATTTCATTTTAACATTGGAAGACAAATATATATGCAATAGATCAATCAAAGGACTCAAACATGCAAACAATTAAAAAAAATAAAAGAACAAGAGGCATTCACAAGCCTGGAGCATGACCTCACAATAATTTAACTTTTAAAATACTTTAATAAGGTTATGATTTAACTTTTAAAATACTTTTATAAGGTTATGGGAAATCATTAATGCTAAGTGTTCATATCAATATTTTATACTTCAATCATTTAATATTAAACTTAAAAGTATTTGTCTTGTTCTGAACGGGGATAGTATATGGTCTCATATTGTTAAATATAAATATATCAGGGACAAGACTGTTGATGCATGGCTTCGATGGAAAGATTTCAAGGTTCATGGTACTTCTTACATATGGAATGACTTTCTCAAAGCCCTGTCTTGGATCACCTTTCACTTAGGATGGAAAGTGGGTAATGGTTGTAGCATACGGATAGGTGTGGATCCGATTGCTGGATTAAACTCATACTTTGTTCTCCCGGAGGACCTCAAAAGCTATTTGGAGGACTATGGCATTACTACACTGAATCATGCTCGATTATCAGGCTCAGGTCAATAGTACTAGCTCACTGATACAGACCTTGACATTGATGGTTCTTGGAAAGAGATATGGACAAATTATATTGAAGGACTTTCCCATGGTTGTATTCAATTATGTGATAATATGGATTCTCTGGTTTGGATGTATAACAAAAAATCGAGAAAGGTAACTACAAGCCTGCCGTATGAGATGATTGTTGATTGCTCCATTACTGATTATCTGGACACCTCTCTGATAAAAAGTTGGAAGTTTAACCTACCTTTGAAAATAATTTGTTTTGCTTGGCTCTGTCTCACCAACCGTATCAACACCTGGGATACATTATGCAAAAAATGTTGGGCTGGTCCAAATTATTGTTGTTTGTGCTTTGCAGGGGTGAAACTGTCGATCACCTCTTTTCTGACTGCAGTTTCACAAAGGAGATTATTTTGGGCCTCAGTCTGGCACTACATCGCCCTATCTGCTGGAAGGAACCCTCTCTCAGACTCAACTGGATAAAATGGATGAGCAATGAAAAAGATTTGTTATACCTCCCTTTGCTTATGTACTAGAATATTTGGATCTCCAGAAACAAGTTTATTTTTGAGGATCGTAGACCTGTATCTAAATTGATCATATATAACAACCCGAAACAGATTCAGGCTCATACTGTGAATGCTCTCCCCAAACGCAATAGGATATTGAATGGGTTGCAACATGTATACTCATACCCCATTGGTTTTTTTTATGGGGCTTCCACGAACAAGATTGGCGGTACTTGTATTTATCTCATGATCAGTAATGATTATTTTTACTATGTAAAAATGGGATGTGGTCATAGCACCAACACTTGAGAAGAACTCCTTTCTCTTTGGGTATTACTGACCTTTTCAAAAATGGTTGGGCTACCATATCTTCACATTAGAGGAGACTCTTCAGCCGTCATCAACTGGTTTAATGGACAGGCTGACCTATCAGCACTTGATCTTAAGGGTCGGTGCAGTAATATCAAATTCCTTCAAGCTTCCTTTATCCATCTCGAAGCTTCCCATGTGTTCACAAAATACAACGTCAAAGCGGATGGCTTATCTAAGGAGGCACTTGGCCTGAATTCTGGGTACCTTCACTTTATGGAATTCACTGAAGGTGAATGCAGTGGGAATGGCTCCTTTCAGCTCTATTAGCCATGGACTTGATTCTCAGCCACTTGATGGCTTGATTTTGATGACACACACTATGGTGTTATAGTTGTCATTGTCCACTATCTTTACTGTTTTGGTAGTACCCAAGAGTGGCTCCATAGCTAAGTTATCCTATTTTGACTTATCCTTTTGTTACTAGGTGTTTCAAGGATTGGGATTGGATACTTGTACCTTTGTCGCTTGTTGTTATTTTAGACTCTATGTCTACCCTCTGTTTGTAATGACTGATGAGCACTCTTGAGAGTCAGTGGACTCTCCATGTATATGTATACCTGATGCAACAAACAGGTTACCTTTGATTCTATTTGAATAACAAGGAACCAGTATTTTTCTCCTAGAAAAATCTTAATCATAATCATTTTACTATAAAGGAGCTCAATGTTATACATTTTTTTATCATTTTAAATTATTGATTGTATTTCTATGGAGTTACATTATATTGATTTTGGCATGATGTATTGATTAATTTCTTATTATTAAGAATTTGTAATAAGTAAATTTGAATATGTTTACAATAATTAAAATAATTAAGTTTAATGTTTATTAAGTAATAATTTATTGACTCTAGATGTGGGTGACCAAATCACAAAATTACAGTCCAGTTCCCTTCCTTGAGCAGACTCAACTGTGTAATAATTTTTGTAGTTTTAATTAATAGAAAAACTCCATTCTTACTTTTTTTTTAAATAATTTATTAAAAAATACTTATTTAAAATGTTGAATTTATTTAATAATGAAGCAATAATCCAACAACAGCTATTTATTTTCTTGTTGTCCCATACCAAAAGTGGTATTAAAATTCTACGTTGACTAAGAGCTTAGTTGTCTCCCTCGAGAGCCTTTAAATGTTTCCCATCAAGTGAACAAGAATTAAAAAAACAATAATACATTTTAAAAAAAAATCCTACAATTTTCCAATTCCTTTACAAGCTAAAAAAACTGAAAACCCTCTCTCCTCCTTTCTATTTATCCAATTATCATATACGTATTCCAAGTCTATTGGACCAAACTCATTATAAGCGACCTCCCTCCTTTTCAAACATTTCATGAAAATTATGAATTAAAATAAAATAGCGAACGAATGAAATAAGATAGTGGCAACTAGAATGCAAAGTCTTCCTTCTCATGTTAAACTAATAATATAAGTTGATATTTTCACCTAAAATTTATGGCAACCTACATTTCCATTTAATTCATGATACCAAACAATTCTCAAAGTTGATACTATTTAATGCTACTAGGTATTTATATGTATGCAATGTAATTTCCATAATCATTTAATCCAAATTAATAATATGATTTAGTAATCAATACATCAAATAATTGTATTAGTGTACATGCTGAGAGGGATGTAGTGTACATATAAACTATGTGTACTATAATAAATGATAAATATCTAATGCATAATTCATATATGTTCATAACCAAGCATTCATGATGGTAAATCAAGTAAATGCATCATCCTTTTAAAATTGTATGCCAATAAAATGTAGTCTAGACTTATGCCTTGAGCATTAACATATCATCCATTTATATATAACATCCACAAGAAATGCATAAGTGGGTTAAATTACTCTCCTATTTTAAAACTAAAGTAAATATATTGTCAAATTAAAAAATGAAAGGAATATAACATAACTCTATCGTAAAGGGTGGCAGGAGGGGGAGCTAATCCACCGCTCATGATGAGCTTAGCCTGTGGAGCTATTCCACAACTTGTACCACCCTAGTCCTTCAGAAATACTTTTTGGAAAGCTCAGGATGGTTTGCGTGCAGGGTTTCAAAGCTGTTGGACACTTTGGTTGTTTCATCAATCTTTGGTTTGCTGGTATTCGCCTCGTCTCCTGTGGGTTTTTTATTCCGTGGTAGCCTCAATGTTTTTTAATACAATCATAACCCTTTCTGTCTTTAAAAAAAACATAACTCTATCATACATTATGTGTTGTGAGAGTATAACATAACTTTTATCCTACATTATATAGACATAAAAAAAATCATGACACAAAATTATTGGGAAGAGAATGCATATGGATTTTTTCTTTATTTTCAAAATCCAATACATGGTTTTTCACCAAACATATAGGTATAATAAACATGAGTCATTGGTGCAATCTTAATCCAACAATTATCAACATTAGAATGGCAGTGTATCACTCAATATTGTATATAAACTACATTAAATAAAATTATATGAAATTTACTCTTTTGGTATACACATAAAATGATCTATCATAGTCAACTAGATCTTTAGGTTGCAAGTAGCCATTTCTTTAGGTTGCATGTAGCCCTTTATGTACATATGATTGGTTTTCCTTGTCTAAGTCATAGCTTGCAAGTTATAGTCTCTAGGTCACAATTTTCACGTTGCTACATTTATATCATAAACACCTTGTTTGGAATTGAAAATTTCAATCCACAACCCACCATTGTATTTGTAACATATACATTTCTATGAACAACTCTCCCCCAAGGATATAATGTTGTTTCTCCATCAAGATAATCCCCTAGGAATAGTGCAAAACTCTAGTGCCTACTTCGTGGGATAGGCAATCCCTCAACTCAAGAATTCCTTCCAAAATTGACACTCGTGACTATCACTAAGTTGAAACCTGCACCAAAACTTTACCACCTGCTAATTGCAACCAAGAAGAAACGTGGGTAGTGACTAGTCTTTGCACCAAAACCTGCTAATTGCAACCAAGAAGAAACATGGGTAGTGACCTCAAATTTCAATGACTAGTCTTTGGTGGAATTCAATTGAAGAAACATTTATTTATGTTGGTCCAATTATTGACTGTCTAAATTTTGGTATAATTTGCTCCATAAAAAGGCTTTGAAACCCCTTTTCATTTGCTTGAACTTCAGCATGATGTGCTTTGATCTCTTTTACTACATTGTACTTTTTGGAGATAATCAAAGTGGTTATCTTTTCCTAAATAGTGGGTAGTTTTTGCGACATCTAAATAGATCGTTGAATATTTTATCCTAACTACTTAATTAACTTTCTTTGTGACTGACATAACATAAAGTGATCAAAACTATACATCTTACATAAAAAAAAATAGATGAGCCAACAAATGTCATTTTATCCCACCTTGCCTAATTCTTCTTGCATCTTGATGTCTTCCATGACCTCCAAAATTTGAAGTGTTTTCTTTGTAATTACTTGATTTCTTGCATTCATTTGTTTTATTATCTTCTCTAGTGCCCTTTAAACCTAGTCCACTAAATTTGAAGGAAACATATTGTTAACACTAAAAATTGTCCACATGGCTCTCTATGGTCCAAATATTAATTATACATCATAATCCCACCATTATTTCCTCCATTTTAATCTTCACAACTAAATTACACTAAAATTGGTCCAAAACATTATTATTCCTTCCCCATAAATACAGGGAAGATGGGAATTTATTGCAACATAACCCCGTTCTCTACAAAAGGACCAAAAAACTCTAAAATGAGAATGGGTAAAAAACCATGGACAAAAACCATGCACGATAAAATACCATGGGTAAGAAAAACTTGAATCGTCCTATAAATACATTGTGAAGGTCTCCCCAACGACATTCCTTAATTCCTTAACTTTTTGTCCATCATAACCTTTCGCCACACTATCCCATATTGCATGTCGAGTCCTCTCTGTGTAACTCTTGATCCATTTCTTAGTGACAACCCCTTGTTGAGATAAACAGAGACCGGGATCGTGGGAGCCTACGGACCATTTCCTCAAACTGATGCAATGGCCCAATTTAAAGGTACTTTTGTTATTTTATTGCATTAGTTAGAAAAAAATACAAAATTGTTGTTATTTCTTGTTATAAGTCAAGGTTGAGAAATCCCTTGCACCATGAACTCTACCCTTAGATCCGACTGATCTAGGGTAGGTGCTTTTGCATGTAGTAGGGGAGAAATCCCCACTACAGTTTTGGCGTCTTTGTTGGCTCGATCCCCTAATAACTCTGTTTTTGCAAGCTTCTTTGTTGGTTTGTTCTACTTGGGAACCCTCAGTCGTCATAGATCTCACCCCACTATGACAGATCCAAATCATTATTGTCACAGTGCCTCCCCCCCTACCCTAACCGACAATTTTTAAAAAAACCTTCAGTTATGGTCGGATTACACCTATCAGGGAGAAAGTTGCGACCTAGGTCACACCTTTTCACATGAAAAGAGTGACCTAGGTCTTTCCTTTTTCCTGGATAAGTGAAACCTAGACCTAAACTCCATATCACACTTTTCCAGGCTTCCAGAGCGATCTCGGTTTCTAATGTGACCCATTTTATTACGACTTGTCACGTAAAAACCCATGTTTTGTGCAACCTGAATCTTTCTGTTTCTTTTCTATCTCGTTCACGACTATTTTACAGTTCTTTGCGACCATTACCACACTTGTTCCGCCGACAGGTGCAACCTACAATTTTTCCAGTTCTTTAAGGTGTTTGAGGCCCTTTCCAGACCCCTTGTCTGTGTTCTACCCCTTCCCCGACTATTTCCTTCCATATTTGATTTCTTACATCCCCTTGGTTTGTTTTGCAGTCCTCTTTTCCTTGTATGTGAGCCCCCTTAGTTAATGTTGGTAGTTGAGACCCCCTATGTGTTTCCTACAACTTGTGAAGTTCCTTATGCGCTCATTTACTTGTGTATGTTTAATTGTTTAGAAGAGTTAGTTGTTAGCTATTAAAATATTTACTTTCATTACTGTTCATTATTTTTTTAGCATTTGCATCTCTAGCATGAGAGCACTAGGGTTTAGACATTACACATCACTTGTGCACACATCTCACACCCTGAAGTAAAACACTTTGTTCATGACCCCAAGCTAAGACTAAAATTCAGCTTAACTCAACCAACATTGTAACCTCATTTGAGGACCAAAAAAATATTGTAGTTAAGTTAGGACACTAGGGATATGCATCCAAATAACACCCCTTTGTCACATAGATCTAAGACATAGTTGTCTTCTAGGGAACCAAAATCCTCTAGTATTTATTGACACGATCACGACCAGTTTATCGGGGGGCCTCCCGCTCTACGGGGGTAAGACACAATGAAGGGGTTCCGGAAGTTAGGGTGGAATACCACACTCTATTTTGTACTGAAGGCTAACCCTTCATAGTCCTCCTCGTGCATGTCGAGTGTAACACCCCAGTTTTGACCCCATTGCATTTAAATAAATGATGCAAATAATCATGGTGTGGAGCTAGGAAAAATCCCCACCATCGATTTAGTATTTATGTTTCGGCAATTAGGGTTGAGCCGTTGGTATTTTATGCTAGCTAAACATTAAAAAGCTGGACATCATGTTAAATTTGCAATTTTAATTAAAAACCCACAGTCAGCTATGTCAACACAACTAAATGAGATGGGGCCGTGATTTTTCCTAAGGATGAGGGAGTGGGGGATTGGAAGAGGAGGAAGAAATTTGAAATGGGCATAGCACCATTTCTGGAAAAATGTTTTTAATTTTTCTTGAGCAATAAAACACCAAAAAACGACCACCTTTCCCTCATGCGGCAACATTTCACCTTCCCTCATGATTTTGGAAGGGAAAAACATTTTTGGAAACACAATTGGGCATTCATGCAACAGCAAGCAAGCAAAAACGATTCGGAGTCTGAACCTTTCACGATTTTCTCCTGTCTGACGATCTGGATCCTTCACATTTTGGGTTTTCCCTGTGTGGATTGTTTCTCTTCACTCTTTCTCCTGTTTGATAGTCATTTTCCTGAACACGATTGCCCATAATTCGATTTTGTGTCTTTGATTTTGAATGATCAACAAAAGTTTTCATTTTGGTAATTTGCAGCAGTCGATCTGGCACCGGCAATATTCAGAAATTCGTAAATTTCTATATGTGTATGTAATCCCTGGTGTCTGCTACATTTTGGTAAATCCCAGGACTAATATCACGGTGTGTGCATCCACGTTTGGAATCTACATTGATTGAAGGAATGGAAATAGAGTCTAGACTTGCTTGTTAAAACTAGTGTGTAAAAGGACCTCACAGACCAATCTAGAAGGCTGGATTTCTTCTTTGCATACCCTGAATAGCACTGGAAGGGAATGCATGGCCTGAGGGACTGTGTAGCAGAGAAGGGGATGCTTCCTTGTGTTGGGTGTGTAAGTGTTTAGAAGTCAGGCTAGATCCGATGTGGGTGTTCTTAGCTTTGGATTGAGCTCACTAGCTTAGCAGTCTGTCTTTCCACCTCTTTGGTAGCCTTATAAACCCAACGGGAAGGATGGCTTGGCTGGTAGCCTGATAAATCCATCTATTGGCTTGGATGTGTCTCATGTGAATTTGTCTAAGTGTAAACCATTTCCTGTGTAAGTATGATAAACCCAACTGTGTTTGCTTGACTGAATTTTAATTGTATCCTTGGCTATGGGTGAAGTTTCCTAGTGTTCCTTATTCCTTGAGAAAGATCATGCCCAGCTCTGGGGTGGTAGTGTTGCTGAGAGATTAAAGAGCACACTGGCCTATGGTTGGGTGGAACGTTGCAGCGACATAGCTGGTTGCGGGACAAGCTTCTCCAAAGATAAGTATTATTTAAGTTCTGCAACTATATTTGCTTATGAATTATTATGAAATTATTGTGAACATGTTGAATGCATGAATGTGTTGAATGAATGAATTGCTTCCCTTGTACATTTCATTATGCATCTGTGTATTCATATGCTTTAAGTTCAATGCATTTTTATATATGTATTATGTTCATGGGGGATTAGATTGCCTGGGTTGATAGATGTTGTCGCATCCTCTCTGCCGAGTAAGGGTTGGGGACGTGATAGTGTGGTATCAGAGCTCTGGTTTCAACTTTGGTCCTCAATGGGCCATGAAGAACCAACCTATGTGATCAGTAGAAAGAAGAGGCAGACATGAAATTGTTTTTGAAATTTTCTCTAAGTATGAATTTTTCTAAGTATTGGAGAAAATACTTCTTTGTGTGGCGGTTGAGAAACCTGAAGAGAGACGCAACGACGGCTATGACCGTCTTTCTTTGCCGACATAGTGGGCAAGTTTTGTTGATTGAGCCGCAGGGGTGGCAGAAAAGAAAAGAGTGATCCACCGTAGCCATGGGGGATTCACTCGTTGACCAATATCCTATCACGTTAGTTCATATTGTGGGTTTTAAAATTATCAAAAATCGAACCAATATATTGCAGGTATTGGGGGGATGAGGGGTTTAAGGTGGGGGTGGGTAGGGTGGTTTACAAGGATTGAGGTATAAAAAGGGGTGGGGAGGAGGTTTTAAGTATTGGGAGGAGGTTTCAACAAAAAGTGTTTGGGTCAATATCTCTTGAAATTAAGGGTATTCTTTAATATCCCACGATCCCACGTGCTATGTCAGATGTTTACTAAGTGAAGTCCCTGTGGCTGTAGTAGCTGGGTCTCCCGGAAGGAGTTGATGAACGTCGGGTGAGTCGAGCTAACGGGTGTTAGGTGAGATGACTCGACGATATTTTTTGGAAATTTATCTAAGTATGAAAATTCTTTCATGTCAGCTGAGAAGCATCGATTCACGGTGGGTGAAAGTTAGGATTCGAGCCACAACAGCAGGCGAAAGTTGGGCTTTGAGCCGCAATGGTGCGTGGAAACCAAATTTTTTTCCGCAGAGGAAAAATACCAAAATTCGTCTAAGTGTTGGCTTGCAATGACAAAAAAAGAAGTTTTGAGCCGCAACAGTGGTAGGAAAAATAAGATCGGGGCCGCGGTTGCAGGTCAGAGTTGGAGAAAGAGCCACCACGGTGAAAGGAAGTAGAGGAAAGAGCCTCTATGGTGGATGGAATACAGGGAAGGATCTGCTACGGCGAATGAAACTAAAAAATTATTTTGATGCGGCAGTGGAAGTAAAAATAAGAATGAGCCGCTACGGCGGCTGGGAACCAAAAATCGAGCCGCTACGCGGAGGATGGAAAATGAAGAGGGAGCCGAAGACAGTGGCTGCTAAAAGTTGGAGAAGGAGCCGCTACAGCGGCGGAGAAAAAATGAAGTGGGAGCTGCTATGGCAACAGGTAGGAAAAGAGGAACAAGCAGCTACGGCGGGTGAAATTTGAAAAATTATCCGATGCAGCGGGTGAAAATTTTGAAAATTTTGCCGAAATAGAGAAATTCAGCAGGATTTTTCAGTGAGATCTGCAAGGATAGAAAGATGAAAAATGGCAGCATGTTTATGCACCAAATTGCATGAAATAGAATGATTTACAAACAAACAAAAATGAGGACACTGCCCTCGACCCGCCCTGCAGTGGCGCAAGGAAGCCACAAGGGGGCAAGCCCCCTTGACCTCCGTCGTCCCCTTCAAACAATTGTTCTTTGTGAAAATAAAATTATGTGTTTTGGAAAAGTTGTCAATGTATGATTTTTCCAAGCGAAGGTAAGTAGTTATGAATTTTTGGGAATGCTATAAATTTATAATTTAACAAACTATGTTATTAACACATTTTGCAAAATCCTAGTCACCTTGAAAAGCAGCATTCAAGATGAGTGTAGTTGGGTAAAGTGAGTTGTGGTTCAGCCATGAGAATAGACAACATGCATGATGATGTGCAAAACCCCAATGAGTATGAGGAAGATGCTATGGGGGAAAATGTCCAAGTTGGAAATGCTAAGACAGAGTATAATGGGAGAAGATTGCAAGAGACTCCCCTAGATTTTGCAGCCACCATGAGAAGCCTAATGGCGGAGATGCAGAGTTATAAGGAAAATAATGAAACATTGGTTAAGGATCATGAGAAACAGAATCAGCTGAACGCAGCCATGCTACAAAGTTTGGCATATATTCAAAGAAAGATGAACTCTAGTGACCGGACAGAAAATCCAGAAGGGAGTAAGAACACTGCTAGAAGAAGAAAGAGATCACCTAGTGAGTCATCTGACTCTGAAGGGTCCATTGGAGATTCAAGTTCTTCTTCACACAAGAATCAAAGAAGGAGGTGCTACCAGAACCACTCACAAGATGAATTTAAGAAGGCAAGGCCTCCTACCTTTAATGGTGAGATAGAGAATGGTCAAGATGCTGAAGCTTGGCTTCTTGGGATGAGAAAATATTTCCAAGTCCAAGACTATTCTAGGAATATGAAAGCTAGAGTAGCTATTTTCAATTTGAGCAGAAGAGCATCCATATGGTGGGATCATTTCAGACAATTAAAGAAGATTAATGAAAGGAAGATTGTGTGGAAGCAGTTCTAGAAGTATTTCAAGGAGAATTACCTCTCTGACAGGTACTATGATGACAAGATTAAATAGTTCCATGAGCTGAAATTGGGACAGAAAACCATGGAGGTATGTCAAGTATATTAAATATGAGAAGGCGAAGATCCAGCATTTTCTGAGTGGACTACCTTAGTCCTACAAAGACTGAATTGAGTTCTATGAACCTAGGACTTTGGAAGAAGCAATAAGAAAAGCTAAGTATTGCTACAAGCAAAGAAAGAAAAAACCAGATTGCCAGAAAACATGGAAGGACAAAAGGAGTGATAAGTCTGACCAAAGGAAGAAAGGTTACAAACCTTCTAACTTCAGGAATCAATAGAAGCAACTAGCACAAGTTGAGGAGCAGCCGACTAGAGTGACGGGAGACAAGGCAAAAGATCCACAGCAAAACAGAGGACCACTCCAATCTTAGAAATGTGGAGAACCCCACATGCGCAAGTATTGTCCACTTGAGAATGAAAATGCAAGGCCACCATACAATATTCAAGAGGTAGAAAGAATGGGACAAGTAGCAAGGGACATACCTAGAATTTATGTAGTACTGGAAGACCACCAGGAAGATCACCAATCAACGGTGGTTGAAGTTTCAGGTAATATTGTTGAGCAATCTATTTCTATTTTGATTGACCCTAGTTCTACTCATAGTTATATTGCTCCTAGAGTAGTGGAGGTTTGTGCTCTTTGGAAGGTAAAACATAGCAAGTCTTGGTTAGTTCAGCTAGCCACTGGAACTAAGAGAAAAGTTAATGAAGTAGTGGAGAAATTCCCATTGGTGATGAATGGATTGATCACTTGTGTAGATCTGAATGTTCTACCACTTGATTCCTATTATGTTCTCATTGGAATGGACTAGTTAGAAGCTCACGAAGTGAATCTTGACTGTTATAATAAGAGTTTTGAATGCATGGATGAAGAAGGGAACCCAGTAGTGGTAAGAGGCATTCCAAAGGTAATCTCGGTGAGGTAGATTTCAGCAATGCAGTTAAAGAAGTTTTGTAGAAAAGGTTGTCATTTGTATGTAGCCCATATTGAGGAGGCAGAAGAGAATGAAACTCCTAGGTAGGAATACTATCATGTGTTGCAAGACTTCAAGGATGTTTTTCCTGATGAGGTTCCAGGACTTCCTCCAAAGAGGGACATAGATTTCACAATTGAACTTGTGCCAGGAGCAACACCAGTGTCAAGAGCACCCTACAGAATGAGTACACCAGAAATGTTAGAGTTGAATATGCAGCTGCAATAATTTTTGGAGAAAAAGTATATCAGGCCGAGTGTGTCTCCTTGGGGAGCACCAGTTCTATTTGTAAAGAAGAAAGATGGTACACTCAGATTGTGTATTGATTACAGGCAGCTGAATAAAGTCACAATGAAGAACAAATATCCCTTGCCAAGAATTGATGACCTCTTTGATCAAATGAAAGGAGCAAAGGTATTTTCCAAGATTGACTTGAGTTTTGGTTACCATCAAGTGAGAATCAAGGACGAAGACATTCATAAGACAACCTTCAGAACAAGGCATGGACATTATGAGTTTTTAGTGGTGCCATTTGGACTCACAAATGCACTAGCAACATTTATGTGCCTTATGAATAGTGTATTCAGCAGGTATTTGGACAAATTCATTCTTGTTTTCCTTGATGACATTCTTGCTTATTCTAAGAATGAACAAGAGCATGAAGAACATTTGAGACTAACATTGCAATTGCTCAGAGAACATCAGCTGTATGCAAAGCTGAGAAAGTGTGACTTCTATAGGGATAGAATTCAGTACTTGGGTCACATTATTTCAGAAGAGGGTATATCTATAGACCTTCAGAAGATTGAAGCTATCAAGAATTGGCCTACTCCAAAGAATGTGATAGAGGTAAGATCTTTTATGGGACTTGCAAGATACTACAGGAGATTCATTGAAGGATTCTCCAAGGTTGCACATGCTATCACTTCTTTGCAAATGAAGGGGATAAAGTTCGAATGGACCTCGAAGTGTGAAGAAATTTTCCAGTGGTTGAAGTATGTTTTCACAAGTGCACCGGTCTTAAAAGTTGCAGACCAAGAGAAATATTTTGTGGTATGTACAGATGCATGCGGTCAAGGACTTGGAGGAGTCCTTATGCAAGACAACCACATGATATGTTATGAATCCAGGAAGTTGAAGGAACATGAAAAGAACTATGCCACTAATGATCTGGAACTTGCAGCCATAGTACATGCTCTCAAGATGTGGAGACATTACTTGATGGGTAGAAAATTTGAGCTAAGGACAGACCATTGTGGTCTAAATTATTTGTTTGATCAGCCTACTCTGAATGCTAGGCAAGCGAGATGGTTGGAATTTTTATGTGAGTTTGATTTTGAAATCAAGCACATAAAAGGAAAAGAGAATAAGATAGCTGATGCACTTAGCAGGAAGGTGTAGGAGATGCATGTGGCATCCATTAGTATTTTCCAATCAGATTTGAGGTAGTAGATTGCTAATCATGTTGTTGAAGATGAATTGTATGCATAGGTCAAGGACAAGTTGCAGCAACAAATCCTTGAAAAGAAGTATGATGGATATAAATTGGAAGAAGATGGACTTCTCACCTATAAGAACAAAATTTATATTCCAAATGTATCATATTTGAGGAGGGTTGTTATGGATGAAATCCATCAAGCTCCATATTTTGGTTACCCAGGATATCAAAAGATGATTGCTATAGCCATAAAGCAGTACTTTTGGCCAAGAATGAAAAAGGACATGGCTGAATATATTTCAAGGTGCATGAAGTGTCAACAGGTGAAGGTTGAACATCAACATCCAGCAGGATTGTTGCAGCCTTTGCTAGTTCCAGAATGGAAATGGGAAGTTATTTCCACGGATTTTATTATAGGATTTCCAATGACTTGGAGACAACATGATTCCATCATGGTTGTGGTGGACAAGTTGACAAAGGTAGCACATTTTATACCAGTTAAGTCTATGCATAAGACTGATGACATTGCAAAGATATTCATGAAGGAGATTTTCAAACTGCATGGATTGCCTAAGGCAATAGTCTCTGACAAAGATGTCAAGTTCACTTCCAATTTTTGGAAGGGATTGTTTGCAGACTTGGGTACAAAGTTGAATTTCAGCATTGCCTACCATCCTCATACCGATGGACAGACCAAGAGAGTTAACTAGGTGCTGGAAGACATGCTTCGCATGTATGTGATGGACAAACCAACCAAGTGGGAAGATTATTTACACCTGGTAGATTTTGCTTATAATAATGGACAACAGGAATCCTTGGGGATGAGTCCATATGAAGCTTTGTATGGCAGAAGGTGTAGGACACCAGTGAACAGGGTTGTGCTTAGTCCATAATTGCTCAAGGAGATGGAACAGGAAGTTGTAAAGATCAGGTAGAATTGGAAGGCAGCCCAGGACAGACATAAAAGCTATGCAGATAATCATAGGGTGAACTGAGAGTTCAGTGTTGGGGATCATTTTTACCTCAGAGTGAAGGAAAAGAAGAGTTCCTTGAAGCTTGGAAGTTGTTCCAAGTTGTCACCTAGATACTGTGGGTCATATGAAGTACTTGAAAGAATAGGGCTAGTTGCATATAGACTTTCATTGCCTACTAGCACAAGAGCTCATATTGTTTTTCATGTTTCTTTGCTTAAGAAATATGTACATGATGCTAACCATGTAATAAATTTGGATGTGATATAGGTGGAACTAGAGGGAGAGTTCCAAATCGAGCCTATGTGCATCCTCATCGAGAAGGTCACAATGCTCTGGAACTGAGCAGTAGGAAAGGTGAAGGTGAAATGGGAGCACTACAGTCCTAAAGAAGCTATGTGGGAGCTGGAGGATGCCATGCAACTGGCACATCCATTTTTGTTTGAATCAGTGGATTGCTGGGGGCAGTACCAGTAAGCATTTTTGTTCAATGTTGTAAAGCATTGAGGACAGTGTTGTTGAAGGGAGAGGGGAATGTAACACCCTGTTTTTGACCCCATTGCATTTAAATAAATGATGTAAATAATCATGGTGTGGAGCTAGGAAAAAGCCCCACCATCGATTTAGTATTTATGTTTCGGCAATTAACGTTGAGCCGGTGGTATTTTATGCTACCTAAAGATTAAAAAGATGGACATCATGTTAAATTTGTAATTTTAATTAAAAACCCACAGTCGACTATGTCAACGCAACTAAATGATATGGGGCCATGATTTCTCCTAAGGATGAGGGAGTGGGGGATTGCAAGAGGGGGAAGAAATTCGAAATGGGCAGAGCACCATTTCTGGAAAAAGGTTTTTAATTTTTCTTGAGC
Source organism: Pseudotsuga menziesii (assembly GCA_001517045.1). Lineage (NCBI taxonomy): Eukaryota > Viridiplantae > Streptophyta > Pinopsida > Pinales > Pinaceae > Pseudotsuga > Pseudotsuga menziesii. Next base: position 359,971 of record LPNX011032513.1, on the reverse strand, counting down.
AAGAAAACACCAAAAATGACCACCTTTCTATCATGCAGTAGCGTTTCACCTTCCCTCACGATTTTGGAACGAAAAAAAGTTTTTGGAAACCCAATTGGGCATTCATGCAACAGCAAGCAAGCAAAAATGATTCAGAGTCTGAACCTTTCACGATTTTCTCCTGTCCGAGGATCTGGATCCTTCACATTTTGGGTTTTCCCTATGTGGATTGTTTCTCTTCATGTTTTCTCTTGTTTGATAGTCATTTTCCTAAACATGATTGCCCATAGTTCAATCTTGTGTCTTTGATTTTGAATAACCAGCAAACGTTTTCATTTTGATAATTTGCAGCAGTGGGTCTGGCATTGACAATGTTCAGAAATTTGTAAATGTTTGTGTGTGTATGTAATCCCTGGCGTCTGCTATGTTTTGGTAAATCCCAAGACTGAGATCATGGTGTGTGCATCCACATTTAGCATCTACGTTGATTGAAGGAGTGGAAATAGAGTCTATACTTGCTTGATAAACCTAGTGTGTGAAAGGACCTCACAGACCAATCTAGAAGGCTGGCTTTCTTCTTTGCATATCCTAAATAGCACTGGAAGGGAATGCATGGCCTAAGGGACTATATAGCAGAGAAGGGGATGCTTCCTTGTGTTGGGTGTGTAAGTGTTTAGAAGTTAGGATAGATCTGGTGTGGGTGTTCTTAGCTCTGGATTGAGCTCACTAGCTTAGCAGTCTATATTTCCACCTCCTTGGCAACCTGATAAACCCAACGAGAAGGATGGCTTGGTTGGTAGCTTGATAAACCCATCTGTTGGCTTGGTTGTGTCTCATGTGAATTTGGATAAGTGCAAACCACTTCCTGTGGAATTATGATAAACCCAACTGTGTTGGCTTGACTAAATTTTAATTGTATCCTTGGTTATGAGTGAAGTCTGCTAGTGTTTCTTATTCCTTGGGAAAGATCATGCCCAACTCAGGGGTGGTAGTGTTGCTGAGAGATTAAAGAGCACATTGGCCTATGGTTGGGTGGAATGTTGCAGCAACATAGCTGGTTGTGGGACAAGCTTCTCCAAAGATAAGTATTCTTGTTTATTTAAGTTTTGCAACTGTATTTGCTTATGAATTATTATGAAATTATCGTGAACATGTTGAATGCATGAATGTGTTGAATGAATGATTATATATATATATATATATATATATATATATATATATATATATATCTATGTATTTATATGCTTTAAGTTCGATGCATTTTTATATATGTATTATGTTCATGGGGGCTTAGATTTCCCGGGTTAATAGATGTTTTCGTGTCCTCTTCGCTGAGTAAGGGTTGGGGACATGACACTGAGGACCATATAAGGTGTTGAGGACCAAAGGATTGAAGCGTAAGGAAACCATATTGGACGTGTCTTGAACGAGGTATCCTAGTTTCCAATCTATTAAGGATATTCTACCCAGTGTCCCTCTTAGAACTTGGATTCTCTTAGCCTCTGGTTCTTCTGTTTCGTATTGTTTGAATGTGGATTTGACCACCCAACAGAGGATATGATTTGTGAGGGGATTCCATCTTATAGCTAGGAGCTTTCTTGCACTTATACCCTGTAGGTTAGTGTGTCATTGTCTTTATAGGTAGTGTTGCTTGTTGGATTTTTGGTTGCTTTGTTGTAGACTCGCCTACTGTGAAACATTGTTGTAGTTCAATTTTAGAGCTTTCTTTTTGGCCTGCGTGCCACCATTTACCAGCTCTCCTTCTACACACTTGGTTGTAGTTGGACTTTTGATCTTGCATTTGACACCCTTGAGCCTTCATTCATCATATAGCACACCATCATGTCATCATTGCTCCACCACTTAACTCGCAACAACTTAGGGGGCATACCCCTTAGTTCGGTTCCTTGAACAGTCATCATCGAATCTATATTCGACAACATTCACTACCTTCATATCCCTACACTGCATCTAAGTCTGATTCGGATTCCTATCAATCCAAACCTACCTTGGTCACTGTCCCATATAGCCCCATGGTTGGTGCACTTCCAAACCCCTTTCAAGGGGGATGGTTGATAGTGGAATTGTGACTACTCCACCCATCAGATCAGGTATCCCTTTTACCGAACCTACAGTTCATGGTCCTTGTGGGCCCCTCGCCACCGCACACATTTTTGTTGGTCCGCTTCCCACTAGTGGTGGTGCCACTCCAGCCACCATGGTTCACACCATAACGCCATTCATGCATTGGGGAATTGGAATTTCTACCACCATTCTTGATATTCACACCATTCCAGTGACTACTCTTACTGTAGGAAGTCATCCCTACCAACTCCCATTTGTACACAGAAACTACACACCTGCTGGTCCCAACACCATTAATGGCCCTCCTCTATTCCCGATCCTAGTCTCCCATTCATGGCTAGTCTTAACCTGACTAACTTGGCACAGTTGATGAATGACCCCATCTGTCATTACCCATCGTGGCCTCCCATGCCTACCAAAATCCCTTTGGACATCCCTAAGTTCGAGGGAAATGTGAGGGAATATCCTCAAACCCACATTATGTCCTTCCACTTATGGTGTTCCTCCAAAAACATAGTGTACGATTCTATCTAATTGCAGTTATTCCAGCGCACACTCACTAGTGTTGCAGCTAAATGTTATATTGAGTTGCCCCATGCTACTTATCCAGAATTTTCCTCGTTAGCCTCGATGTTCCTATAGTACTTCCAGCTACCTGTTCGTTATGACGAGGGATTGGAAATCATATTATCCTATCGAGATAACACTGCTACACATATCACGGATCATATACATGAGTGGTGTTGTCATCGTAGCTTGTGTAAAATCTAGTTAGATGATAGGATTTTCCTAGATTGGTTTCTTAAAACCTTACTCCCCTTATCGCCAATGATGTTGCATCTGAGCACCCACAAAATAAGGAAGAATAAATCCTTAAAGCACAACAGTTCAATCTTATTTATGTCCAATTGGGTTATCTTTATAACATCATGCCTGATGCTCCCCGTGCTAGCTCCTCACGTCAAGATACAATGGGGGAATCCCATACTACTAATGGAGTCATTGGCTCTATTACCTAGCATCCCCACCTATACACAAGCTCTTTTTTGATGTCGTCTCATTTCGCTAACACCCCTAGTGTTTCCCAACCTGACTACGCCCCTGAATTTTCACACATAACGACTCGCTCCGAAGCCAGAGCTTCATATGTGTCTCTTGCACCCATCCCTTATGTTCATGGACAAAATTGATAGGAACTTGTGCGTAATGGCTAGATGGTAGGCTTTGCATCCCCTCAAGCTGCCCCTCCTACCCCCCACCTACGCAACCTACACCGGCTCCGGCCTCAACTCCTCTTGTTCCTCAAGGACAGTTCTACGCTCAGCAGAACCTCCCTAATAAACCCTCCCCCAATAACGAACAAGGGCAGAGAAGAAGGAAAAGAGGTAGGGACTGGGGAAACATCCAACCTCAAGGAGGTTTCCAACAACCTAACCCTCCGAATAACAAGGGAGCCAATCCACCTGCACAAAACCCCCATCATCCACCTAGACCTGGGAAGAACACTCAGTTGTAGACTAATCATCCGTGTACCATTTGTGATACTTATGACCATTATACACATTAGTTCCCCCATATGAATTGAGTCTACCACTTTTTACAAGATGACAATCAACGTGGCCCCAATGCGGTTGCTCCAGCACAACCAAACCCAACACCACTAAGTCCTTTGCCTATGGTCTTGCAAAACTTATTACCAAATCAAGGAATGGTTGCAAATCAACCCTTGGCACCAAAAAATAACACAACCACTTATGTGGGTCAACCCATCGATCATAGTGTCCATCACCTTATGACTTTGTCATCTGATGTCAACCTACAGACTCGACAAAACTAATATGGATGCGCCCTCGGGAACTGTTAATCCCTCCATGGCATATATCTCCTTTGCTCTCGATATGTCCTTACATTTGCCAAGACCCCCCACAAATAGGACTTCCAAAGTCTCGTAGTTCCCTTTGCGTCGCATCGTGAACTACCCTACTGCTAGAGCCACTCTTAGTTACAGTATAGTCGACGACTTAGCACATTCTCTCTCATCCATGTCTGCTCTAGAAGTCCTCAGAACTTATCCTTCACAACACAAATATTTGTTATCAGCTTTAGGTGATGTCGATCCCTTTAATTCCTGGTTGATCACTTTCGACTTGGATCAAGAAGAACCTCAGATGCCATCATCCGTAGCCTTCCAGGTTTCGTTCACTATTCAAAATTTGGTAATTCATTGATGCATCATCGATGAGGGGGAATCCACTTGCATTATGTCAACCTTTGTTTGGAAGAAACTCGGATCCCCAACCCTTCAACCTTCCACCACCGCCCTTCATGCTTACAATGTTCGTGCTACTCAACCATAGGGCGTTCTACCAAATGTCCTTGTTGAGTTAGCCGAAAAAACGTGTTGATTGACATTGAGGTTGTAAATGCCCAACTCGATTACAAACTCCTTGGATGTAGTTACTTGTATGTAATGTGAGTCATTTCTTCTTCTGTCTTTCAAATCTTGGTGTTCCCTCATGATGAGAAGATCGTGAATATCGATTAATTTACGTATTACAATCCTAAAGGACTGGCCACCTTGAAACATGTCCTCCCTACTATCGACACCACCATTGACAGCGTGTCCATCCCTTCTCTATATTTCATTGGTCTAGGCCTATTTACCAATTCCCCTTTAACAGACACCTTTTTTTCCCTACCACCTCCTTCTTCGAAGGCTAACATATCGGATTTGTGCACTATCACATCCAGTAACATTTTGACCTCCCCGCAACCTCAACCACAAATCCAACCGCAAAACCCTAGGAATTATTGGGGTTCATTCCCCATCCACACGATCCCCTTCCTCTTTCCCCCATATGGAATTGTGAGTAAGCCAATCATGGCTACTCTCAACCTTTCGGTCTTCACTTTCGGTATTCCAGTGTGGTACCTTGATCCACCTACCCTCCCCCCAACACCACAGATCGTGTTGACACCAGTCCAACTTATAAACAGTGTCACATCCACTTCCTAGTACAAAACCAACTGCTTCTACTGCTACTTCTGCACCCCCTCCTCCCACGAAGACTGGGGCAAGGGCACCCAAATCCTCGACATAACCACTCCCACCTCCTACTTGTGCTTTATGTGATGTCCTCGGCCATGCTACACAAAATTGTCTTGATTTTCCCATCCTTTTCTCCCACATGCAAACAGTAATTGATACCAACGAATCTCCAATTGTCAATGTACCAACCATACCTTCGGTTAAGAAAAAATCGCTATAAACCAACCACTTGTGTGCAGTTTGTGTCCTATATGGTCATTATTCCCCCATTTCCCAAACTTTCTCAAGTACCCGTCTCTCCTTAGTGACCTTCAAAAGCACTCTCATGAGTCCTAAATCATTGTCCTTAAGGAGATCCACCCCCTGGCCTCTTTCTCAGACACCAATAATACCATTTACATGATCTCTACTTCCAATATTCCTTCCCCCTCCTTATCCGTGGAAGACCCATTCCATCTATTGACACACTACTTTCACTATGATGAAGAAATCCTTGAAGCTCTTTCGACTCATGAATATCCTTGGTATGATCTACACCATTGCCCCTTTTAAAAACCTCGATGAAGCTTCCTCATCGTCGAACCAATTCTTTGTCGAAGTGAAAGAATTCATACATGGAAGTGTCGATTGGTTTAAAAACCCAATCCCAGCACCTGACACCTTTGAAGAAGGCAACATGGCCAATATCTCACCACCATTAAAGTTGATATATCAACGAAACCCAGGATAGTTGAGGATACTACACTCGGTGCTTCATGCTCCCCTGAAGAAGTCACTTCCTACAAAACACTATTTTAGGAATTTTGTGATATTTTGACTTGGTCCTATACCAAGATTCCTGGGCTTGACCCATCTATCGTTGAAAATCGCATCAACACATGGCCCATTGTTTCCCTTGTTCACCAAAATAAATGATCCATTCACTCGTCAAAGGCCCTTATTGTTAAAGCTGAGATAAAACAAATGCACAAAGCAGTATTTATATACTCCATCACGTATACCACTTGGGTTTCCAATCTTGCTCCTGTCAATAAAAAATAGGGTACCATTCGCGTCTGTACTGAATTCTGTGACTTGAACATGGCTTGTCCAAAAGACAACTTCCTCACTCTGTTTATTGACCAAATCATTGATTCTTGTGCCAATCATGAAGTCTTTTCTTTCATGGACGGTCTTTCGGGTTATAACCAAATCCAGATCCGTAAAGAAGATCAATATAAGACTACATTTACTACCCCGTGGGGAACGTTTGTGTATCGTGTCATGATGTTTGGCCTTAAAAATGCTGGAGTGACTTTTCATCAAGTTGTGACCTTTTTCTTCCACGACCTCATTCACATCATCCTAGTCTATTTAGACGACCTCACATCTCGATCTTGAAAGTGTTCTCAACATTTGGACGACTTATGACAAGTGTTCATGCAATGTTGCAAATATAACATCCGCTTGAACCCCCTCAAGTGTGTGTTTTTTGTCCTAGTCAGTCCGTTATTAGGATTCATCATGTCTCACAATAGGATTATAGTGGATCTATTGAAGTTTCAAGCCATCTTGAATCTTCCCCCTCCACGTACTTTCTGCCATTTGCAGAGCCTCCAAAGCAAGGACAATTTCCTTGGCTAGTTTATTACGGACTATGCAACGAAGTTCCATGTATTCTTATGCTTTCTCTGTACCAACATTCCTTTACTACGGGATGAGCAAGTGCAAGCCACTTTTGACACATTGAAACAAGCTATGAATTCCACTCCATTGTTATCTCCTTCGACTTCACCAAGGAGTTTATCCTCTATGTGATGGCATCTGAAAATGCTATCGTTGGAGTCTTATCCCAAGGAGACGATGCTCGTCAAGAGCATGTGATCTATTATATAAGTCAGAATATTTCTGGACCACCTTTATGTTCTCCCACGAAGATAAAATGGCCCTTTTCATCATCTTTTAGGTACAGAAGTTATGTCACTACATTCTCATGAGCCGAACTCGAGTTGTGGTCGATTCCAACCCAATGCGCCATCTCTTGAGCCGCCGCCTTGTCCAAGTTCATGTTTCCAAGTGGATTTTATTTCTCCAAGAATATGACTTGGAATTTGTCACACCCAAAAGCACCAAAGATTTTGTGTTAGCTTCTTTGATGACAAACTTCCCATCACCATCTACCTCACCCCTTATCACAATCAATCTCCTTAATGAATTCTTATTCGTCATCTCTACAGAGGAACTGTGGTATGAGGGCATCCTCCTTTACTTGCGCACATAGAAATTTGGGCCCCATTTAAGCTGCAAAGATTGTCGTTGCATCTGGAACCAAGCTACTCATTATATCCTTATCAATGATATCTTGTACCTCCACGGGGTAGACACAATACTATGTTATTTCCTCACCCAGATGAATTCGAACTAGTCCTGAATGATTGTCATAGTGGAGCCTATGGTGTGGCACCTACCCAATTTGGATATCATTCAAAAGATCCTCCGCGCTGGTTATTTTTGGCCCACCATCTTTGCCGATTGCATTCATGCACTTAAACACTGCCGCAATTTCCAACTCTTTGCCCCAAAAGAAAGGACACCACACACGCCGTTACATCCTATCGCCACCGTCTGTCCCTTTTGTAAGTGGGCGATTGACTTCATGACCTGTAACCCTCCTTCGACTGGTGTCCATACATACATCATTGAGGTTGTTAATTACTTGACCAAGTGGGATGAAGTAATGCCAACCTTCAATTATAAGGATGAAATAGCGACACTTTTCTTTTTCAACCATGTTATCGCTCATTTCGGTGTCTCGCTCCAGCTATTCTCAAACCATGGTTCTCATTTCGAGGATGTTGTTTGGACAACGCTCTCCACCATGTTGAAATTTGAACACTAGTATTCCTTTGCTTATTACCCTGAGAGCAATGGCCAAGTTGAGGTTGTAAACAATATCCTCAAAACCATGCTCCAACGAATGGTTGACAAACACAAGACCAACTAGAACCACTTTCTCTTTTTCGCCCTCTGGGCCTACGGTACATCGATTAAAACTTCTATTGGTTTTACCCCACTTCATTTATTCCATGATGTGGAGTCGGTTCTTCCCATTGAATGTAAGATTCCATCACTCCTCCTTGTCATCGAGATTCTACTTGATACTTCACTATTAGAAAAATTCCTACTTACGCTTAAACAAACTAATGAGAATCGTCACACTGCTCTCCAAATGATCGAAGCAGCTAAGACCCGGTCGAAGTCCCATTATGATTCCCATGTCCACCCATGAACTTTAAATGAGTGAGACCTCGTCCTCATCTATGACCACGCCCATGATAAGACTGGAAAAGGGAAGCTGGAATCCATGTGGTATGGCCCGTATGTCATCTATCGATGTCTCAGGAAGGGGACATATCTCCTTACTGACTCCAACGGTCGCCTCTTGAAGAATCCCCACAATGGGCTCTACCTCAAGAGATTCTATGCCTAATTCAACCAACCTGCATACCCTTGTATCATAGTTTTTCTTTCTTGTTTTGCATCGATTTTACCATGAGTCTCATAGTTTGTTTCCTTGGTTGCTCTATATGGATCCTACCTTGGCCTCCTATGTTGGTTTCACTGATGGTTAAAGTAGATGAACTCCTAATCTTGTCTTGGCTACGTGGGCCCTTTATTCCCTATCACCAACAACCAGGATGAGTACAAGGGTGTCTCTGGTCTCATGACCGACGCCCTTCACTTGGATATTTGTCGCCTTGATGTATTCCTAGACTCCCAGCTGCTTGTCTCTCAGTTGAATAATTACTACCAGTTACATGATCCTTGCCTCTTTAGAAATTTCCTATGCACCAGAAACTTGGTTAGAGATTTAAAATCCATTTCATTCATGCATGTTCCTAGAAGTCTCAAAAGTGTAGCATACCAAATGGCTAATGACGTTCTAGAGTGGCACATCAATCACCGCATATATGAAATAAATTGCATCATGCATCATCATATAGTCATGCATATATATGTCATTACATCATATAATCATAGTCATCATCATAACAAGAGACTCATAAAAACCCATAAAAATTAAAAAATATGCATCCATGTGCATGCATATCATATCATCATATTCAATACAAAAAGAGAAGCTCCATAGGCTTTCACATATGATCATACATATCAAACAAAATTCCCCATGCTCAAATGCATTGGGGGTAGCATCATAAGCTTCTAGTATGAGTCCTCCTCATCTGACTCAGTGTCATCCTCAGTGTCTTCCTCATCTGAGCTCTCCTCCTCCATCAGCAAGTCCCCCTATGTCATCACTCTGATATACTCAGCAGCAACCACGATCCTCCTCATCAAAGAGATCCACTCCTCATTGGTTCAAGCTCGGAAAACAAAGAAAGGTGTCATGCTTTGGTTGTTGGTTCTTCAAGATCTTATTCCTTCATCATATATTCAGGTGCCTCTAGGCACATGGCCTCCATGCATGATTCCTTATTGGCCATGCATCCTTACAGTGGTCCATCCATTCTAATGGGTGATGATTCAAAAATCCAAGCCAAAGGGATTAGCAGGATTGATCTTGAAGATGGGTACTTCAACAATGTGTTGTTTGTGCCTGATCTAGTAGTAAACCTACTCTATGTATATAAAATGACACACACTAGTACATACAATAGAGTAACATTTACCCAAAATGATGTGGAGATCTCAGAAGTCTCTACAGGCCAAGTTGTGGTAGTGGGTTTTGCTAACCATGATTCGAGGATGTACAAATTCTCTCACTTCCTTCCATAATCACAAAGGGAATGCACTCATGTCACATGCCAATGAGAAAATAAAATTGTGGCATGAGATTTATGGTCATATCAACTATAGGTACCTCCAAGCACTGAGCAAGGAAAGCATGGTTGATGGGCTTCCTACCATCAAGTTTTCCAATGGCACAGGAAAAGGGTGTGTAGTGGGAAGGCATGTTGAGCACATATATGAGAAAGGAAAGGAAAGGAGGGCTGTCCAAGTGTTGGATTTGATCCATTCAGACCTCATAGGGCCTCTTCCCACATCCTCATATGGGAATTCAAGGTATGTGTTAACCTTCATATATGATTTCTTAAGGTACTATTGGGTGTATTTTCTCAAGCTAAAATCTGAGGTTTTTGAGACTGTCAAAGTGTACAAAGCATTAGTTGAGAATGCATGTGGGAATAAGATCAAGGTTATTAGGAATGAATATGGTAAGGAGTATGTCAATAATCATTTTCAGTATCTTTGTGAATAACTTGGCATCCAAATGCAACATTTTGTGCCCTACACACCACGACATAATGGTGTTGCAGAGTGAAAGAACACAGCTCTCAAGGAGATGGAAACATGTATGATGGAAGAAAAGGATTTGAATCCTAAGATATGGGATGAAGCTATCAAATTTACTCCATATTTCCAAAATAGAGCTCCACAAAAAGATTTGTATGGAAAAACTCGTTATGAGGCTTGGAGTGGCCACAAGCCAAGTGTTTCTCATTTCAAGGTTTTTGGCTCAAGGGCTTGGGCTAGGATACCTCTCGAGAAGAGAAATACCTTAAAACCTAAAATCAAGGATTCCATTATGGTTGGATGTGATAAATATGTAAATTTATAGAATCTCTTTGATCCCTCATCTCAAAAAACATTCATTGAAAGGAGTGTACAGTTCGAAGAAGAGCCCATGCAGGAGATCAAACTAGCTCAAGGGGAATGCTCAAATCCTCCACTCCATGATGATGTAAGTGATGATACTACCTCTGATTTTTTTTTATTCTGATATTGATGATGATGATGATGACATGCAACTATATCATTAATCACTCATTCAGCCTAAGTGGGCTGAGAAAACCATTCAAGTAGTTGGGGATCTTGTTGGAGATCCACTAGACTCTAGAAAGACTAGATATCTATTTCACAATTCCTTCTCAACTTGTGAATAGAATATTTATGAGAGGTGCTTCATCATGGTTAGATATGATCCCTAGACATATCAAGAAGCATCACTTGACCCACGATGGCAAAAAACCATGCAAGAAGAGTTCAAGTCATTGCAAGAAAATGAGACTTGGGAATTAGTTCCCAAGTCTAGAATTATCAAGTATAATTCTAGGTTGGTTTCCAAAGGCTTCTCTCAAGTCCAAGGAGTGTACTATATAGAGACATTTTCATCGGTTGCAAAGATAGACTATATCAAGCTAGTTTTAGCCATTGCTGCATCTAAGCGCTGGGAGGTTCACCACATGGATGTGAAGAGTGCATTTATTCATGGTGACCTTCATGAGTAGATATATATGCAGCAGCCTTAAGGTTGCATTCATTATCCTTCACTTGTATTCAGGTTAAAGAAGTCTCTCTATGGCCTCAAGCAAGCCCCCGGGCCTTGGTATGCCAAGATGGACAATTTTCTTCTATCACTTGGATTTGAAAGATGTAAATATGATCCAAATGTGTATTTGCATAATTTTGGTGACTTATTGTAGGTCATAGTTCTGTATTTTTATAACCTTTTGATTACAGGTAGTTGTTGTTGATGTATTTGTAACTTCGGAATGTATTCATTTATATATTTTATGTGTTGTACCTCGATGTTTATTCCAGGAAGTATCTGTAATGTAATTGAGTCATGTCATGCCTCGATGTTCCTATCGGGATATTCAATAATGTAAATAAGTCATGTAAATTCATAGAGGGTAACCCTTCCTATTGATCAAGGGTTAAATTCCCCATAGTTGTGGGGCCCTAGGGTTATTAGATTGTCCTAGAGAAGTTGGCCCTAGTGAGTTGATGTCAAGTCAGGAATTAGTATAAATAGAGAGTGAGTCTCTCTATTTATCTCACAATCACTCACACTCAATTGTAGCGCATAACTAAGAGAGAAGAAGTTGTTGGGACAAGAGAAAGAGAGACTATTGATGTCAGGAGATCATCTTACTGTTTTGGGGTTTTTCTTTTGGTGTTGATTCTATCTCTGAGAAATTTGCAGGGTTTTCTCCTTTATGGTTTCCCCGAGGAAAATATCTGTGTCTATTTTCTCTTGTGTTTGATTGCTAGGCTTGTTATTCTCTCAGTTAAAGATCCTAATATAATGCTAGCTTGAATGATAAAAATCTAACATGGTATCAGAGCTAGCCTGAGAAGAAGACACTATATAGCTGCGGAAACTAGGGCTTCATACTTTTTGGATCTCTCTCCACATATTTTTCACAAAAGAAGGTTGGGATGACTCTCCGCTCCAAGGTGCATCTTTTTGTCGAAGCAGAATCTGATTTTGAGCATTTTCATTTTTTGACTCGACACTACTACTTGAAATTAGGGCTTTCCATAGAAGTGGAATTTTTGAGTGAACCTAGGCCTGGATTGTTCTCCTCTTCAAAATCGAAGTTTAGAGATCAAGATCAAAGTTTTTGGTTGGGCAGAACTCCGGGAAATTCAAACCCTAATCTGCTCCTGAACCAGCTCTGCAAAAATTCAGCTTAAGATCTAGTTTCGACATCTTGACCTGGTAAGATCTAAGTCTTTTGCATTTCCATTTGAGTTTCTCTGTTAAGATGTCTCATCATACCAAGCTTGATGAAAATATTGAGGGAGCTAATAACTTCCGAGCCTAGAAGTATAGGATCTCCTTGGTCCTAGAAGAAAATGAGTTGGACTCTTACATCAATGAAGAGGTTCCAGTTCCAGAGGGAGATGAGGCTAAGGCCTTGCACAAGAATAAATTGGTCATGGATAAAAATATTATTGCTGATTCAATCAAGGATCACCTCATACCACAGGTGTCCTCCCTAAAGACACCTAAAGCTATGTTTGATGCCCTGACCAAACTGTTTGAAGGGAAGAATATAAATTGGAAGATGACTCTGAGAAACCAATTGAAGAATGTAAAGATCCAGAATGCATAAATCATCCAATATTACTTTTCAAGAGACTCTCAGATCAAGGAACAACTTGAAGTAGTATATGAAGAAGTAGAGAATGCAAAAATTGTGATGACCACCTTGAATGGTCTCCCTAGATCATGGGACTCCTTTATTCAAGGGATCTGTGCCAGAAAGAATCTTGTCAATTTCAGTAGACTGTGGCAAGAATGATCACAAGAAGAAGCTCGGATAGCAGCTCGAGAAGAAAATATGGAAAGTGAAGATCAATCTCTTACAGTACACTCCAAGAAAAGCAGAAGAAACTCTCATCACCCCAAAGGTAAGCACTTCCACCAGAAAGATAATACTAGAAGAGATTTATCTAAATTCAGATGCTATACATGTTATGAAAGAGGACATTTTTCCAAAGATTGTCCTAGAAACAAAAATAACTCTCATAAGAATAAGGGAAACAAGAGAATACATCATGCTCATGCTATAGAAGATTATGAACCTTCCACAAAGAGAATCAAGCAAGAAAGTGATGAAGAATATGTCTTGATTTCCGCTCTCATGGGAAACATCACACATGGAAGCAATGATTGGCTTATAGAAAGTGGGTCTTCCAAACATATGATGGGATTCAAAGAATCCTTTGTGAAACTATCAAAACATGAATCACCCCACAAGGTGAAACTTGGAGATGACTACCAGTATCCAATAAAAGGTAGTGGGGAATCTCCTATAAGCTAGACTCTGGAAAGTCTATGACAATGAAGGATGTATTGTTTGTACTAGGACTTAAGAAGAACCTCCTCTCCATATCTGCATTGGATGCAAAAGGCATGAGGGTTGCATTTATAGATGGCCAAGTTCTCATGTGGCCAAAAGGAAAGACTATTGATGATGCAGTAGTGATTGGGGAACAAGAGGGAGGTCTATACAAATTGAAGGGCCAACCAGAACAAGCTTTGGTTCATGACTCAGTAGAACCAAATGAACTTTGGCATAGAAGGCTTGCACATGTGCATTATTGAGCACTACCACTTGCAAGCAAAGTTGTTGAAGGTCTTCCATAAATTCAGGCAAAACATGATGGTGTCTGCAAAGGATGTGCGAAAGGAAAGAACACAAAGAAGACATTTCCAAGTAGCGAGAGCAAGGAAAAAGGAAACTTGGAAATCATCCACTCCAATGTATGCGGTCTGATGTCATCCAGTTCATTATGCGGGTATGTATACTATGTTTCTTTTATTGATGATTTTTCTAGGAAGAAATGGATATACTTCTTGAAGAACAACGATGGAGTATTCAGCAAGTTCAAGGAATTCAAAGCCTTGATCGAGAACCATATAGAAAAGAAGATCAAAACCTTTCAATCAGATAATGGTGGAGAATTCACATCAAATGAATTCAAAGCATCATGCAAAGATTCAGGGATTAAGAGGGAGTTAACTACTCCATATAATACACAAAAGAATGGGGTTGCAGAAAGGAAGAATAGAACGATCATGGAAGCTATAAGGGCCATGCTTCATGATCAAGATCTTCCCATGCATCTATGGGTAGAAGCTACCAGAACATCGACGTATGTATAGAACCGTACTCCACACAGAGTACTCAAGAACAAGACACCTAAAGAAGTCTTTTCCGGCAAGAAACCAGAAGTCAACCATCATAGAATATTCAGTTGTCCAGTGTACATACACATTCCGAAAGAAAAGAGGACAAAGTTACATCCTTCAGGAAGGAAGGGTATATTTGTGGGATACTGTGAAAGCTCGAAGGCTTACAGAATATACTTCCCAGGATTCAAGAAGATTGACATCAGCAGGGATGTAACATTTGATGAAGACTCAAGTTACAACAAATCCAGAAAGAGACTTGCTGAAGAACATGAATAAATAGAAGTAACCAGAATTCATGACAAAGCCATGAACGAAGAAATTCAAGAAGAAGATCGAGAAATAGAAGAACCTCAAGAACCTATAGATCCACCTCATGAGAAGAATCCTCACAAGAGGAAACCTGCTTGGGTACGAGAAGCTATCCAAGGTGCAGAAAGATATGGGGCTCCAGAAGAAAATCACAGAGAAAGGAAAAGAACCAGGTCCTGCTCCGATTATGTAGCCTTATTATGTGACTTTATCGATAAAGAACCTTCCAACTATGAAGAAGCGACAGAAAGGAAATAATGGAAGGATGCTATGATCGAAGAGTATCAATCAATCATGAAGAATGATGTCTGGGATGTTGTCCCTAGACCAAAGGGGAAGTCTATTGTAACTTCCAAATGGATCTACAAGATCAAGCATGTTGTAGACGGTAACATAGAAAAATATAAAGCAATATTTGTGGCTTATGGATTCTCCCAGAAAGAAGGAATAGATTATGAAGAAAAATTTTCACCTATAGCCAGATACACTTCCATCAGATCAGTACTTGCTCTGGCTGCAGTGATGAAATGGAAGATACACCAGATGGATGTCAAGACTGCTTTCTTGAATGGTGTAGTGGAAGAGGAAGTGTATGTGGAGCAGCCACTCGGTTTTGAGACACATGACAGGGAGACTCATGTGTGTAAATTGAAGAAAGCTCTGTACGGTTTTAAACAGGCACCCACGACATGGTATGGTAGAATTGATAGCTTCCTATCCAGTTTGGGATTTACCAAAAGTAAAGCAGATTCCAACCTTTACTAGAAGGTTGAAGATGGGAACCCAGTGATACTCCTGTTGTATGTAGATGATCTTTTTGTAACAGGTATGGATGGGTTGATTGTTGATACAAAGAGGAAGCTTGCTGCTGAGTTCAAAATGAAGGACTTGGGTATGATGCACTATTTTCTAGGCATGGAAGTGTGGTAGAATGCGGATGGAATCTCCCTTGGACAAGGGAAGTATGCAGTAGAGATCCTGAAGAGGTTCGGGATGATGGACTGCAAGGCCATGACCACACCCATGGCATGGAATCTGAATCTTCTAAGTGTTGCTTCATTAGAGACGGTTGATGCTATGATGTATTGTTGGATGATTGGGTCCTTGATGTACCTAATGGATACGAGACTAGATATTTGTTTTGCTGTGAACA
Source organism: Pseudotsuga menziesii (assembly GCA_001517045.1). Classification (NCBI taxonomy): domain Eukaryota; kingdom Viridiplantae; phylum Streptophyta; class Pinopsida; order Pinales; family Pinaceae; genus Pseudotsuga; species Pseudotsuga menziesii. The sequence continues at coordinate 343,906 of LPNX011032513.1, read as the reverse complement.
CCTTGAGCCAGTTCTTGACAGATCTGAGACATGTTCACTTGATTGCTGCAAAGCATATTCTAAGGTACCTAAAGGGTATAGTTGATTATGGGCTCAAGTATAAGGCTGATCAGAAGATTAACCTGGAAGGTTATGTTGATTCAGATTGGGCAGGAAGTGCTATCGATAGAAAGAGCACTTCAGGGTGTTTCTACAGTATGGGATCAGGTATGATCTCTTGGTTTAGGAAGAAACAGTCTTGCGTGTCACTGAGTACAGCTGAAGCAGAGTATGTTATAGCTTGTTTAGCTAGTTGTGAGGCAGTATGGCTAAGGAAGATACTGTATGATTTATTTGATCTCTAGTTGGATGCTACTTGTATATATTGTGACAACCAGAGTTGTGTGAAGTTGTCTGAGAACCCAGTATTCCATGACAAGTCGAAGCATATCGAGATCAAATATGACTATATCAGGGATATGGTGTAGAGAGGAGCAGTGAAGCTCCAATATGTTGTGATGGATGAATAGATAGTTGATGTGTTGACTAAGCCATTGCCAGAGTGAAGTTTGAGTACTTCAGGGAGAAGCTTGGTGTTCTCCGGATCGAGGTTCCCTCCAAGGGGAAGTGATGAGTCCGTGAGCCATTTTGACATGGTGAGAGGATTGGTTCCTTCCATGGTCAGATGTAAGTGTTGATCCATTCTGATGTGACTGTGGGATGTGTTTCCACATGATCATATATAAGCGTTGAAGGCCATTCTCTGGGAGAATGGAGGCACCTAGTCAGTTACCAGGAATACTCAGCCTGGAGCTGAGGGCCATTCTGATGTGACTGTGGGATGTGTTCCCACATGATCAGATGTAAGGGTAGAGCCATTCTGATGTGACTGTGGGATGTGTTCCCACATGATCAGATGTAAGTGTAGAGCCATTTTGATGTGACTGTGGGATGTGTTCCCACATGATCAGATGTAAGTGTAGAGCCATTCTGAGGAGACTATGGGATGTGTTCCCACATGATCATATATAAGTGTTGAGCCCTTCTAGCATGGATGTGGGATGTGTTCCCCACATGGCTAGATATAAGTGTTGAGCCCTTCTAGCATGAATGCGGGATGTGTTCCCTACATGGCTGGATATAAGTGTTGATTCCTTCTGACATGGTTCTTGGATGTGTTCCTCCCATGGTTAGATATAAGTACTGAGCCCTTCTAACATGGTTCTTGGATGTGTTCCTCCCATGGTCAGATATAATTGTTGAGCCTTTCCGATATGGTTCTTGGATGTGTTCCTCCCATGATCAGATGTGAGTGTTGAGCCTTTCCAGTATGGTTCTTGGATGTGTTCCTCCCATGATCGGATGTGAGGGTTGGGCCTTTCTGACATGGTTGTTGGATGTGTTCCTCCCATGGTTAAATGTGAGTGCTGGGCGTGCCTTTCTGACATGGTTGTTGGATGTGTTCCTCTCATGGTCAAATATAAGTGCTGGGTGGGCCATTCTAACTTAGGGTCAGATATAAGCACTAAAGAACACCTACATGGAGGCTAGGCCTACAAACAGCATGAAAAAGGGTTGGCTCTATAGAACTTCCTATGACGAGAAGAATCGAGAGATCGCACCAGTGATGATGATCTAGCAGCGATGATCCAGATCCAGTGATGATCCAAATCCAGTGATGATGATCCAGCAGTGATGATCCAAATCCAGTAATTATCTATATCCAGTAATGAAGATGACTTGAAGATGAAGATGACGAGAACTCGATGATGATCCAGTGGATACAGAGAAGAAGACCTGTGCTAATAAATTGTGTCGAGAGAATATCTTCCTAGTTAAGAGGGAGTGTTGATGTATTTATAACTTTGGAATGTATTGACTTGTATATTTTATGTATTATACCCCGATGTTTATTCCAAGAAGTATCTGTAATGTAATTGAGTCATGTCATGCCCCAATGTTCCTATTGGGAGATTCAACAATGTAAAGAAGTCATGTAAAGTCATAGAGGGTAACCCTTCCTATTTATCAAGGGTTAAATTCCCCATAGTTGTGGGGCCTAGGGTTCTTAGACTCTCCTAGAGAAGTCAGCCCTAGTGAGTTATTGTCAAGTCGAGAATTAGTATAAATAGAGAGTGAGTCTCTCTATTTATCACACATTCACTCACACTCAGTTGTAGCACATAACTAAGAGAGAAGAATTTGATGGAATAAGAGAGAGAGAGACTACTGCTGTCGAGAGATCATCTTATTGTTTTGGGGTTTTTCTTTTGGTGCTGATTCTATCTCTGAGCAAGTTACGGGGTTTTCTCCTTTATGGTTTCCCGAGGAAAATATTTGTGTCTATTGTCTATTGTGTTTGATTGTTGTGCTTTTTATTCTCTCAGGTAAAGATCCTAAGATAATGCTAGCTTGAATTATAAAAATCTAACAGCTGCACTAAATAAATTGGATCAATTAAGTCTTCTTTGCATAGTGAATTCTCCATGATTGACCTTGGATTGTTGAGGCAATTTCTTGGATTAGAGATTGAGAAATATGAAGTAGGGATCAATGTAAGCGAACCAAAATATGTTGAAGACCTGTTATTAAAGTTTAAAATGGCTGAATGTAAGGCATCCAAGTGCCCATTCCTCTCAGGAATAAAACTAGGTGACTTTGGTGCATCTCCATTGGTGGACAACTCGTTGTGCAGACAACTAGTTGGGAGTATATTGTATTTTACACACTCAACATGATTTGGAATATGATATAGGTGTTGTTTCTAGATATATTCATGAGTATCATGAGATCCATTGGAAGTATGCAAAAATAATCTTGCATTATGTGCAAGGAACCAAACACTTTAGGGTACACTATGCTGCTGGTTCTCCACTAGAACTAGTTGGATTTATTGATTCTAATTGGGATGGAGATTCCATTGAAAGAAATTCCACTTTAGGTTATGTATTCATGCTTACACATGGTCCCATATGTTGTTCAAGTAATAAAAATCACACCATATCCCTCTCTTCAACTAAGGTCGAATACAGAGGAGCAGTGAACACAACTACACAATGTGTGTGGTTGTAAGGTATCCTTGGGGAACTTGGATTTGAATTTGATTCACCCACAGTCATTTGATGTGACAATAAGAGTGCAATAAATATTTCCACTGATACAATGTAGAGACATAGGACCAAATACATTGAGATACACATGCACTACACCTGTATCTTGGTGCATGAGGAGGTGATATCCTTGTAGTATTTCCCATCTGCAGAGCAAACTACTGACATATTCACCAATAGATTCACAGAGAAGACATTCACCTATCTGAGATCCCTTCTTAGAGTGGGTGACACATGGTGATGGATTATATTCACTTTCATATTTTTCTTTATGTCGATTTTAGAGGGGAGGCTTTTTTCCCATGAGGTTTTCCTCCTTACCTTGTTTTTATGGACAAATAAAATTTTGTATCAGGTGACTTGAGCCTTAATTGAAAAGGCCTCAATAATATGGTATAAGTTGTACTAAGTTAGGCTTAAGGGGGGTGGTAGAGCAGTAATACACCTTAGTACCATGATCATACACCTAGGATACATTTTCATTAGCTTTCATGCTATGTGATATGGTCCAAAACTAGGCTATGTTGATCAACTTTGGTCTATTGGGTGTTTTGGAATCTTAACTACTTTGAGGTGCTCAAATTTAATAATTTTGACTGCCCATGCACCCTCATTAATAATAGTTCAGACCTTGGTGCACTCTCCATCCCTTAAATCAGGGTAATTGTTTGACCATAGGCGCTAGTGCATGCATTTGGTGGTTTTTTTATCAGGATTGGGCATTTATTGCTTCCTAGAGCCACTCCCACTCATCCATGTGCTCTACCACACCTACCCTTCCCTCATTTGTGTCTCATCATGCTCCATCCATGTCCACACAGGCATTCGTGATCGTTTGGGATGGTTTGGGAGCTCATCCGGGTCCACCTAGGGGGTTTTGAGGTCAAATCCTAGCCTGACACATGTATGCATCCAAATTGCCTCCAAAGGCTAATAATTTATACCTAATGTAATATAAACCTAATTTAAACATATTTACATGTTGGACAATCATAATAAACTCTATTATTAACTACATATGTATGTGTTAATTTAACTCTTTCTACTATTTTTGTGCATAATTATGTGTAATGTTGAATTGTGAGAATCCCATTAGCTCCTAGATCCTACTATGAATCAATTCTCACAAATAAATACTACACATTGAACATAATATTGTTTCCAAGTTACATTAATCATAGCCTTACCTTTAAAAGATAAATGTAAGGCTACAAATAGAGCATGCATAAGAGAGAAAACATTAATTGTATCAAACCATGCTTGTAATAGAAAAAAAACCAATGGGTAAGGTAATAATAGACCCATTGATTCATTCAACATTATGGAAGCCATACATTCAAGGAGAATAACCATAATAACATGCTCAAAATTTGTTGCTTCAATCTAGTGGTAAAATGCCTTGATCCTTGTCTTACTCAACAAATTCAAGTTAGCTCTTTAGTACAATAGAAAGGCGCCAAAAGGGACTCTTCAATATCAATTTTGGGTCTATATTTAATCTTCTTCATAAATCACTTTAGATCATGTTTACAATAAGAATAGAATGAGAAAAGAAGGATAAGAATGATGTTGCAGATCTCATAAACTCAATTTAGTTTTGGCATTCTAGCAGTATGGAAATTGTTCTATGTTCGTTGTGAAACCCAAGTCCTCCTTTTATTTGCTTCCTCCCTCTGAGTGTGAGTCATCCAATGTTTATATTGTCACTTTTGTGATGCCAAATGTCCCTATTTGATCATATCATGTTGTTAGGAGAGAGTTGGATCATCATAATAACCAAAATGAAAATTAAGGTTTGTTGTCACTATCACCCATAACTTCTTGATCCTCCTGATCGCTTCAAGTTACTTCTAAAATCATTAAATATTTCCTCTAGTTTCCCTTTTTTAACATATCATTGATAATTTAATCCAATCCTATGTGCCCTTTTCTTTGGGGAAAGGGATCTGGGGTCATTTAATTTTTTCTGCTCTTTTTGAAGTTCTAAGGCCTCCTCAATACCCCCATTACATTAATGGCATGACTTCCATGTACCTTGGAAGAGGAAGTCACTCTTATATTTTTTTTTAATGAGTGATCCTTTCCTCCACTAGATGAAAATATGTCCCACTAAGTCAGGAACAATACCATCTTGTTTTACACCCATAGATATAAGTCAATTCTATCCTTATTTGTGCCCTAATCACATTAGTCTAGGCCTAGGGATATATCCCACATACATTGTGGAAATGAAGATTATACATTTGATATATGTGGGTGTTTTAAATGTATTAGTGTGGGTTACATTTTTCCTTCCCGTGGGATAACATGCATTTTATCTCCCCATGGGCTAACATTGTGGGCATACTCAACTTATGGCTTGGAAGTATGGACATCTTGGAAAAAACCAAGGCCAGGGTAGGAAAAACCCATTAATTTTATGGCACATGGAATTGACATCCTCTAATCTAAGCTAAAGGGACACATGGAATATTTTGATGGGATACCAAAAGGTAGAGTGAGCTAGATCTATTCCTTTGGCTCAAAACAATTTTCTATTTTGGCATTTTTCTAGTAATTTTTCTACAGTTTTTCAGGTCCTAAACTTCTGGGGTTGTTTTAAGGCCCTAAACAATGTTTTTTAGTGATTCAGGTGGCTAATGGTTTTCAAAGGTATTTACTAAACCCAATTGAAAATTTTAGAGCTTGTATAGAACTTTCCAATGGGCTATCAAGTGTTGTAAATGGAGATCGTATGCATGACCCTGGAAGTTGACTATTCAACTAACCACCTTGGGGCCACAAAATTTATGACGATACATATTCTAGGGTTAGGTTCTTGGATGTTTAGGGTTCTTTCCCTCATGATTATGATAAATAATCCCCTTTAGCTTCTTTTTGTATTCAGCTTGTAATGAATGAGCATAACCACCACATCTCTTCTTAGAGATATAGCTACCACCATTCTAGTTGCTTTTATTTTACAGTCTATTTGTTTCATTCATTTTAATAGAATCTGAGTTTATTGTATCTCTGTGTTTCTTGCAATATAGTTGTGTATGTAAATATATTCATGCTCTTTCCTTTCATTCTCACATAAATTTGGATAAGTTGTATTAGAGTAATATGCTCTTGTGGTTTCTTGGTGCATGTCCCCGATGAGATCTGAATATTGCAAGTTGGGTCTCAAACTAGTTGAGCTTGGGGGAAAAACCCTCATCGACCCAAGCAAACTCACATGGAGGGAGAATAAAAGAGAGATTATAGAGCAAGAGATCCAGTAAATTGTTGCTCGAGGAAGCCTTGTGCGACAAAGGAATGAGATGATGTATAATTTGCACATATCCTTCGATGAATGTTGAAGGCAATGGATGAACCTTCAATGAGCAATCATTTTGGGGGTGTGAGTCCCTTCAAGGTACAAGTTAAATTTGACATTCCATTATTTGAATCTAAGATAGATGCAAATGCTTTGGAGAAATGGTTAAATATGTTAGAGGGTTACTTCTTTGTTCAAAATTTTTCCTACAGCGAAAAGATCACCTTCATGCTCCTTAAGTCCCTTCCCCTGATCAAAGACTGGTGGGATGGGTACTGCGAAAAGTAAGCGAGATAAAAGTATGAAATATACAAGCCAAAACCCACTTGGGTGGATTTTGTTGATGTTGTAAAGGTATAATTCTACCCAGTCAGAAATTATGATGACCAATACACAAAGTGGATGAATTTGTGCTAGAAGAGAGACCGGACATTTCCAAAGCTTACCAACATATTACATATCATGTTTTCAAAACTGGTTATTAGGTACTTCGATTGAAACTTGTTCCTAAAGTATGGAAGTGTCCTGCATAGGTACATTCAGATAGAGATGGAATTCCTAGACATATCCTCACAGGGAGATGCTTATTGGTATGTCGTCAATATTGAGAACAAATTTAAGCAAAACAATAAGAGAGAGTTTGGGTTTGCAAATCAACAACAACAAAATATTGGAAAAGATGGCCCTAACTCACAAAGCAAAGGGCATATCAAGGAAAATTGAAATCTTAACAACCAACCCAAGTTGCAGGCAAAGAAAGGTAACAAGAAATCAAAAAGGACACCGACAAGTGGTGTAAGTCCCATAAAATCCTTTGGCACAACAGTGATGAGTGCCACTCAAAACAATCATTGTTGGCTGATACAAAGTCCCCAGAGCTAGACTCTAGATTAGACTCTAATTCAGAGAAAGAAATGGGAAATAAGATCATTGATGCGGAGCCTAGTGCCACCATCACAACCATAAATATCCATCCATAAGAGTTGGAGGAGTTAGAGGAACGGGACCACTTCTTCTATTCACAACTATGGGTGTAGGGGAATCCACTACATTTCATTATTGAAAGTGGTATCCAAAAGAACCTCATCTCGTCCAAGGTCATCAAAAGAATGAAGATGTTGATGATTCCACACCCCCAACCATACACCATTGGTAGGTTGAACCAGAGATGAGACATCTGCGTCAGTAAAAAATGTCTCCTATCCTATGACATCAAGCCCTTCAAAGATGAGGTAATATGTGATGTTTCCTTGCTTGAATTTTGTGATTTTCTTTTAGGACAACCATATGTGTGGAAATTTCATGTTGTGTAGAGTCTAGACTTTGTAGTTTCATTGCTACTTTGGGGAAGAAACTCTACAGGATACTAGAGAGAATTGCCACTATTGTAGCGTCCCTCATCACAACTAAGTAGTGCAAGAAGGTAATCCCCCAGATAGGGAAATTTATCCTCTTCATGATTCATTCTGAAGGTGAAAGAAATATCACAACAACATTGACCACCTCCACACATAATCCCTCTATGTAGCAGAAGTAGGTGGACAAGATCATGGAAGTATATGAATACATGTTCACCACACCTACTATGGTGCCAGTACATTTCTAGGTCAATCATTTCATTGATTTGGTACCTAGGGTGCCTTTACCTAATGTACTAGTATACACACATTCCCTCATGGAAAATGAAGAAATCAAATGTCATATTGAAGAATTATTCCAGAAAGGGAATATTCGACCTATGTCCTCTCCTTGTTTGAGTCCAATTGTGTTGGTACAGAAGAAAGATGGGACATAGTGACTCTACATTAATGACAGAGCTCTAAACAAGATCACATTCTAGAATTGGTATTTCGTTCCTTAGATTGATGACCTTTTAGACCAGCTCATATTTCAGTAAGATTGATACGAAGCATGGCTATCATCAGGTGCCAATTGAGTAGACTAATGTATTGAAGACTACCTTTAAATTGCATGAAGGAATTTTTGAGTGGTTGGTCATGTCTTTCAACTTGATTAATTCTCCAACAACCTTCATGAGGATATTGGACAATATTCTTTGGCCATTCACCAACTCTTTTGCGGTCCTATATCTAGATGGTATCCTCATCTATAACAAAACATGGGTATAATATTTGTAGCACATCCAACAGGTCCTCAAAACCCTATGACAACACAAGTTATATGCCAATCTAGATAAGGTGGCCCTAACTCACAAAACAAAGGATAAAGCAAGGATAACCAAAATCTTGACAACCAACCCAAGTTGCATGCAAAGGAAGGTAACGAGAAATTGAAGGACACCGGTAAGTGGTGTGAGTTCCACAAAATCCCCTAGCACAACAGTGATGAATTCCACTCAAAACAATAATTGTTGGATTATAAGAAGTCCCCAAATCTAGAATCTGGCTCGGACTTTGATTCAGAGAAAGAAGGGGAAAGTAGATCATTGATGCAGAAATTAGTGCCACCGTCACAAATGCAAAGATCCAAACATAAGAGTTGAAGGATCTAGAGGAAGGGGAGCACCTCTTCCATTCACAAATGTGGGTGCAGGGGAATCCACTACATTTCATTGTTGACAGTGGTAGCCAAAAGAACCTCATCTCTGCCAAGGTTGTCAAAAGATTGAAGTTGTCGACGATTCCACACCCCCAACCATACACCATCAGTTGGATGAGACAAGGATGAGACATCTACATCAGTCAAAAGTGTCATCTATCCTATGACATCAAGCCCTTGAAAGATGATGTAATGTGTGATGTTTCCGTGCTTGAAGTTTGTGATGTTCTTTTAGGACAACCATATATGTGAAATGTCATACTATGTATGAGTCTAGACCTTGTAGTGTCATTGTTACTTTGGGAAATAAACTCTACAGGATACCAAATACAATTCTCACTACTGTAGTGTCCCTCATCACATCTAAGAATGTAGGAAGGTACTCTCCCAGACAGGGAAATCCATCCTCTTCGTGATTCATTCTGAAGGTGAAAAAAATATCACAACAAGGTCCACCACCTCCACACGGAATCCCTCTACATAGAAAAAGCAGGTGGACAAGATAGTGGAAGCATACAAAGACATTTTCACCACACCTACCAAGGTGCAAGTATATTTCTAGGTCAAACATTTCATTGATTTAGTACCCGAGGTTCCTTTACCTAATGGGCCAGTATACACGTGTTCCCTCATGGAAAATGAAGAAATCAAACATTAGATTGAAGAAGTAATCCATAAAGGGCATATTTGACCTATCTCCTCACCTTGTGGGAGTCCAATTGTGTTGGTGGAAAAGAAATATGGGACATGGCGACTCTGCATCGATGGCCTTCTGGACCAACTAAAGAGTGTCAAATATTTCAGTAAGATTGATCTGAAGTCTAGATATCATTCGGTGCCAATTGAGCAGATTGATGTCTGGAAGGTTTCCTTAAAATCTTGGAAAGGCCTTTTTGAGTGGTTGGGCATGCCTTTCAGCTTGATTAATTCTCTAATAACCTTCATGAGGATGATGGATAATATTCTTTGGCCATTCACCAACTCTTTTGTGGTCGTATATATAGATGGTATCCTCATCTATAACAGAACATGCGCAAAACATTTGCAACACATCCAACAGGTTCTCAACACTCTGTGACAACACAAGTTAGACACTAATCTAGAGAAGTGCTCATTTGGAATGGAGAGGTTTTAATATCTAGGATACATCATGGATGAACATGGTGTGCATGTGGATCCGTCTAAGATCCAATCCATTCACGATTGGCCGACCTTGACAACTCTCACAGAGCTTCACAACTTCCTAGGCCTTTCCAACTTCTATCGTTGATTTGTGTTGGGCTTCTCCAATATTTCTTGGTCCCTTAGTCAGGTGACCAAAGGGGGATCTAGGCCAAGTTTGTTTGGTCCAAGCCACAACAACAATCATTTGAGGAGCTAAAGTAACACTTATGTTTGACGCCTCTCCACACTTCACCAGATCTGCAACAACCTTTTGAGATTGAGAAGGATGCTTCGAACTATGTTGTTGGTGCAGTCCTCACTCAACATGCCCATCCAGTGGCGTATCACAATGAAATGCTTTCAGATATAGTTCGAAAGTACCTTTCCTATGACAAGAAAATGTATTACATTATTCAAGCATGCTTCCGATGGAAGCATTACATCATAGGCAAAGAGACATCGATCCACACTCATCACAAGCCATTGTAGTTCATGCAAACCCAAGTAAAGTTATAGAATGACTGCCACCAAAAGTGGCCCACCTACTTGTAGCAGTTCCACCTAGACATTAAATATAAGAAGGGAAGCACCAATCGAGTCGTTGATTGTTTCAGTCGACCTCCGATAGCAACACTGACCACAGTGCTCAACTCTTGTTGCCACGAGACCTCCGAGTGGCCTCAACTATATGACCGTGATCCCAAATTTGCTTCCATCTATCAAGAATTGTGTGCAAGCACACTAGTGGCAGACTTTCATGTCCAGGAAGGATTGAATTCCACCTAGGCCATCTATATGTTCCTTCAAGCGAGCATGTAAAGATTATTTGGGAATCACATTACAGTCGAGTGTTTAGGCACTTTGGCACAAAAAAGACAGTGGTGATATTGCATAAGTGTTTTTATTGGCCCAAGCTTTGACAAGATGTTAGTCGATATATCAAATCCTACATTGCCTACTCCCACTAGGCCATGTGAATCCATTTCCATGGATTACATGTTAGTAATACCTTCAACAAAGCATGGAAATGACTGTGTGTTTGTGGTCGTGGATCGCTTCTCTAAGATGGCCATTCGAGTAGCTTGTAAGAAGATCATCTCTGCTGAAGCCACTACTAAGCTCTTCTTCGAGCGCATTTGGTTTCATTTCATGCTGCCACTGGCTATCATTTTAGATAGGGACAATAGGTTCCTAAGCACCTTCTAGTCCAAGTTATGGTCATTGATGGATACCAAGCTCACCAAATCGACTTCCTTCCACCGGTAGACCAATGGATGAACGGATGTAGTCAATCGGATGATTGTGCATATTTTGAGAATGTACAATTCTAAACATCCTTGCACATGGGATGAGAGCCTTCCATATGTTCAACATAGCTATGACAAATCCCTTCATAGATCCACTGGCCACAGTCCTTTTTAGGTGTTCCTTGGGTTCCAACTACTAACCCCTATTGATGTATCTATGTCCATTGCATCCACATGACAAGAATCTTCCCATGCTCAGATAGAACTTTCCAATAGTCTATCAAGCGCCCCAAACAAAGATCATATGCAAAGGTTATGACCTCGAGAAGTTGATTGTTCAACTAACCACCTTGGGGCCACAAAATTTATGACGATTCATCTTTTAGGGTTAGGTTTTTGGATGTTTAGGGTTCTTTCCCTCATGCTTATGATAAATAGGCCCCTTCGGCCTCTTTTTATATTCAACTTGTAACGAAAGAGCGTAGCCGCCACATCTCTTCGTAGAGATATAAATACCACCATTATAGCTACTTTTATTTTATAGTATGTTATGTTTCATTCATTTTAATAGAATCTAAGTTTACTATATCTTTGTGTTTCTTACAATATAGCTATGTATGTGAATATATTCATGCTTTTTCATTTCGCTCTCACATAAATCCAGACCACTTCACCACTTGTTTTGGTGAATTAATGAGATCATAAAGAAATTCCAATTGGAAGTTAAACTAAGGGGAGGTTGGTAAATACCTCACCCACCCCCATTTTCCAAAGGCTTCCTAGTGATAGGCTACATGTCTTATTGGCCATTGCATCCGCCCTTGAGTTTAGCTTTCTCAAGGAGTGGTAAAACTTGATATTTTCGAAACCTTCTATCATTTTTTGTATGTGACAAAGAAACTATTCATGTGTGATTCCGTGGGAGGAGTTTTATGGACCACATGACATATGATGATCATCAAATCACCTTCAATTGTCATGTTTTTTATGCCTTACCTCTTCATGATCAAGATTCCTTTTTAAAGGGCTAGGGATTCACCCTAATTATTTGTGGTTTTGTCAATTCCTTTTATGAATGAAGTTTCTTGACTTCATTTAAGGCCCCCTCCTCCACCCCATGCTTACTACCCATTCAAATTATTATTATAAGAAGAAAAAAAACAAAGAATCCTACTCTCTCCACTTTCTTCAGTGACCTTATCATCATATTCTCCCCATTTGTTTAACTTAACACAATATTCTTTTTGTTATTATAAATGAAAGTATATAATCTTGTTGTCTCCATTTTTTTAAGCTATCATAATGATAAAAAAATGAAGAATCTTATTCTCTCCACTTTCTTTAGCCACCTTATCATTATATTATTTCCATTTGTTTAACTTAACACAATATTCTTTTTTATTATTATAAATAAAAGTATATAATCTTGTTCTCCATTTGTTTAACTTAACACAATATTCTTTTTTTATTATTATAAATGAAAATATATAATCTTGTTCTCTCCATTTTTTTTAAGCTACCTTACAATTATATTCTCTCCACTTATCCAACTTAACATGATAATTCACAAAATTATTTAAATAAATATCGATACAATACTTTTTCCTTATAACCAATATTATAAATGAAAACAATATTATTAGGTTTATATCAACCTTACAATCATATTTTACAACTTAATTAACTAAGTATCAAATTCAATTTACTTTAGCCATACAAACTTTTAATCATAATATGCTTTATTATTTTAATTATATTACCAACATAAATCCAAATCCTAGGCTCTATCAAGCGTCAAGAGAGATCAAATCTTTGGAGGTGCAAACCTCTTCTTGAGTATTGCACTCAACTATCAACTTAATATTACTATTTAATACTATTTATGGCCGACATGTAATATTTTATATTATTTTTTATTTTGTTAAGAAATAACATTACAACATCTCCTGGTGTGCAAATCCCTCCTAAAAGCATGTGTTGTTTAGGAGGCCTTGCACATGGTCTTAAAACCATTTGCAACAACCTCCTAAACCATGTACAATAAAACCATGGGTTGTTTAGGTGGCTTTGCACATGGTTTGCAAGGCCTCCTAAACAACCAATATTTTATATTATTTTTAATTTTGTTAAGAAATAACATTACAACATCTCCCTAGACATGGTTTTAAAACCATGTGCAAATCCCTCCTAAAACCATGGGTTGTTTAGGAGGCCTTGCACATGGTCTTAAAACCATTTGCAACAACCTCCTAAACCATGTACAATAAAACCATGGGTTGTTTAGGTGGCCTAGCACATGGTTTTAAAACCATTTGCAAGGCCCTCCTAAACCATGTACAATAAAACCATGGGTTGTTTAGGAGGCCTTGCACATGGTTTTAAAACCATTTGCAAGGCCCTCCTAAACCATGTACAATAAAACCATGGGTTGTTTAGGAGGCCTTGCACATGGTTTTAAAACCATGTGCACGACCAACATTTTTTTTTTGTGGATAATTCATTTTTTATTTTTTATTATTTTGTTAAGTAGGAACATTACAACATCTCCCCCATATTGTGTTGTTTTTTAACTGACATTTTTTGGGCGATAATTATTTTTTATTTTTTATTTTTTTAACAGACATCTCCCCCATATTAGGTTGTTTTTGTGATCGACATTTATTTTGGAAAATAATTAAAAAAAATATTTTTTATAAACAACATTTTCAAGAGTATATCTCCCTCATACTAAGCTGTAAAACGTCTCTCGACGCAACAATAAAGAAAAACATTTATTATTTTAATTATATTATAAAAAAAACAAAATTGGAATCACTTTCTTAATTTTCTTTAAATCAAATTTTGATTAAGAATTAAGTTCAATTTACTTTACGTTATCGGTCGAGGTGCAAGTCTTATTGCGTGACTTTTCATGCAAGTACCAAGCCTTTTGGATAGGGTCCAATGTTTGCATAATTTTTTTAGCCCCAAAATGGACAAGTTAAAATATATGTCGGTAGCTCTTTTCTTCTTCCTAATGCCCGGTATAACCTATTTCCCGACGATATGCACCGGTCACGCGCGGCCGGTCATCCGATCGGTGCATATCGTCGGTTTGAAAGTGAACTCCCCTAATTCCCTTCGCTTTCAGAAAATGGTTCCTTCACATTGTTCCAATTGGCTTCCTCTTTCTCTCATGGTTAGTTGAACGTGAGGTCGTTCTTTTCGTAAACAATAGAGACGGACAGATAGACAAACTGTGAGTCTCCCCTTCTTTCCATAAAGAATAAAGAGAAAATAAAGAAATGACAGAAATGAAAATGCATAATTACATATATAATAGCAGTAATGCTATCCACATATGAATAGATACACACTTTATCTCAAATGAGTAATATGAATAGATACACACTTCATTCTAAACGAGTAACTTTCTTGAAATTTTTTATTCATATAATAAATTACAAAATTTTCATATTTTTAAATGCCTCTTACCTTCAATCTTATCAAAATTTCTGATTCATATTTTACCTAAAAAAGATGATAATGATGATTCATATTTTACTTAAAGAAGATGACAATGAAATGAGACAACTTTCTATCCACTAAGTTCATATTCATTCAAGTACAATTTTTCACCACTTACCATCTACTAAATTTTTATGGTTCAACTTTATATACAGGGTCATATTCATTAAGTACAATTTTTCACCATTTACCATCTTTCACCATTTACCATCTTTGATTCAGTTCTATATCTTTTTTGCCTTTATCTTGATCTCATTACAATATTTTTATGCAATATATTATGACTATTTCCATCCAAATTCAAAACCTATAACCAAATATACAATTACAATATTTTTGTACAGTATATGACTATGTCCATCTAAGTTCAAAACCTATACATTACTTAAGAGAATGTTAAAATTTACATAACACCTACTAAATGTCAAAATGTTTGGTTATTGTGATAATTTTAGATTAATGAAAAAAGTAGTGTTTTCACCACTTTCAAGTGAATGAAACCCTCAATCAATTAGGGTTTGGGCCCTCATGGGGCATATTAATATCGGTTCTTCTTCTGGCTTGGACAAGAACATTCGCTGTCCATTTTCCTTTGTCTACCTTTCAATCATGTTCAACATAGAGCTCTCATCCATCCAGCAATGGAGTTAAAGGGAAACTTTACAGTTGTTGTTTGGAGGTCAAAAATATAATCAGTGCACCATATGGATCGAGTTTGTCCTATCATGCTGAGAAAATCCTCCCACATGGATCGAGTTTGTCTATCAGGTTGAGAAAATCCTCCCTACGAATGCATTTTGTGATGGAGTGGCTGGGAAACCAATTGATGATGCTCTTGTTGATGATAAAGTTCGTTGGCTGGTTGAAATGTCTATTTAGCATTGCTTTAGCACATATTGCGTCAAATGAAACAGTGACAGATTCCGATAGTTTACCAGGTGATCAAGAGATCCGCTGCATAGGCAATTTAGCAGTTTTTACTGCAATTTTGCTATAAGCGGATGCATTCAAGGGTTGCTAGGGAAGCCGATTTATCCTGCAGCTATTGATTTTAAAGCTAATTGTTGGTTGGAATGGTTGTTTGCATCTGTATTTTGAAAGATCCCATCATCTAACTGAGCCTTGACCGGAAGACCCTATTATGCTTGGGGAAGTGATAGCTTTGGAGATAGTGTGAATTGTATCAGGCATAGCAGGAGCTTTGGGTATAAAGGCTTTTGGGAGATGGGTATCTGGTGCGATGCAAGACCTAGTTTGGGTGAAATGGGGAATTAGCAGTTGTGCGCTAAATCTGCTCAAAATCCATTTAAATCTAAACACAGACATTTAGAACACTATGTAGAGAAATTGTATTCTGGATTGCAGGCCATGGCGACTCGACAAAGCTACCTACTGATCAGATCTTTCAGATTTATCAGGTCTAAAAATAACGGAGACAGATGAGTCAAAGCTACTTATTGACTAGTCTTAGAAAACAACATCGAGTCCTTAATAGTGCCAAGGTTCACATAAATATGAGCCAACCCTGTACAACCTTGCTCGTTCAGATTGGATGATTTCTCTCTGTGATAGAAAGAAGGGCAATGAGAGATTATGTTGTGGAAATGGGTTTGCTGGCAATGCATTTCTAAGAGGTAAGCTTCCAGGTCTCAAAACATTATAGTCTATAGTGGGTGTGCCACTTGATTTTCTCTATTAGTTGGGCTATGTTACTGGAATTATTTCATATGAAGGATATACACTCCATGCCAGACCTTTACACCTAGAGTTACTGTGAAAATGGCAGCCATTGTTATTGTTGTGAGCATGGACTGTTTGCATCTATATATGAGCAGATTTCATCAGCTAATCACCTTACACTTCTTCCATAGAGTAGCTTCTCTTAGATTAAGAGGAACAACAAGAGAATGAATTTCAACATGCAATATAAGGATGGAATTTCAGTGGGATACACATTACATCTATAGTATTTTTGTGCATTATTAATTGATTGATATGGTTTACCATTTTCATTTCAGCTGAAATAAGATGAATCAGATACATTAAAAAGCGTCTAACAAGACTCTAATGCCCAAAATCTCCAATGCAGCACTAAGTTACATAGTTTGATGTCTCAAAATTATGCAGAAAGATTTTGCCTAAAGGTGTGATAGATATAATCTGAATTTTAGCAGCGCATTTTAAGCCTGATACCTGTTCTGAATTTAATATTTATGCTAAATATAGGGATAATTCAAAAAATCTACGGTGCTGTACATGTCTTTAAACTGTATTATTTGAAGTCAGCGTGTAGGACATATCTAGTTTTTTTTCCAACAGAAAAAGACAACAATATATATTATAAGGTCGTGTCAACTTGACCACACATTACATCCTCCAAAGAGTCTTTGAAACAGGTAAGGTGTACCAAGACAGAAGAACCAGGATCTCCACAAAGCAACCCATCTCCGGGATCAAAACAGAAAAAGCTAGGCATTATCCAATAACTCAAACCAAAGGCATAAAGCCATGTTCATACAGAGCAAAAAAGCCACTACTAACAGACTACAAAAAACTGCATGCATAACAGGCAAAATAGACCAAGCAAGCCCTTCCAAAGGGAAGGCATGATATCTAGTTGCAATAGCCAGAGGATAGGAGTCAAACATCAAAACATGAAAATGAGAAAAAAGAAACAGTAATAAAAGGAAAGTCATTAGTTTGCTGTCATATTTATGTTCGAATCTCGGTTATCCACAAATGTTACAAAGCTAGTAACAAGCTATTTTATTCAGACTTTATTATGTTTCTGCTTATGATGATCTAACTGCTTCCTTACATGTTCCAGAAATTGGAGTGATAATACAACTCTTAATTCTTCAAACTGAATCTTCTACAAATTATTGCTTTACAGAGATTAATTGGTCTCCTTAGTTTGATTTAAATCGTTTGTACTTTCTAAGTGTGTTTTCTGGGCGATTTTAAATGGAGCTATGTTTTCCATATAATAAACTTGTATTAAAAAATCCAATTATACAAGCATTACAATGACAACAAATGCATACACACCAATGGCTATACACATAACTTTTAGCTGAAGAAAACCCTCTTGATGAATGAGAACTTTAGAGCATATTAATGATATAGTAAGTATTAGAACAGAAAGAGACTGTACAATCAGTTTGCAACTTTGTAGATTGTTGTTCTTAGAGTATAATTCTGTGAACTCCCCAGAATTATTTTTCCTCATTTGTCCTAAAGGAAATGTCCAATGTATATTTTTCTGGGGAAAATAGAAAACATGTCCCCCCTTTCTGTGTTTCGAAACTGTTTTCATTTGTGAAACTCCCCTGTTCCTTTCCAAGAGCTGTCTCCTTTTACCTTTGTCCAAATTGTTGGCTAATTAATTAGATTCAGTTACTTCAGTAATAATGACTATCATGTTGTTGCTCATGGGATTAATCATGTATTTTGACATAACACAGAGTTTTGTTCTGAAGAAATAATGGGACTCAGTATTCTAAATATTCTAACATCCCCCCTCAAACTCGAGATGATGAAATTAACTGGAGTTTGGAAACAAGATCACGTAGTCAACCAGGTGGATAAGACTTTGTGAAAATATCAGCAAGTTGATCTTCGGAGGAAACTGATCGAAGATGTAGTGTGCCCTGCTGAATGTGGTGCCGAATGAAGTGACAATCAATCTCAATATGTTTGGTTTGCTCATGAAAAACATCGTTGTGAGCAATCTGGATGGTGCTCCGATTATCACAATAAAGAGGGGAACTAGCCCTCTGAGGAGCATCCATGTCAGCCAAAAGCCATCGTAACCACAAAAGTTCAGCTGTAGTATCAGCGAGTGCACGATACTCAGCCTCAGTACTGGATCGGGCAACAACAGTCTGTTTCTTACTGCACCAAGAAATAAAAGAAGTGCCGAGTAAGAAACAATAACTCGTAGTGGAGCGACGATCGGTAGGATCACCAGCCCAATCAGCATCAGAATAAGAATGGAGCTCAAGAGATGAGTGCGAAGAAAAGTGAAGGCCATGAAACAAAGTCCCCTTTACATAGCGCAAGATACGAAGAACTGCAGCATAGTGAGTAGAGCGCGGTGCACTCATAAACTGGCTAACCAAGTGAACATCATAGGAAATGTCTGGGCGGGTAACGGTGAGATAGATGAGACTATCGACCAATTGTCTATACAAAGTAGCATCTAAAAGAGATTCACCATCAGTTGCAAGAACCTTAACATTAGGTTCAAGAGGAGAAGTGCATGTTTTGCTGTCAGTCAAGCATGCTTTGGAAAGCAAGTCAGAAGCATACTTAGCCTAAGAGAGATAATAACCATCTGAACTCGAAGTAACCTCAAGGCCAAGAAAGTAGTTAAGCTGCCCTAAGTCCTTCATCTCAAAATTCTGACTCAGAAAATGCTGAAGATCTCGAATACCCAAGAGATCATCCCCTGTAATGATCATGTCATCAACATAAAGAAGGATAAGAATAGTACCAGCACCAGTTGTCCGGAGAAAAAGGGCAGAGTCATATGCACTAGGGACAAATCCTTGTTGAGCAACAACGCAACTAAATTTGGCAAACCAGGCTCGAGGAGCTTCTTTAAGACCATAGAGAGCACGGCGAAGACGACAGACTTTGTGAGGAGGATGTTCATAGCCAGGTGGAGGATGCATATAAACTTCCTCAGCAAGATCACCATTCAAGAAAGCATTTTTGACATCCATCTGAAACAGTTGCCAATGACGCACAACAGCTATGGCAAGCAAAGATCGAACAGAGGTAAGTCGGGCAACAGGAGCAAAAGTCTCTTCATAGTCAATACCATACTCCTGAGAAAAACCCTTTGCAACAAGGCGAGCTTTGTATCGTTCCACTGATCCATCTGCCTGAGTCTTGATTTTGTAAACCCACTTACATCCAACTGTAGACTTTCCGGAAGGCAAATCCACGAAGTCCCAAGTATGAGTTTTGGTGAGAGCATCTAGTTCATCAGACATAGCTTTCTGCCAAAGAGGGTCAGCACTAGCCTCACGATAACTGTGAGGTTCGTGAAGAGTAGCAAGGGCATAAAAACAATGATAGTCTTGAAGATGAGAAGGAGGGGCTCTTACTCTAGTGGAGTGACGAAGTTCATGTACCTGGATGGGATCAGGGGCAGTTGATGTAACATGAGTATTAGCAGACGTGTCAGTTGAATCAGGAGCAGTCGAAGAAGGAACGTCTGAGGAGCTTGACATCTCTGCAGAGAAGTCAGGGACTAAAGCAATAGATGGATCAGTAAAAATAGCATAACTGGAAGAAGACTGCGGAAAAGGAGAAATACTCGTAAACATCTTATGTTCCCAAAACTCCACATGACGAGAAACACGAAGACGTTTGGCTATGGGATCATAGCAACAATAACCTTTTTGAGTGAGACCATAACCAAGAAGACAACAGAGTCTGGATCGTGGTTCAAGTTTGGTGCGTTTGTGTGTAGGAAGGGTGACAAAACAAACACAACCAAAAACTCGAAGCAAGGAATAGTTAGGGACTTTACCATAAAGAAGCTCAAAAGGAGTTTTATTGTGGATAATGGGTGAGGGAACACGATTGATAGTGTAGACAGTAGTAAGAGTAGCTTCACCCCAAAAGCGTTCTGGAAGAGAAGCAAAAATGAGAAGTGCTCTTACCATATCTAGAATATGACGATGTTTACGTTCGGCTCGACCATTTTGTTGAGAGGTGTAGGGACAAGAATGATGAGAGACTGTCCCATTTTGCTGTAAGAGGGTAAGAAACGATTTAGCTTTGTATTCCATAGCATTATCTGAATGAAAAGTTTTAATGGTACGAGAAAATTGAGTTTGCACCATTTTGTGAAAATTCTGGTAAACATCTGTAAGTTTAGATCGATGCTGTAAAAGATAAATCCATGTATAATGACTATAATCATCCACAAAGATAACAAAATAACGAGATCCCCCCTCAGTCGGAATTGGGGCGGGACCCCAAACATCAGAATGGACCAAATCAAAAGGTGCAGAAGAAAAAGATTCACTTTTATTAAAGGACAAATGTGTTTGTTTTCCAAGTCGACATGAAACACAATCAAATGTCTGAAAATTAACTGAACCTAGATGACCTTGAGAGGCCAAGAACTGAACACGTGGAAGCGAGGCATGACCCAACCATGAGTGCCATAAACTGGAAGTGACAGTGATAGCAGCAACGGAAGTCATTGTGCAAGAAGGAATTTGCAGATGTGAAAGCTCGAAAAGACGTCCAATTTTACGGCCTGTCCCAATTAGCTGACCCGTCTGTGAATCCTGTACATCAACACCCTTGTTAGAAAATTTCAGCTCAAGACCCAACTCACAGAGTTGTCCAACGAAAAGAAGATTTAAGGATAACTTAGGAACAAAATAAGTATCACCAACAGATAAATTAGAGGTAGAAACAGACCCTATGTGACTAACAGGCATATGAGAACCATCGGCAGTGTATATGGCAGGATTGGGAAAAAACACAGTTTTCTAGGAGAAAATAGTGGAATCAGATGTCATGTGATTACAGCATGCAGAGTCTATAAGCCACTGAGATTTACCAGGGGTGACAGACAAGGCAGTTGATGATTGGGATAGAACCTGGTGAATTAAATCTTTAACGTCTGCTGCAGTGAGAGAAGTGGATTGAAGTGAAGTCTCAAGTGCAGAAGAATCAGAAGAAGCAACCGTGGCTCTCTGTTGGGAAGCTCTTTGCTGCTTATGATACTGGAACTTGCGACATTCATTGATGGTATGACCATTACGTTTACACCATTTGCAAAAACTAGTCTTGGAGGTGGATTGGGATGACGAACGTCCAGCAGAAGCCGGAGAAGCACCATGAGGAGCAGTAGCCATAACCATGTCAGAAGATTGCATCTTCATTGTGGAATGTCGAGTTTCTTCAGAGATAAGTTCAGCAACTGCAGCTTCCAAAGTCGGAAGTGGTTGACGATGAAGAAGAGAAGCCCTAGTAGATTCAAAATCATCCCGAAGGGCCATCATAAAGTGCATAAACTTCCGTCAATCAAGCCAAGTTGCAAACGTTTGAATGTCTTTAGAACATTCCAACTTAGGGTCTGCGGCAGATAATCGTTCCCAAAGATGGTTAGTTTGTGAATAAAAATCTGCGATAGACTGCCCTGATTCGTGACGCATCTGATAGCGTTTAGCTTCTAGTTGAAATTCCAATGAAGCATCATAGGTGCAGTTGTATCTTTTTGCCAAAAAATCCCAAACCACTTTAGCATTCCCAAGTCGAGGAAGAAAACTATGGATGGAGGGAATGGAAGTGTTAATGAACCAAGACAGGATCTTGTAGTGAACATTGTCCCATTCTTCCAGTCGTGATGCAAAAGCGTCTTCTTTCTCGTCAGGTTTAGGTGCTGCTCCAGATACATAACGCCATAAGCGGCATCCTTTTAAGAAAACCTCCATATTCTGAGACCACATACTATAATTGGACCCATCCAATATCTGATCAATAGGGCGAACAATTGAATCGAGATTCGAGGCAGATTGTGACATTTGAAGCTTCAAATGCAAAAACAGACCGTAAAACGAAGAAATCAGGACGAAAAAATGAGTAGGAAACACTTGATTCGAAAACAAAAAATCAACGGTCAGCGGTCGCTGACGTGGCAGTGAGGTGGCGATGGAAGCTGACGTGGGTGCTCAAAAATTTAATTGCAGTGTTGTGCGTGGCAACACCGGAAAATAACTTCCTAGGTTCAGAACTTGGGCTCTGATACCATGAAGAAATAAAGAAAGAAAAACAGAAGTATTGAAAGAATTGTGTAATTTACTGTATATCTGAATTGTACATAGGGGCTCCTATTTATAGGAGGAGAGCTATAAAATATATGTAACATAAGCAATGTGGGACTCAGTATTCTAAATATTCTAACATGTACTTTATTATTCAGTGTTATTCCACCATCTAATGGTAAGTCCACCAGTTTACATTTGCTCTGCGAATATGTATGGAATATATACATGTCCGACCTAGTTTTCTAAGTTTTTGGTCCCACAAAATTTTTGAAGAAGACAAGGATATTTTTTTCTCACTTCCTCCATTGATACCACTTGAATTTACTTAGATTTTCACCTTTTAAACCAATCTGCAAGTATTCTTTTGTCAACTTCTTGTAAGTGTGAACCTTTATTTGCAATATTGTATCCTATACAAGTAAATTTTGCATTTCAGGTACCAAATTCACAACTACTAAAAGTATTATTGTTTCTTGTCAAGCATTAATGGTCCAAATAACTTCATGTTCATGTATGATGGTAGGTTCAACTTGAACGAATTGCAGTGTGTTGTATGATCTTGAAAGTGCCATACCAGTGAGGTTTCAACCTCTTTTCTTCTCCTTCGAAAATCTCATTGCTTAAATGTAGCAACATAAGATCTCCAACCTGGAAACTATTTGCAATTTTACTCTGATCATTCCTTGTTTTATACTTCAGTTGATCTTTCTAAAGTTTTTGTTGTAGCTTTTTGAGGATTTGTTGTTTTCTTTTAATGCATTTGAGTGCTTTTTTCGAGTTATCATCTGCACTTTTTGTTTCATCAACAGATTTTTCAAGAACGTCAAAAGGAGTTTGGGTTAGAAAGCCTAAACATGTTTGAAAATAGGACCCTGCTTGGTTTAGCAATGAATTGCTCTATTGCAATTTGTAGCCATGTTGGGACTGATTGATTTAGCACTGAATTGTGATATTGTAATTTCTAACAATGTGAATATAAAGTAGTAGTGCATCCCACCTTTTTAGGATTTTCAGATTATATATCCTAGAGTTTGTACGATCGTTCCATTCACAACTTCGTTTTGTGGATGGAATGTTGTTGAACACTTCAACTTTGTGGATGGGATGTTGTAAACCTCTTTAACTTGGTGCACATCTTTTTCTCAAAGCATTGTTCAAAAGTTACAAAAGAATGTATAAATTCCAGATAACAAGCAATTGATCATATTCTCTTTTAGTCTTGGTCTAACCACCATGGAAATTCATATAAATACATTTCCATGCTCTACTAAGTATTGGTAATGGCATATACAATCCCAGTTTTGGGTTATTTTTTCTATAGAGAACACGTCCTCTTAATGGACATACCTTCAAGTTATTTGTAGTTTTCTTGATTCCAAAATTACCAGCGACCATTAAGATGTGTGCTTCTTTGATGAGTCAAATTTTGATGTTTCCGTGATGACCAACAACTGTTAATATGTGTGCTTATCTGATGAGTCAAAATTTGATGTTTTCAAAAGGAATGCATAAATTGTTCAATTTCTACATGAGTCCATTTCAAGAGTAATCAACTAGAAGCTAAGCGTCATTTGTACACCGTGTTGTGATCTCTGCATGAGAAAATGGCTCTAGTTGAATATTTGCACTTGCAACATTAATCTATTGTATTGGATGTTCAGACAATAAATCAATTTTTACAAGTATACCTTTTTTATACTGAATGAACAAATTGGAGTAATGTAGAAACTGCATCCATTGAAGTGCTTGGATGATCGCAACTTCCTTTGGGTTTCGAGGTTCTGCAGTGGTTTATGATAAATATGAGTCATGGTTACTTGCCCAATAAAATGGCACTTCCATTTCTTCATGGCATGTACCAATGGATACCATTCTTTTGTTATATGTTGGGTAGTTAAGAACTGCTCTTGTGAATGACACAAATTGATAATCTACTAGTTTACTCTCTTGCATCAGGACTACTTCCATGGCATTACCTAATGCAGTTGTTTCAAATTCTAATAGTTTTTCCATGGCATTATGTAACACCCCGGTTTTGACCCCATTTGCATTA
Source organism: Pseudotsuga menziesii (assembly GCA_001517045.1). Taxonomy (NCBI): domain Eukaryota; kingdom Viridiplantae; phylum Streptophyta; class Pinopsida; order Pinales; family Pinaceae; genus Pseudotsuga; species Pseudotsuga menziesii. The sequence continues at coordinate 319,190 of LPNX011032513.1, read as the reverse complement.
AAAATGTATATGATGTATATATTGTAATTAATCATGGTGTGGAGCTAAAGGCAAAAGCCCCAACATCGATTTAGTGTTTTATGTTTCGGTGATTAAAATTGTTGTCGATGGTATTTCGTGCTAGCCGACACATTATAATTTTGGACATCATGTAAATATGCAATTTAATTAAAAACCCACAACCGGCTATGTCAATGCAACAAATAATGAGATGGGGGCATGATTTCCTAAGGATAAAGGTCGGGGGGGTGGAATATTTAACCTCTGAGCCAATGGGAAAAAAATACAAGTGTCAAAAGGAGAACCCATCAACTTCCAACCACCTTTTCTTGTCTTATTCATCAACCAATTAAATTCGCCAAAAGTTAGTTGGGAAGTTATTGCCTTGGGGCTTGGGGAGTATGGGCAGCCGTCAATTTTGGCAGGGTTGTCAGCCTTGACCACACGCTTGCCCAAGGGGAAGGTTTTTGCCCATTTTCCCTCACGTGGAAGAGGGCAGCCACACACTACTCATACCCAGGAGATTTTCCTCATGCACTCACACGTAGGCAGGCATTTTTGTTTTCTTCATGCACTCACACGGCTGAGCTTCCTCGCGTTTTTGGTTTGCTGTGTGTTTACCCTCACGTGGGCAGTCGTTTTCTTCAATTTCCCCTGGCTGGGAATTCGTTTTTGGTAATGATTAGTGGGTGGGTTTGCTCCCCCACGATTTGGCTTCATTTCCCCATTGTTTTCCAAGCTGGAAATCGTTTTTGGTAATGCCCAGCGAGTGGGAGAAGAGACCCACGATTTTATTGGGTGTTGTTAAGTCCGTTTTGGCCATGTTAGGGCCAAAACATCCCTGGGAATCGAATTGTTGTTAGGGGGTTGTTTTCACCCATCTTGGCAATTCGTTTTGTTGCCAAAACTGTTTCCTCAACCCATAATTGTGCATCCCGCTGTGTATGCATCTATGCTTTGGTCTGAACTGAATTGGGAGTGGAAATGGGGTTTGATCAGTTTGATAAACCTAGTGTGTGAAAGAACCTCACAGACAGATATAGGGGGTTGGTTTTCTTCTTTGCACACCCTGAATAGCGCTGGAAGGGAAAGCATAGCTCGAGGGACTGTGTAGCAGAGAAAGGGGTGTTTCCTTGTGTTGGGTGTGTAGATGTTCTAGAATCTAGGCTAGATCTGGTGTAGGTGTCCATAGCTCTGTGGTTGAGCTCACTAGCTTAGCAGTCAGTCTTTCCAGCTCCTTTGCAGCATGATAAACCCAACTGTGTTGGCTTGGTTGAATTTTGTGGTATCCTTGGCTATGTGTGAGCCTGCTAGTGTTCCTTATTCCTTGTGGGAATCATACCCAACTCGGGGGTGGCAGTGTTGCTGAGATATTGATGAGCACACTGGCCTATGGTTGGGTGGAACGTTGCAGCGACATAGCTGGTTGCAGGACGAGCTTTGCTTCCAAGATAAGTATTTTTGTGTTAAATCTCTGTATTTACATTTGTGATGAGCACACTGGCCTATGGTTGGGTGGAACGTTGCAGCGACATAGCTGGTTGCGAGACGAGCTTCGCTTCCAAGATAAGTATTCTTGTGTTAAATATCTGTATTTACATTTGCTAATGAATCAAGATGAACATGTGAGTGAATGGAATGTATTTGTTTCCGTTGTATGTTAAATATTTATACATCTGCATATTTTTTTATTTCCAATGCATTTCTACGAGGAATGCATGACATGTTCAATTTCTAGATGAGTCCATTTAAAAAGTAATCAACTAGAAACTTAGTATCATTTGTACATCGTGATTTAAATGCCACATGAGTAAATGGTTCTAGTTGAATAATTGCAATCAATTGTGTTGGAGGTTTAGACAATAAATGAACAATTTTATTATTGTACCTTTATTATACTCGATCAACTAATTGAATTAATGTATAAACCACATCCAATGAAGTCCTTCGATTGTTGCAACTTCATTTGAGTTTCAAGGTTATGTAGTGGTTTGCTATCAATATGAATCATGGTTTTTTTTCTCAAGCAAATGACGCTTCCATTTCTTTTTGGCATGTACCAATGCATACCATTGTTTGTCATATGATGGGCAATTGAGAACTCTTCCTGTGAATGAATAAAAATGATAAGCTACCAGTTTCCTCTCATGCATAAGGACTAATTCTATGGTATCACCCATTGTAGTTGTTTCAATATCAAATGGCTTTTGCAAGTTGGGCAGAGTTAAGAGTAGTGCCTCACAAACCTTTTTGTTTTGTGTATAAAGAGCATGTACATGGGATATAATTGTTAACAACTAAAATTTGTCCATTGGCCATGTCATCATCCTAGTGGTGTGTGTACACTATCATTCCACTTCATTTCCATAACATTCCACCCATTGGACCTTGACAAGACATTGCAAAAGCCAAAAAATCAAAGCAAATGCCAAAAGGGGACACTTTAAGTTCAGGTCGCTTATATCCATAGGGAATGAGAGACCCAGGTCACACCAAATCCCTTGAAAAGAGCGACCCATGTTGCACAAAAGCTCAAAAAAAGAGTGACTAGACTCTTGTCATAGATTTTGGCTATTTCTTGATTTTCCTAGGCAAAAAAAGGAAACATGGGCATTGACTCTAATTCGACACAATCATGGACGGGATCCTGGATGGAAAAATTTTCTCTGATCCTTATCCCCAAATTCATTTACATACCGAGCCTATAAATGCACCCTAAAGGTCCCCCATTCAACATGATTTCTCCATTCATTACTCAAGCTGTTATTCTACAAAAATTCCCCTAAGATCAAAGCTTACCCCTCTTGTTCTTGTCTCCCCTTGTCAGAGATCGCAACAGTGACACGTGGTTGGAGGATCGCAGACTACAAGGAGACCAAACAAAATCTCCATTGGATAGTTGTAGGGGGCCATCCTATTGCTTCTTACGAAGTGACACTTACTCCTATGTACACATTTATATAAATGCAATTCTTTGATTCATTAAATGCCTTTGATGTTTGAATATTGTCTATCAAAAGATGTATTTGAAATGTTAGATTATATTTGTTTTAATATTGTTTTAGTTTATCATTGCTTGCACATTAGACTAGTTTACTTTTTGTACTTTGATCATTTTTCTTTTTCTTGAAACTATACTAAGATTAGCACAACGGTTAGTAGGTACTCTTTTGCTCGGGTTGGTGTGAAAACACTAGATACAGTTTTTGGTGACCATATTGAGGATGATTTGTATCATTCTCGAGTTGTGTCTTTCCACCCTCAGTGGCATTTGTTTGAGCTCCTTTTTTTCTATGTTTGATCATTTCTCTATTTGTTTACTGCTCTCTGATGCTTCCAGTTGGTAACCTAGCCTAAAAATCCCTTAGATTTCTCAAGCCAAGCCCCTATTCAATTTTCTCCAAGTTCTATATGTTGGTTCACGCTTGTATGGCCATTTGTAGTGATCTGAGTTGCACTGTTTCCTTCGAACATTGGGACCTAAGTCAAAAACTTAGTTTTTTAGTTAAGTCACACTTGTTTTCCAGTTTTGTGCGACCTAAGTAGTTCTTTTTGCCTTGAACTCTGCAACCTATCTCAAAAACCTAGTTTTTTAGTTTGGGTTGTACTTGTTTTCCCATTCTGAGCAACCTGGGTCACTCAGTTTGCTTCAAAAAGAGTGGTATGCTTTTAGAAGAACCCATTTTCAACAATGTTTCGGTCATTTTTCTCTCTACTCAAGGCAGATAGAGTCGGTTTTTCAGCCTTTGCTTGTTTGCAATACTCTTTAGTTGTGTTTGCAACCCTTTCCCTTATTGTAGCAGTCTATTTGCTTGTCCTTTTGAGTTGTCTTGGTGAAGAAAAAAGTCCTTTGCATTTGATTATTAGCCATTTTTGCATTATGATTTGTGTTAGACTGCATGTTTTCTATTTTGGTAAGTTATCCATGAAAAATTGATTTTGTTTAGATAAGTAATCAACTTAGTTGTTTAGAGCATGTTTTGTTTTGTTGGATTGGGGCCTCTTCTTAATCTTTACGCTATTAGATTGTTTTAGTTATCTGTTTTTTTCGCATGCTTTGAAATTTAAATAGCTTGATTGTAACAACACCTCACAAATTACCAAAAATTAAACCAATGTAACTTAACATCATTTACGTAACCCCTAAAGAATTTTTTTTAATCAAAGGAAATGTATTACACAATCCACTCAATCATTACATAGAGGTCATGTCACTTACTAAACTATGGGTGGCTTCAATCTAAGTGAGGAACATGGTTTATTTAGCTCAACGGCTAACATATTCTTTGATCAACTTTTGCAGGTCATGGACAAAATAAGTGTTTGCATCTCAGGTATCTTTAGGTCTTTGAAATGCAAAGTTAATCATTAGGAAGGTAAGCACATCTTTCGGAATATCTAGTTCTGGTTATGAATTATGTACTTATTCTAACATAACTTTGTCGTTTACAGGATAGTCGTCACTCCAACCTTAGACTTGGAAGTTGGATTGGCAATAGATGGTTTATTCCATGGCCCAACCATGTTATGTATGGGCTAGATGAAGAATGAAAATTTATATACTAAAGTCCTTGTTATTAGTTTAATGGAACTCGGAGGTGGATAACTAATGCATTCACCGTAGTGTTATAAGTCCTTTATTTACAATGTGATTGGTCAACCCATTGATCACCCTTTAATCCATGAACTAGATGTGCATTATGCAACAAACCCTAGTTAAGGATCCCTAGCTTAATTATCTTGTACACCATACAGAGTACAAGTGTGGCTAGCTGCTACACGTCGGGTCAGCCCCTGACAATGCTTTTAAGTCTACTTTGGGAAAGTTGTGTACGACATAAAATAACCTCTAGAGTTTGTCTTGCTTAATTTTACCTTTCCTCCTGAGTTTGAGGGAGTGCTCAAGCCGATTATAGCCTTATTATTCTCCCAAAAAGAATTCCATTCCTCAGAGTTTATTACATACAACTCATAAAAATTGAGGTGGTTTTGCAATTTGATGAGCTCAGCACAATTTGCTCTTTCTCCGGTCTCTTTGACGTATTTTTGGTAGGTTAAACATTATTGTTGGGCCATTTAGTTGTTGTATTATTATTTTTCCTTTAGTTTCTATTATATCTCTGAGTTTTTAATTAGTATTGATCTTGGCCTCGTTATGGTGCAAGAAGTCCGACAACTATCAAATCCCTTGGTTGAGTGTGCAAAATATCAATAGGGATCCTCCCTTTGTAAGCAATGTTCTTTTCTTAGCTTGAAAACTCCCTGGATTTGGTATGATGACCCACGATGATTATTAAAGAGATCCTAAATTGTGTATACGCTGCCCTTTCACCATTCATGGTCAATTCTTTTTACTTGACAACCCCTTAATTTACTTGAGGGTTTGAAAGAAAGTTTGTTCATACAAACCTTAGGTCATAGCGTCATGTTTTGAATTTTGAAGGGATGCCGCAAAGAACTGCATTTAAAGGATTGTTTTTACTAATGGAAGGCTTGGTTGAGAGATCATATTATTCGGTTTCTACCTACATACTGTTTGTAGTTTTCAATCCAATGATTGTCTTTAAAGTCGTAAAAGAATGTGTTGGTTTTATTCCTCTTAGGTTTTGGAATGAATCACAAAACAAATTATTAATTTTGAGTTTAGTTATGAGTTATTATTATCCCTGACTATTCTTAACCTTTGCCATCTCATTTGAACCCTAACAATGACATCCCTCTGTTTTGTTTTAAAAAGGTTTGCCTAAGTTATATGTGTATATTTCATTCATAAATGTAAAATAGGAAACATCCTATATTTGTGATTCCCTTGAAAACTATTCTCTAAGTTGTATTTGGTTATAATCTTTGTCTAACCCGTTTGTTAAAGCTTGTAACTACTTAATGGTTAAAGGTATCAACGACATGAGGATTTTTAGCTCATTTTCTTGTAGAGTTGTTTCCTATCGATCAAATAATTATTATTGAGTATAGTTGCCATTGATGTCAAAGAAGTACATCAATGAAAAAGGAAATGACATGACATGTATGATGATGTGACAAGTGGGATGAGGTTGCAAAGTCATATGATGATGTTATACTGCTCCCATGATGTTGAGTATGGTTGCCATTGATGTCAAAGGAGTTCATTAATGACAAAGTAAATGACATGACATGTGTGATGAGGTTGCAAAGTCATATGATGATGTTCCAGTGCTCCCATGAAGTCATGTTTACAATTTGACACCATTCTGTAAAAATATGGCAACTTGCTGAAACTCTTGTTGAAACTCTGAAAATTGACTAACTATAGGAAAAATCAGAGTCCATTAATGACAAAGGAATAACAAAGAAAGTGATGACATGGCATGTGGCATGTGTGATGAGGTTGCAAAGTCATATTATGGTATTCTAGTCCTCTCATGAAGTCATTGTTACAATTTGACACCATTCCGTAAAAGTGTGACAACTTGCTAAAATTCTTGCTGAAACTCTGAAAATTTGAGTAAGTATAAATTCTTCTTAATCTGCCTAAGGGGCCTCTGTAAAATACATGCCATATTATTTATTTGATTTATTAAATGATTTTGAGGATATATACATCTAGATTGTTGTCTTGTGCTTCTAACCATAGGATTGGTTTGTCAAGACAGTCTTTGAAGGTGAAGTTATTAGTCTGCCAAAAGTTTTTAGCATGATTTGCACTGTTTTTGTTCTCGTAAATATGTTTAAGTGGCCTCTGAAAAATTCCCATCATATTTTGTAGGATACTGATAAAAATTATATAAGGCCATCAGGTTTTAGCTTGTTGAGGTGTGCATTTGAAAATGGTCTCAGTTCCCCTAAAACGTGCTTGAAGAAAAATTTACAGGTCTGCCAAAATGAGGTTTCAGATTGTTTTGGGAAATTTGCTGAAAATGACTAAGTATTAAAAAATCGGTCTAAGTTTCCCTAGTAAAATGCCCTCCATATTTTGTAGGAAACTGATAAAAATAATATGAGACCATCAAGATGTAGCTTGTTGATGTGTGCATCTAACCATTATTATTTTTCTCCTAAAAGGTGCTTGAAGACAAAGTTATATTTCTGTCAAAATATGGTTTCAGGCTATTTTGCACCAATTCATGAAAATGCATGTTTCCATAATGAAGAGATGCATTGGTGAAAAGGTATTAATGAAGGGACACAATGACGAAAAGACACAATGGTTCAAATACATGATGAAAGAAGTATTTAAACAAAAGTTCGAAGTGGAATAAAGATGTCTCAGCAATCCAGATCAATGTAAAAACAAGAGAGGACAGAGACTAGTGAAGTGAAGAATAACCAGTAACACAATTAAAGGAAAAGATCAAATTAGGGTGGTAGGGTGGTTCTAGGGCAGGATACAAGCCTGCAAGGGGGTTGTAGCCTCCTTCCAATAGTGGCTGGAAAATAGGGTGTTGTAGCATCCTTGTCTGTTGGAGTAGGAAGAAACCAGGGTGTTGTAGCATCCTTCAGTTGTAGTTGTAAAACTTGGGGATTGGTGTCTCCAACAGGCTGTAGCTTGAAAAACCAATTGTAAATATAATTTTGCAGTTATAGAAAATGTTTTTGGTTTTCTCAATTGGGCTTCCACGATAAATGTTTGGTTTTATGTATCTTGTTGATTCTGTGTTTTAATGAATAAGTTAAAAGTAGTTTTAAATTGTTAAAAGTTATCAATACTGACTCGCGCCCCCGCCCCCCCTCTCAATATTGTCCAATATTCCAACAGTTATGGCACGCCTCTATTCGGTTTGAGAAAGTATTATTAACAACTTTTGTATGATGATAACATACTCTTTCTTGTTTATTGTTGTCCGATATGCACGGGCCTTGAGTAACTTTCTCAAGTTCAACTTCTGATTTGAACACTTCACTTAACCATTGTTCTGGAATAAAATAAGTTGAAACTAGTTTGTCTGAATTGGGTTTCAATAACCTTACGAACAAACAAAAAATGGTTTACATGTTGTTCTTTATTCAGATTCAGGTTAGGGTTTGATTGTATAGAATATTACCTGAGCAACAACCTTAACAAATATCTTAGTAATTATCAATGAATTATTCTCCATTATTAGATATATTTCCCTTTGTAACAGACATAGTCATAACAACTATAGTTACTTGCGTTGTCAACACACCTAGCATGTACATGGGGATGAAGGCTTGTTTAAGATGAAAATCCCTTTACCCAACATACTAGAGTTTAAGATATAGGCACTTTCTCCCATGGATTTCTAATATTGATTCTCTTTCTACATTCATAGTTTATATAAATAAGAGTTTTACCTTCTGTAACACTACTATCAAAACAACTGATAAAGTATTTAATTCAATTAAAAGAACAATTAACAAACTATATTCATATAATAGGGGGTAAAACTTGTCAGCAAATAAATAGTCATGCTAGCAGTTGTAAATGGTACTTACATAGTTAAATGGACAACTTTTAATAAACTATAATCATAAAACAATGAACAAGACTTATCTGTAAATAAACAGTGGTGTTGGGTATTGAGCAACCCCACTTCGCCTGGCCTTTGGAACTCAAAGTCAAAATGGCCTGCAAGAATCCACCCCCTTGCTGAGAACTCAAATTTAATAAGCTAACATTTCTCTTGAAGTGCCACCAAATAGTGCAAGATAGGTTACTTCCCAAAGCCTGGAATCTCTCTAAGCCTAAAATCTCAAATTCCATAGAGCCTAGAAGCTCTCAAATTCCGTAGAGCCTAGAATCTCTCAAATTCCACAAAGCTTGGAAGCTCTAAGAAAGCTCAATTAAGTCAAACCTTGAAAGTTTTCATTTTCCCCAAAAGTAGGGAGTCTTTTTCCTTCCTAGGCATGCCTTTTATTTGCCTAGTACTTTCTTGGCTTGTAACTACTTCCTCCACATTTGACAACTTGTTCCCTTAGGGATGAATAAAATATAAACAATTGACTTAAATGCAAGTTTTGTCAATTCACAGCAAGGTTGCTCATAACTGCTTACTAGTTTAATTAAATCATTAAATAATTAATTGTTTACATATCATTTAAAGTCACAAAAATCTTAAACTTGTCAAAGCAATTTACCATTATTTACATGCTCCATTTTAGTAATTTAATTTTTAAAAAGGGTTATTACATTAATAATATCCTTTCTATGATAGATAAGTGCATTTGAATTATCTGTTTCAAGCATTTTGTTTCTGAGATAATTAATTGAACACACATATAATGCACACACTGACACTCAATTCGAATTATCACTTGGTTCATGTCGCCAAGCGGAGCCTTAAAATCAACCCTTACTTAAACACACATTAACTTCACTTGAAGATCAAAATAATATTGTAGTTAGGTTAGGACCTTGGGGATAGGAATCTAAATAATTCTCCCTAGTGGCTATACATTTGAAATATAGCGGTTGTCTAACTAGGGGGGAAAAGTCCTCTAGTATTGTTAAACATGGTTAAAATCCAATCTGTGGGGTGAGCCTCTCCATTAGGAGGGTAAACACCAAGACTGGAATCCAAGAGCTGGGTGGTGCACCATCTCCACTCAATACTGAAAAAACAGCTAGATCGTTGTCTTCAGACCAAAGATGTGAATTTCTCATTATGGTGTGCCTATGAATGAGATAGCCTTGAATCCCTTCTTATTAGGTATATTACCCATAGACCATCCCCCTTGATGGGGGGAGACCTAGGACAACAGAAGTAAGTTGCAGCCCCAACTTTGTAACTTTTCTTTGAATATTCACTCATTGAGTTCGGATAGGATTGATTCTCCTATTGTAGTCCAATGATTGGAAGACCCGACTTGACTTCTTAATTATTTTTGTCTGATATGGAGGTCATGACCACACATAGAAACTTGATTTGAGGATGATTTATGTTTTTTCTTTTTGATCATGTATATCTCTCTTAGGTTAGCAATTCCTTTTTATTTCCAGGATTGCTCTTTTCAATTTGTTCCTTTCATTTTTCATATTGCTTGTTGCACACTCGGTTGCACTTGCTTTTGATCTAGTCTTTTGATTTGAGATTAACTTTCCACAACCTCGTGCATATGAGATGTTTTCATCAAGGACTCTGTCATTATAGCTCCCCCAAGGTACTCTCTATTATTTCAGGGCCGACTGCCTCAGTATGGTTTCTTAGACCACATGATCGAATCTTCACACTAAACCTTAGTTCGACACACTTCACAGTCATCAAAGCACTTCTCTGAGTCTTATAATTTTGATTCCTCAAAGTTAGGATCACCCATAAATCCACACACTAGAGGAACCGTGGCTGCTAATATTTCCTCATCTTGTAGTGGAATTACGACCCCTTTTAGTGGGGGAACCGTTAGAAGCAGATTCACTAACATCAACCCTATGATTTGAGGGGATACTTCCAACGACGACCCCATGACTACTAGCACGACCAACATTGTTGATGGTCCTTCCACATCCTCTAATGACATCCTTCCATTCATGACTAGCCTCAACCTCCCTGATTAGGTGAGGCTGACTAATAATTCAATTTTCCATGATCCAACCTGGCACCCCATGCCTACCAAATTCCTGTTAAACATTCCAAAATTTGAAGGGAAGGATGGGGAAGGCTCCCAAACCACATCATGTAGTTTCACCTATGGTTCTCCTCGAATAGCATATAGATTATCCCATAAGGTTGCACTTATTTCAAAGAACTTTGACTAGTGTTTTTGCTAAGTAGTACACCGACCAACCCCACAGGACATATCCTAACTTTGTGTTTTTGGCCTCCACTTTTCTGCAATTCTTCTAGTTACCCTTCTGATGCGACAAGGGTGTAGAGATCCTTTTATCCAATTGACAAAAAATTTCCACACACATCACATATCATATCCATGAGTGGTGTTGATGCCAGAATTTGTGTAAGGTCAAACTTGATGACCAGATATTTCTATATTGGTTTCTGAAATCCCTCCTCCATGTCATTTCCAAGTATGTAAAATATGAACGACCATAGATTGAGAAAGAATTTATCATCAAAGCTCAATAATATGATCTGATTTATGTGCAATTTGATTATTTGTACATAATCATCCTCGTTTCCCCTCACGAAGATTCCACTCGGAAAGACCCACCTAGGGCATCCCATGATGCATATGGTGTAATTGGTGTTGTTGCATCCCTCCCAAATCCATATGCACCCTACAATCCCCTAGTGATTTGTTACGCATATGTTAATGCTCCCAATGTTGTGCATCCTTATTAAGGCCATGTTGCCACACATAGCTACAACCCCAATTTATCATGTGCTTTAGCTCATACAGGAATGAGAGCCTCTTATTTGTATCTTGTCTCATCCACTCATGTTCATGGGTCCTCATGTAGTGGCATCGTGTGTTGTGGTGCTCCTACCAGCTTCGTGGCCCCTCTATCCATTAAAATGTACTATCATTTCCCTGTCCCTCCACTAGCTACTGCTGTTTAGCCAAACCTTGATGTTCACCCTTTTCCTCATGGGAAAGTATATGCCCAATGGAATATGCTTTCCCAACGTATTCCCAATAATGAACAAGTGAATCCCAAGAATAAGAATAAGAGAAAGGAAAAAGGGAACAACCAACGTCAGGGAGGTGGGGCTCAACCCACTAACCCACCTAATAAAATTGGAGCGAACACCGCACACCAGAACTCAAAAAACTACCTAAGTAGACAAAAAATGCTCAGTTATGGACTAACAATTCATGTTCTTTTTGTGGTGTCTATGGGAACTATACCCATCACTTCCCTCACTTGGACAAGGCCTACCAACTGTGGAACAAGGCTAACGAATAGGAAGTGACCACTACTTCATAGGGTAAAAATAATCTACCTCCACCTCATCCCACTCAAATGCAACCAATGGTCCTACAAAACCCCTTCCCTTTGTAAGGGGTAGTCACAGGGAAACCTTTGGTGCCTTATTTCCCCACCAACTTCATCAAGTTAACCTCATGAATCTGGTGTTGATGTTTCTACATGGTTGCAACATCAGGAAACATTCTGTAGACATTCTCCCAAAGAAGTCATGAGAAGTGACTAATGGTTGGTAGAGGATGGCCTTGACATAGCCTTGATTAGTCATGAGAAGTGACTAAGAGAAAATAAGGTTTGAGATGCTTACTTTGAGAAAGAGTTCTTTGAGAAGGAAGCTAGAGGTCACATTGCCTTCTCCAAGAAGAAGTGTTATGAGAAGGGGTGGTCTATTCTATATTAGAGTGATTTGACTTGTTTATTCAATAGGGGATTTTATCCCTTTGTGGAATATACAAGTGTAATTTAATGTTGAATTTGACATAGGCTCTAAGAAGTGTTCGAGAATTCTTAGAGTGGGGTCAAATCAACATTAGATATTTATGAGTGAATTTGATCTACATATGAGGAGATGAACCATCACCAAGGATAAATTTTATATGATGAATAAATAACCAAGAAGACAAGACAAACCATTGAATAAGTATCAGAAGAAAATGAAGACAAGACAAACCATTGAAGAAGTATCGAAAGAAATTGAAGACAAGACGACAAGTCAACCTGAAGATAAATAAAAGATGAAGATCAAAACTAACAAGTTGGCCCCAGTAAAAGTGTACAAGTTATCCCCATTGAGGAAAATTCCAAGTGAACAGAAGAATATAAATAAAGTGCTCTCACACTTCATTTTCACACTCATCATCACACATCTTCTCTCTCTCCTAGTGCACAATTTCAACCAAGCATAGCTACAAGTCAAATTAGGAGTAATTTTTGGGATTCTTATTGTACTGGAAGACTTGATATAGGGTTCATATTCATGATTGGTATTCTACTTGAATTATATTGATTTCTTCTAAGAAACGTTTGATAGGTTTTCTCCCTATTGGGTTTCCCTACAAGGTAAAATCTTTGTCTCTTTGCATGTTTGTCTTTCTATAATCATTTTTTTTCTGCAATTTAAAAATTGATATTTTCAATGTGCAATTATTAAATGAAATTGTGGGATGAAATGAATGCATGAAACAATATTGTGACATAATTGTCAAGATTTGAAAATTGGATTAAAATTCAACGTGGTCTCAGAGTAGTTGCGAAAGACAACCATCTAACAACTTTTTACCCCAAGTGTGAAAACTAGGGATTCCAAGTTTGGACACTTCCAACCTAATATTTGGATCATTCTTAGTGTTATGGATTTCTCTTAAGGAGGGTGCATTTATATGTGGAGTCATATTTCAATTTTGACCTAATTTTTTGGTCTAGGGTTGATTTTCAGATTTTGTCAAGATGGTGTCCAGTTCCAGATTCAAAATATTGTCTAAGAACAATTTGCAGAATCAAGGAAATCAAGCATAAGTTCAAAAGAAGGATCTTACAAAATTCAAATGGTTCATTTGTCAGAAACTTGGTCACCATGCCTTCCAGTTCCCTTGGAAGAAAATAAAGGAAATACATCATACATCAACAACCTTCGTTGATCCTCCACAAAAGAAGACAAAAATTGATGACAAGTATTTTCATATCTCAAATATTATAGGCCCTATTACAAACAATAGTGATACCTAGTTGGTAGACAATGGTGCCTCTAGGAACATGATAGGTTACAGACACTCTTTCACAGGATTGACATAAAAGAAATCGACATTACAAGTAGAACTTGGAGACAGTACCAAGTATGCATTAAAAGGAGTTGGAACATCATCAGTCGAGCTAGATTATGAATATTATCTACATATGAAAGACATATTACTTGTGCCAAGACTGAAGAAGAACTTACTATCTCTCTCATCCTTGGAGAATAGAGGTTACATAGTTGCATTTGTGGATAGTCAAGTTCTTGTATTGCTAAAGGGTTCAAGCATGGACTCAATAGGTGTGATTGGTGTTCGAGAGGGAGGACTATACAAAGTAACATGACGTCTAGCCCAAGCATTTGTACATGATAGTTGTGTATGTTTATGTGATCTATGGCATTGAATATTTTCCCACCTACATTATAAGGATTTTCCATCTTTTAGGAAGATGGTTACAAGTCTTCGGGAACTTCAAATAAAACATGATGTAATATGTAGAGGTTGTGCTCTTGAAAAGAATTCCAAGTGTTCCTTTCCAAGCAGTGATAGTAGATCCAAAGAGATCTTGGATCTTATGCACTCATATGTTTGTGGACCAATGACAGTATCATCCTTGGATGGATTCTTATACTATGTAACATTCATTGATGACTTCTCCTGAAAAACATTGATCTATTTCATCAAGACCAAAGATGAAGTATTTATCAGACTCCAAGAGTTAAAGGCTCAGGTAGAGAACCTGATAGGAAAGAAGATCAATACTTTGAGATCGGATAATGGAGGAGAGTTCAACTCCAAGGACTTCAATGATTTCTACAAGGAAGCATGGATTAAGAGGGAGTTGATAGTCCGCTACAACCGTCTGCAAAATTAGGTTGCATAAAGGAAGAACAGGTCCATCATAGAAGCTATGAAGGAAATGATTCATGATCAAGATCTACCTACTCTCTTATGGGAATAAGCTACCAGCACAACAATATATGTTCAAAAAAAAAGTCTTCATTGAATATTGAGGGACAAGACTCAAGCTGTACAGGAGTGAAGCTTGATATCAGTCATTTGAGGATATTTGGTTTTCCAATATCCAATATACATCCATGTGCTGAAAGAGAAGAGGAAAAATATAGAAACTTCTATTAAGAAGGGTACATTTGTGAGATATAGTGAGACTTCGAAGGCTTACAAGATTTACATCTCAGGACAACGTCATATTGAGGTTAGTCGAGATGTTACTTTTGATGAAAGGATAGCCCAGAGAAGATCCAAATACTCTCACATGGAGATTGATGATGAGGAGCAAGAGGATCCAAGAGTCGAGGATACATAACCATCTAGTATATACTTTCAAGAAGATCATGTAGTTCCAGTAGAGTCAATATTGGTACCTAGAGATGTTGTCCTGACCAAGAAGAGGAAAACATGGCTTTGTGATACCTTGCAGGATGTAGAGAGACATGAAACTCCTAGTGGTACTTTTAGGGAGAGAAAAAGACCTCAGATATTCTTGAGTTACATGGCTGTGATGAGTCACATCATTGATTCCGAACCTTATAGCTATGATGAGGCAACATGACAACAGGTTAAAGGATGCCATGATGGAGGAGTATCAATCCATCATGAATAATGATGTGTGGGATATTGTTTCGGGGCCTAAGGGGAAGTCAAAGGTGATTTCCAAATAAATATATAAGATCAAACATGCAGCAGATAACAAAATCGAGAAACACAAAGAGAGGTTTGTGGTAAGAGGATTCTCCCAAAAAGAGGGAGTGGACTACGAGGACACCTTTGCTCCTATCACCAAGTACACCTCCATCAATCTATTTATATTGCTCTTGCTTCAATGATGGGATGGAAACTACATTAGATGGATGTACAGATAATATTCCTCAATGGTGTGATTGAGGAAGAGGTATACATAGAGAAACCTCAAGGTTTTGTGATACAAGGGACTGAGTCTCATGTGTGCAGATTAAACAAAACATTGTACGGAATCAAGTACGAACTTAGGGCTTGGTATGCCAAGATTGACATATACTTTATGAGATTGGGATTCACCAAGAGTGATGTGGATTCCAATATTTACTACAAGTTTGTTGATGGCGATCTAGTGATCTTGGTTTTGCATGTTGATGATCTGTTCCTTACGGGAGTAGAGAGGCTCATAGACGAGTGCAAGTGGGAGTTGACCTAAGAGTTTAAGATGAAGGACCTTGTCCTGATGCATTTCTTCTTGGGATTAGAAGTGTGGCAGAAACAAAATGAGATATTCCTTAGTTAAGGGAAGTACATGGTCGATATCTTGACGAGATTTGGTATGATGAAATGTAAGTCCATGACTACACCTATGGAGGAAAATTTGAAGAAGCTAAGTGATTTTGCTTGATATTCAGATTTAGTGGATCCTACAATGTACGTGCATCTAATTGGGCCCTTGATGTATATGGTTAACACCAGCTAGATATTTTCTTTCCAGTAAAAACCTTGAGCCGAGGCATGTACTTTGGGTGGAAGCAGAGCATGTGTTGAGGTACCTACGTGGAACATTTGGATATAGTTTGAGATATGTCTAAGGTGGTGAAGTGAAATTGCAAGTTTATGCATATTTTGAATGTGTAGCGAGTGTAGTGGATGTAAAGAGAACCTTAGGGTGTTGCTTATAAATCTTGGGATCAACCATGATATATTGGTTTATAAGTAAGTAGATTTATGTCACACTCAGTACAATATAAGTAGAGTATTATGCAGTCGGTGTTGCAAGTTGCGAAGCAATGTGATTTCAGAAACTTCTTGTATGATTATTTGTCACTGAGAGCTAGATATGACCTCGACACACCGTGACAATTAAAGTTGTATCAATATTTCGAAAAATATATTGTTTCATGATGGGTTGAAGCATAATGATGTCAAATATGACTTCATCTGAGACATGGTGCAGAAGTGAGTAGTGAAGCTTCAATGCACTGTCCTCCGATGAACAGATCGCTGACATTCTCACCAAGAATTTGTCCAAGGAAATGTTTTCATACTTTAGGGACAAGCTTGGCGTGGTGATAATGTCTCCCTCAATGATAGGGAGTGTTAATGGATGAGAAATATAGAGCAGACACTCACAATAAGTGAATGTCCTAAACGCTGAGATGATTTTACAGATGAGTGGTAGACATTCACAAGAAGTGAATGGCCCAGACACCGAGATGGTTTTACAGATGAGTGGAAGACATTAACAAGAAGTGAATGGCCCATGCACCATGATGATCCTTTAGATACGCAACATACATTCACTAGAAGTGAATGGTCCTAGAGATACAGATGCAGTACATATCTAATATGGATTACAGACATTCTCACCAAGTGTGAAACATGGTATTCATGTAGAATGTATCCAAGAGTGAATCTTGGTAGCAACAACACTCTTACCAGGTGGGAAGCTTAGTGATGATGTAGAGTGTCTTCAATGAAAATTCTCACCAAGTTTGAAGCTTGGAATGATGCAAAATGTTCCCCATGCCGAGAGAGAATGTTGATGTTTCTCCATGGTTGCAACATCGCACAACATTCTGTAGACATTCTCCCAGAGAGGTCATGAGAAGTGACCAATGGTTGGAAGAGGATGGCCCTGGGTTAGCCTTTATTAGTCATGAGAAGTGATTAAGAGTAAATAAGGTTCGATATGCCTACTTTGAGAAAGAGTGCTCTGAGGAGAAAGCTAGAAGTCACATTACATTCTTCGAGAGTAATATATTCTATGTTAGAGTGAGTTGACTTGTGTATTTAATAGGGTATTTTATCCCTTTGTGGAATATACAAGTGTACTCTAATTTTGAATTTGACATAGGATCTAAGAAGTGTCTAGGACTTCATAGAATGGAGTCAAATCAACATTAGAGCTCTATGAGTGAATTTGATCTGGATGTGAGGAGATGAACATCAACAAGGATCACTTTTATATGACTAAGAAATAACCAAGAAGTAAAGACAAACTATTGAATAAGTCCCAGTTAGCATTGAATAAGTCCCTCAAAGAAATTGAAGACAATCCCATACAGGTCAATGTGAAGATAAATAAAAGATGAAGGTCAAAAGTAACAAATTGGCCCTAGTGAAAGTGTTCAAGTCCACCCCATTGAGGAAAATTCCACGTGAACAGAAGAATATAAATAAATTTCTCTCATACTTCATTTGCACACTCATTGGCACACATCTTCTTTATCTCCTAGTGTGCAATTTCAACCAAGCATAACTACAAGACAAAAGAGTAATTTTCAGCAGAGTATTTTTTAAGGATTCTAATATTATACTTAAGTATAGTATTCCAGGAGATTGTTTTGGATTGAAAAAAGCATGTTTATAGATAGGTAGGTGAATATTAAATATGAAACATAAAAATTAACACTGAAATGTGTAAATTTTGGCAAATATTATGATAAAAAAAAACATATTTATGTAAATATAGGCGATATTAGACACTAAAAATGACCAAATGGCGAATTTATTTTTTGAAAAAAACCCAAAAAATAGCCAATTGGCGAAATTTCGCCACTAAAAATTGCCTTGATTTTCAGGTTCTTATTGTATTGGAAGATTTTCTACCCTTGCTAGTGTTTCTTCAATCTTGTGAAGGAGGGAGAACCTCTATTATACAAGGGTTCATCTTCATGATTGGTATTGTACCTGAATTAGATCGATTCTTCTAAGAGAATTTTGTTGGGTTTTATTTCTATTAGATTTCCTAAGGTAAAATCTTTGTGTCTCGTGTGCATGGAAATATTTCTATAATCCTTGTTTTTGCTGCAATTTAAAATTTGATATTTTCAATGTGTAATTGTACAATGGAATTGTGGGATGAAATGAATGAATGAAACACCATTGTGAAATAATTGTCAAGATTTGAAAATTGGATTAAAATTCAAAATTTGGGGTCCAACACCTCCTTATTTTGTCCACCGACGTGAACCTTCATAGATGACATAACCAATATGATTTAGCAACCAAAACCTACACTTTGATAAGCAGAAGGAATCCACTCTATTCGATGAATCCTTGCACCTACCTGAACCACATATTGATGGGATTCCCAAAGTCCCTAAGTTTCCTTTGCATCGCATCACAAATAATCCCAATGCTCGGGTGATGCCAAATAACTTGGGTGGTCGGATACATATCAAAGTATGCAACAAACACATGCACAAGAATAATTCTACCAAGAAGCATGGATTTAAATTAAATTAAATAAATATCTATACATGAGAAGTTGCGATACAGTTTACTAGGAAAGTGAGAATGGACATCGATTGCTACAACACATATATATGCAAGAGGGAATGTTACGTCCTTCGAATCTCACATACTCACTCACTTTCTTACCTTCCGTAATGCACGCACGTTTCCATAGCACAAAACTGCTCGATCCTCTCATCTTGGTTATTTTAAGTAAAATTCCGTGAAAAGTTCCCCATTCTTCTGAAAAATCGTTGATATTTATAGTTGTGTTTCAACTCACAAAGTATTCAATTTCATCCTCTAAAATCTCTCTTACTCCTAAGCACCACCATGAATGCATTAAATACACCCTCTACAACACTTCAGCAGGATTCACCACCTGGTGTCCTTCAGCAACCTCCATAACTACTGTGCAACTACCCCACCTATTCCAGCGACTCTGTTCCTCAGGCTCCTGGACATTCGATCAGTTTCCATCTCATCGATCGGTTGACTCCTTTGAATTTTCTTAAATTCTTTAGTCAGTATTCCTCATCAACCATCTTCGATATCTTGTTGTTGACCTTTTTCCTACTCGACCATTCTCCCATCGACTATTTTATGCCCATTCTGTTGGAGGTTGTCGACTATCCTCTGGGAACTCTCGTCGTCTATCTTTGACTATTTTATTTGGATGTTGATGCCCCTGCATCAACCAATCAGGGCTAAAAATAACTTTACTCCTGACTTTATAGTCTGTTGATCTTGTATTCTATAATCCACATTGCCTCCTCTAGATCTTTGTTCACCCATAGAACCAAGTATTCTTTCCTTTTCTGTCTTTTGGTTTTCCTGATGCTCATTGAGCACCTTCATAACTTCATCTCTCAACTAAACTAGCATTCGCTTCAACAAGTTGGAAATATTGCTTCCATCACTCATCGACCCTTCTTGAAACTTCGATAGGTTAGAAACATTAAATGTGAGCAATATGCTCATACACTCAGGTAACTCAAGAACATAAGAATTGTCTGAAATTTTCTTGAGAATTCTACACAGACCAATTTTCTTCAGCTTTAGCTTATCATATGTTCCTCGCAAGAACATATCCTTCCTCAGTTGTGCATACACTAAGTTTCTTTCTACAAATGAATGCAGCTGTCTCTTCCTGTCGAATATCATATTGTAATCCATGTTACTCTTCTCGACCCATCGTCTTACACAGTCTTGGATCTCCTTCATGTGTCTGGTAAATGATTCTTCATATGCGCTCATCCTTGTTCATATCGGTACCTATGCAATGTATGTCACTCCATGTGGAATTCTTCCTTGCACTACCTGGAGTGGACTCATCCTCATCTACTGGTTCACTGAGTTGTTGTATGCAAATTCTGCTTTTGCTGACACATTCTCGCACTACTTTGGTCGATTAACACTCAAGAACCTTATCAGATTTCCCAAGATCCTATTCTTGAATTTTTTATGTCCATCAATATATGGATGGTAGGCAGAACTAAACTGCAACTTCGTGTCAAGCGTCTTCCATATATTCCTCGAGAAATTCCCTATGAACTTGGTATCCCTATCCAAAGTGATGCTCTTCGGTAACACGTGCAATCTCACAATCTCTTTGAAGAACAATACAACACACATGGCATCACTTATCTTTTGACATGGAATAAAGTGCACCATTTTAGAAAAATTGTCAACTACCACAAGTATGGATTCATTCCCTTACTGTGTTCTTGGTAATCTCAACACAAAATACATGTTGATATCTTCCCATGGTATAATTGGTACGAGAAAATATATACAAAGTCCCATTTTTTTATTTCCTCCTTTAGCAAGATGGAATACTTTACATTATCAAATCCACTTCTTTAAATCCATCGACACTTCCAGATAGTAGTACTTCTCAACAACTAGTTCTTTGGTCTTGTTGATGCCAAAGTGTCCTCATAATCCTCCAATGTGCAAATCCCTAATTAGGTTATCTTGCACTGATCATCTCGGGATGAATAATTGATGTCCCTTGAATATGTATCCTTCTTGGATGAAATAATATGGATATGGAGTTCAGTACACACTCCATGGATCCTTCAATGCCTTCTATGCATCGAAAAAATATTCATTTGTCGACCTTTATCGACTCTAATCCTGCTGATTTCACAACGATCGTCCCCAACAAAGTGACTCTTCAACTCAAAGCGTCGACTACCTTGTTGGTTTTTCCCAACTTGTTCTTCAATACAAAGGTATAACTTTGCATGAAATCAAACCACTTCAAATTCCTTTAATTCAACTTTGTATGAGTATTCAAGTACCTCAAAGCTTGATGGTTGGTATATAGCACAAATTCCTTCAGTAGCAGGTAGTGTCTCCATTTTTTCAAGGTTTGGATAATAGCATAAAATTCTTGGTCCTGGACCAAATACTTCTGCTTGGCTTCATCCAGCTTCTCATTAAAGAATGAAATTGCTCGACCCTCCTGGCTTAGCGTAGCTCCAATTGCAATTCCATTAGCGTCGCAATCGACTTGGAATAATTTTTCAAAACATGGAAGAACTAAAACTGGGCTCTCTGTTACCTTCAACTTCAGCTTCTCAAAATCTCATTGGGATGATTCTGTCCTCTTGAACTTGCCCTTCTTCATGCACATCGTCAATGGTGCACATACTTGACTAATATATCTCATGAACTTGCGGTAGAGGCTAGCAAGTCCATGAAAACTACTCACTTCTGTGTCTTTCACTGGCTCTGGCTACTCTAGAATTACCTTAAAATTTTCTAGATCCATCTTCAGTTCCTCTCTACAAATTGCGAATCCCAAATACACCAATTCCTTCTGCATGAAGGAACACTTCTACGGGTTCACTAGCAATTTCTCCTGACTCAACCTTTGCAGGACTTGTCAAATGTGCGAAAAGTTCTCTTCTCTTAGACGAGTAAAGATTAGTATGTTGTTAAGGTATACAATGATACATTTACCCAGAAATGACTTCAACATTTTTTTCATCAGCCTCATGATCATGTTGGGCACATTTGTCA
Source organism: Pseudotsuga menziesii (assembly GCA_001517045.1). NCBI lineage: Eukaryota > Viridiplantae > Streptophyta > Pinopsida > Pinales > Pinaceae > Pseudotsuga > Pseudotsuga menziesii. The sequence goes on along the minus strand of LPNX011032513.1, from coordinate 297,386 downwards.
GCCCAAATGATATAACCAACCACTCATACAGTCCTTCTATTGTCTTGAAGGTTGTTTTCCATTTGTCACCTTCTCTTATATGGATCTAGTAGTATCCACTCTTTAGGTTGATCTTGGTGAAGTACGTCTCTCCACTCAAATAGTCAATAAAGTAATCCATCCTTGAAATGGAAATATGCACGTGATCGTGATCTGGTTGATATCCCTCGAGTCGGTACACATTCTCCATTCTCCTCCCTTCTTTAGTGATAGTACTACTAGTACAATACACATACTCAAGATTTCTCTGATTAACCCCTCGTCCAACAACTCTTGGACTTGTTGGTTTAAATCCACATTCTTTGTCAGCGTCATTCTATGCAATGCCTTGTTTGGAAAACTCAACCCTCCATTGACGATGTTCATACAACATCTATCCTAAATATATACCCTCGTTTAGAAGATGGAATTCCTATGTGTTAGTTCTTTCTTCTCCTATTGCGTCGACTGCAACAGTGGTCGCTAGGTGATCAATTTTTGACCTCTCTCTGATGCAACTTCTCCTAATTTATCCCTTGTGGTTGAACCAATTTCGCCGTCTCCTCGACATCTAGTTTCCTGTTAACTTGGGGTATGTAGATTTTCTGGGCACTCATATTCCTTGTGTCCTAGTTCTCGAGACCTATTGCATATGATCGAATACTGGTCTGCACGTCCACCTTTAAAATATCCTCTACGACCACTGCCACCTAGACCTCTGGGGTTTTCCATTCCCCTTCAGTACGCAGACTTGTATCCATTGTTTGTACTTTATCCTCATCGATTATATCGACTTTCTTCTTTCCTCGCCCTATTAGTCTGTCCTCGGGTGGTGGAATAATTTTGACTTCGAGTAGTCAAATTTCCCCTGCTTATCGAAGTCTTACTCGATAGTTTATCCTTTGCCTTCAATGCTAGTTGATAGGCTTCACAGATAGTTCTGAACTTTGACAGGATCAACTTGTCCTGTATGGCATATTTTATCCCATTGATATATCCGATGATTGCCTCTTCTCCTTCATCTTTCTTTCCATATTTGATGGAAAACTGTTATATTTCCTTAGTGAATTCCTTTACGGTCTACTCCTTATGCCTCAGGTTTTGCAATTTCCTGAAAAGAGAAATTATGTAGTCAATGGAAAGGAACTTGTCCTTCAACTTGGTGACAATTCCATCTCAAGTGTTTATCTTCTCCTTTTATTTCTTTACTCTGTCGTCCTATACATTATACCACCATAATGAGGCATGACCTTTTAACTTTAAACAAGTAGGCTTTACTCTCTTCGGGTCTTCTATCTGCTACATGTAAAAATATTTCTCTATCTCTCAGACCTAGTCTATCAACTATTTTGGATTCAGACTCCCATAGTAGGTAGGCACATCCATATTATCCTTACCCCTTATCTCCAACATATATTTTAATATTCTATCCTATGTCTCATCTAAATCATGTTCTTCTCGAGCATCTCCTTCTTCGGCCTCATCATCAGTATGGTCGAGAGCCTCAGGAATATACCCTCTTTGTTGTGCCTCTTTCATAGATGCAAGTTAAATTTTCAGCGTCCTCATCATCTAAACCCTTTCTTCAAATGTCTCATAGTCAATAGTGACATGTGCATCCCTCAGTTGTCTTCTACCACGGATATTAACACGTATCTGATCCATTTCTCCACTCAAAATTCAAATCACCACTTCCACAAATCTACCCAACTGCAACTGGAGTTGTTCCTCACATCCAATTGCAACTAGGCATCCTTTCAGCTTCATGTAGGATAAATCTCCTCTTCTGATACCAACTAATACCAAACTCCCTCGGTGGATGGATGCAAATAAAAGCACGCAACAAACACACACACAATAACTATTCTACTAAGAAGTATGGCTTTCAATTAAATAAAATAATTCTTTATACAATGGAATTTGTGATATAGTTTACTAGGAAAGTCGAAATGGAGATCAATTACTACAACGAATAGATATGAAAGAGGGAATGTTACATCCTCCGACTCTCACACATTCACTCACTTACTTACCTTCTGCAATGCATGCAAGGTTCCATAACACATAGGTGCTCGATCCTCTCGGCTCGATTCTTTTAAGTAAAATCCCATTAAATGTTCCCCATTCTTATAAACACTCACTGATATTTATAGTTGCGTTTCAACTCACACAGTCTTCGATTTCATCCTCTAGAAGTTATATTACTCCTAGGCACCACCATGAATGCATTAAATACACCCTTTATGATCTCTTCAACAAGATTCACCAGTAGATCCATTCCTTGGGATCTTAGATGTTCGGTCAGTTTCCATCTCATCGGTTGGTTGACCCCTTTGAATTTTCTTCTGTCTTTAGTTGGTATGCCCCATCAACCGTCAGTGATATCTTGTCATCGACCCTTTCCCTAGTCGACCATTATCATGTCGACTATTTTGTGACCATTCTATTGGAGGTCATCAATTGTCTTACAAGCAGTCCCGTCATTTATCTTTGACTGTTCTAATTGGTGTTGAAATATGTGACTTTATAATATATTCTATTGTAATTTTATTGTATTCCTCCTTCGAAGATGTTATTCCTCCACTCGAAGATGTCCTTGATGTAATTGGTGATGTAAAAGTAATGAGGTAAAACCTTCATTGTAAGTCGGAGAAATAGTACCCACGAAATTTTATATAAATGTTATTTTGAGTCTCCCTAGGAGAGGTCGACCTAGTAAGGTCCAGAATTCATCCCAGTTGGACCAAAAGGTCACACAACTGAAGAATATACAGAGGGAGGTGCCCTTCCTTAGTTTTACACACTTCTCACTCAAGCATTGCGCAAGAGAGAGAGAGAGAGAGAGAGAGAGAGAGAGAGGTATCCTACTACAAAAAGGGATATTCTATTCTTGTTCTTGGGGTCTTACACTGTACTTGTTCAAATTCTGTATTGAGGAAGTTTTGTTGGGTTTTCTCCCCCATGAGGGTTTCCCATGATAAATCTCTGTGTTCTTTTGTGTTGTTGTGCTTGTATTTATTTCAGTGATCCTTTGTTTATAGTTATAATGTTATGATGATAAATGTTTTATATATTGTATAACCATCAAAATTATAACATGTTATCATATCCACCCTGAAATAAGTCTTTGTGCAATTGAAACACTGCTACAACTACAACTACTAGAGATTAGGGTTTCATGCTTGAAAACCATGGAAGGAAAAATCTAGTCATCTTGGAATTTTTTCTATAACTAGATTTGGTGAAGGATCATAAGCTGAAAAAATTACATACCAAATATGAGATCTTGATGTACCTCGGGTACAAATTTAAGCCTCATATTCGTTGTAGTTTAGGAGATATGATCCCTCCAAATCAGGGTTGCAGCCTCTTCCAAAATTTAGTCTTAAACAAGTGAGCTCAGGAGAATTTATATATCTCAACATAGGAAGGTCCAAATCAAATTTCACAATATTTTATAGATAGGAAAAAACTTTAGTTTCTATGGTGCAATTTTCATACCCCGAAGTTGAAACAATGACATGTGGCAGTCCGTACAAGTTCTCCATACTGAACTAGTCCATAAATAGGTTACCTTGGGAAACTTAGCATAAGTTACACTTGGTGAATACAATACTACTCTAACATGTGGATTTGGAAAGAAGACAAATCAATATATCTCAGGACAAAGTTTCATTCCTTTAGGAGAAGTAATTTTGGAGATACATTGAATCAAGATCAAGAAAATGCTATAGAAGAAATTAAAGAAACTAGGGATTCTTGGTTCGAGCACTTCCCTCCACCGATCAGCTAAAAAAGGATGACCACCCAACTCAACCTAGAAGGTTTCTTATTTATATTGGAGAAGTTTCTCATTCTGTGTATTTTTATTTTTTTATCTAACACTGCTTTCAGGAAAACTAGGGAATCATATATTTTGCAATTTTGTCCACAGTTTTGGGAAAATGAGTATGTTGCTCAGTTCACCTTGAGGAGGCACATATTTATATCTAATCAGATTTGAAAATGACCTATGTTGAAAAATTATGGTTTCTCTGTCAAACCCTAGGTTCACCATAATCAATATTCTATAAAAGCATTGAAGGAAGCATCCAATTGAATCAATATCATTGGTAAGTTATATTCTCTTTATTTCCACTTAAGGCTCTCATTTTTATCATGATGAAAAACAATACCAAACTTGAGGACAAGATTGAAGGAGCCAATAACTTCTAGGCATGGAAGTATAAAGTGCTTCTCATATATAAGAACATGAGTTAATGATACCATGTAAAAGGAGAATCTACAGATACATAGGGATATGAGGACAAATCCAAGCATAAGAAGGACCTAGTCAAAGCCAAGAGGATTATTTCCGTCTCCATTGGATCTCACATGTATCATCCTTGAATACTCCCAAGGAGATGTTCAATGCACTAACCACCTTGTAGAAGGAAATAAAATCAACAAGAAGATGACCTTGAGAACTCAACTCAAGGATGTGGAGATGCAGATGTCAAAAAGCATTCAATCCCACTTCACAAGGGTCTCTTAGATCAAGGAGCAACTAGAAGCCATTGGATACAATGTCGAAGAAGCATAAGTAGAATTGACAATCTTGAATGGTCTCCCAAGTTCAGGGGAATATTTCATTCAAGGGATCCGTTCTAGAAGGAAGCTCACCTATGGAGTATTGCATGTAAGAAGAAGCTCGATTGATAGAAAAATAAGATATGGATGAATATGACAATCAAGCCCTAACAACTCATGCCAAGAAGAGAAAGAACAAGGAGGAAGAACATTCTTGCAAGCAAAAAAATATTTCAGAAGAAGGACCTCTCATAAATCATATGTTTCATTTGTGTTAGGACACATTGCAAAATAATGTCCCAAGAAAAAAGAATGGAAGGATGATATGATTGAGAAGTACTAGCCGATCATGTTTGGATATGATTTCAAGACCTAAAGGGAAGTGTGTAATGTCTTCCAAGTAAATCTACAAGATCAATCATACAACTGGTGTTAGCATCAAGAGATACAAAGTATGATTCATGGTTCCTCTCAAAAAGAGCGATCCAATTATGGTGAAGCATTACTCTAGTGATCAAACACACCTCTTCAGTGGTGGATATTACACTAGAAAGTTGGTGTAATTGAAGTAGAAGGACATATTGAGAAACCTCTAGGATTTGGGACTCTCTACAGAAAACCACCTATGCGTAGAAGGATTTATACTAGATCAAAAGGAACCCATTGGATAGCATATAGAATTACATGAGGAGCTTTAGGATCAACTAGAGTGATGGAGATCCCAACCTTTACTACAAGATTGAAGATATAATCCTACAAAAGACAAGAAGCTCATAGATGGGTGCAAGAGAAACCTCCAACAAAGTTCAATATGGAGGATCTTGATATTGAATGACCTTGATAGGTGACATAGATGGATACACAAAATATTAGCAGTAAAGGAGGCCACCTATTACTGCAGTGCAGAATGTCTTGATGCAAATAGTACAAGATGCAGAGGGAGGATGATGATCCACTTCAGATGGAGTGACTACACTAGATCTCAGAGTTTTAGAATCTTGACATGATTCTTGGGATTAGAGATATGATGAAATCCAAAGGAGATTTTCCTTAGCTAAGAAATATATGCATTCAATACCTTGAATAGGGTTGAGATGTTGGTCTATAGCTACAACGATGGCATCTAACTTGAATTTTCTATGTAATACTACTTCAAATATAATTGGTGCCACAGCCTACAGGAAGATGATTGTTCATTGATGTACTTGACGAACACAAGTCCGAATATTTTCTTTGCGCTAGGACATGGTGGAGAGAAGACATGTTCACATGGTTACATCACCTAAAGGATATGATTGAGGATGGCCTCAAATATGCAAGAGATTAAAGGATCTACCAGCAAGGATATGACTGACTTCGATTGGGTTGGTAGTGCTACAAATAGGAAGAGCACTTCAAGATGCTACTTTAGTATGCCATGATTTCTTTGTTAAGCAAGAAACATATGAATGCAGCACCAATTATAGCTGAGGCAGAGTATATTGCAACTTGTTTAGCAAGTTATGAGGCAATATGGTTTTGGAACCTACTTGCAAGATTGTTCGATGGCAAGTTGTGTATATTGTGACAACCAGAGTTGTGTAAAGCACATGAAGAAGACTCTGAAACTACTAGAGTCAATGGAAATATTATATGACATCATTGATGTATAATCTTCCTTCATAAAGAACCAACTGAGAATAAAGTGAGGGAATATTCCTCAAGTGATGAGGAATATGTACTTTGATCTAGAAGAATTATAACAATGAAGATGAATATCATGCTCTTATCCATTTCAATATTGGATAAGAAGGGACACATTTGTAGGACACACAGATTCAACACCAATACACAATTCTATTTGATTTGTGGTGTAAGAAGACTTGCTCAGTATTTTCAATCACGAGCAAGATAGGAACAAGTTATCAGAATCAGACGATGAAGTAGAGCACGTTGTCAAAGACTCCAGTTATTCATTTAAGGAGACAAAGATCAAGAGGGAGTCTACCAAACAAACAAATATAAGTATTTGAATTGTCATTTCCTATATATCTAGTTGTTAAATGATATTGTTTAGTTGTGTACGTAGTTATGTTCCTAGATTTGGGAAGTGTATTATGCATTTTAGAGTGTTTGCATTTATGAACATTTTACTACTAATATGCATGTGATGGGTAAGTGGCTTATGGTGTTGTAAAACATTCCATTGCTACTTATCTATTATGACACCTCTTTGCTAACATGTTGGGAGTAGTGCAAGCTCATAATAATGTCCTGGTAGAGATGGAAGTCATATAGAAAGTTACCATATGTATATGGGATATGGATGAATGTTGTATTGTCTGAAATAGTTGCATGAGTCAGATGGCGTATATATTTATGCATAAGAATTTTTCGTTATGAATATGTTTTAAATATTATGAAATGTTTCTAACAATGAAATTGTTTTTGACTTGTAGGAAGGATCACATGCAATCACCTACAAGAGAAGAATGATGAAGAACAAGTTTTTGATGTGTTGAATAATCCTTTGTCTCATGTAAAGTTTAAATACTTTTGAGACAAGCTTGGTGTAGTCCGAAAGGACCTCCCTCGGAAGAGGGAGTGATGATGAGTATTTGGATGTGGTACTTATTGCAGTGGCATGGAAGCTCAGTCTAGGATTGGTATGTTAAGCTCAGTCTAGGATTGGTATGTTAGCCTGATATGGCATGGTTGATCCCATTGGGACTGGTATATCAGTACTGACAAGGATTATTTGATCCTAGTGAGATTAGTATGTCTGGATAGGCTTGTTTGTACTGAAAGGGTTAGTAAGTCATACAAGTCCTGTTTGGTCTTTAGGTAGATTGGTATGTCTGTCTAGGCTTGCTTGGTTCGAAAGGATTAGTAATCCAAACAAGGCCAGTTGTGTCTACCATATTCCCACTGTGATGTTGCTTCAGATGATTCCAGCACTTTGTGTTGATGATGTTGACCCGGTTGTGGTCCCAACACTCTATGTTGATGATGTTGATGTGGTTGTAGTCCCAACACTTTGTGATGATGATGTTGATGTGGTTGTCATCCCAACACTATGTGTTGATGCTACTGATGATGATGTTGTCTTAGCATCTTATGTTAATGATGATGGTGTTGTTCCAGCATCTCTATGTTAATGATGTGGATGACGATCTAGCATTTATTTGATGACGATGATGTTTTTTTAGCACTAACATTCTAATGATGTTGTTGTTGTCCTAATATTCATATACCGACATTGCAGATGATGATGATATCCCAATATTCACATACAGATGTTGCAGATGATGATGTTATCCCAATATTCACAAACTAATGTTGCAGATTATGGTGATGTCTTAGTAATCACATACTAATGTTGTAAATGATGATGATGTCTCAGCATTCACATATTGATGTTGTAGATGATGATGATGATGTTCAACGATGATGATGATCCACTATGATGATGTTCCACGATGATGATGTTCCATGATGATGATGTTCGATGATGATGATGTTTCGTGATGATGATGTTCCACGATGATGATGCTCCATGATGATGATGTTCCACGAAGATGATGTTTCATGATGAAGATGATGCTTATGATGTTGTTGTTACAAAACCTCCTATGACATATAGATTCAGCAGTCAATTGTACAGTTGTTGTTGTGGTTATTGCTAACGATATGAACACCTTCCTTGTTAAGAGGGAGTGTTGAAATAAATGTACTTTGGAAGATATTCTATTGTACTTTTATTGCATTCCTCCTTCTGAGGTTTTATTCCTCCACTCGGAGATGTCCTTTATGTAATTGGCCATGTAAAAGTCACGAGGTAAAACCTCTATTGTAAGTTGGGGCACTAGTACCCACAAAAGTATTATATAATTGTTATTTCAAGTCTCCCTAGGAGAGGTCGTCCCAACAAGGTCTAGAAGTCAGAACAAAAGGTCACACAACTGGAGAATAAAAATAAGGAGGAACCCTCCCTCATTTGTACACACTTATCACTCAATAATTGTGCAAGAGAGAGAGAGAGAGAGAGGAAGTCTACTGCAGAAAGGGAGATTCTATTAATGTTCTTGGGGTCTTACACTGTACTTGGTCGAATTCTATAATGGGGAATTTTTGTTGGGTTCTCTCCACCATGAGGGTTTCCTAGGATAAATCTCTGTGTTATTTTGTGTGGTTGTGCTTGTCTTTCTTTTAGTGATTCTTTGCTTATGGTTATGATATTATGATGATAAATGTTTTAGATATTGCATAACCATCAAAATTCTAATAGTTGGGCCTTGATTCCCTTGCAAATGTGACACTCACAACTATTGCATTGTAGAATACTTAGCACAGTCACCTGCTACCATGTTGATACTAGGAGTTCTTGGGAACTATCTTGTGCAACACAAATCCTTATTGTATTCTCTAGGTGCAATTTATCCTTTCAACTCTTGTTTGATGACATTCAATTTGAATCACATGGAGGCATGAATGCTATCATTAGTATTCTTTCAAATCTCGGTTACCATTCGAAATTTGATGAGTCATCAATGTATTATCAATGAAGGAACCTCCACTTGCATCATGTCAACTCATGTTTGGCAGAAGATAGGATCCCCCCAACTTGCACCATCCCTCATGATGTTGCATGCCTATGATTTCCATGCCACTCAACCTCAAGGTCTTCTTTAGAATTTCCCAATAGAGTTAGTTGGAAAAATAACGTTAATCGATATTGAGGTTGTTAATGCCTAGAAAAATTACAACCTCCTCCTTGGGAATAGCTACATGGAAAATTTGAAAGCATTCACCTCATTCGTATTCCAACTTATGATGTTCTCCCATGAAGTGAAGATTGTAAAACTAGACTAGTTGACCTATTACAACTCCAAGGGGTCATCTTGTCTGAATTTTTTTTTACCCACAATCAACAATAGTATCGGTATAAATTCCATCCAGAATTTTACGAGCGTTGGGTGCGATATATTTCATGATATCCCCATGATTGGAACCTTTTAGGATCTACCTTCTCCAGCCCCAAAGGTGGAAATGTAAAAGTTGTGCAGATTCTCCTCTGGTAAATCTGCTACCCAATGTCAATATTAACATAAAATTGGTTATTAGAAATTTATGTATTAATAAATCATAAACTTGCACTTCAATTTGTTAGTGATAGTTGGTAGGCTTCAGTTATTTAGCTTGATTATCTTTTTGTTTGCTAATCATCATTGCAAATTTATTACTTGCATTGATCAATTTCTAGGTTGATTGGTTAAAACATAGTGATTTTTACTTTTAGCAGCATTCATTACGAATGGTTGTAAATATTTAAAAAGTTTGTACTTGTCTAGTCCTATTACCATCCATGCAAATTTCTTACTTGCATTTATGAATCTTTATAATGCTCCATTGGTTGAAATCATAATGATTTTTTTTTTATTTAGCTTTATATGCATTGATTAGAAATGGTTATATATCTTTATTAGATTTGTACTTTTGTAGTAGTAAGAGAAATATTTGATTAAAGTATCATAGATAAGGGTTTCCGAAAACAACTTCACAAATATCTAATGGTGCTATGTCACAGACTACATTAATAAAATGAGTTGATATGCCAAATTTAATTTTACATTATCTTGTAACTTGTTGTTTGTTTAAAAAATATGGCATCAAAACTCCTTAGATAAGGTTTCCAATAACAAATTTAACAAGCACATAGAAGCACCACACCACACTCTATTTCATTAATGAAATGAGTTGATGTGACAATTTTAAACTTATATTGTCTTGTAACTTGTAGTTTGGTGTCTTTGTGGAACCATTCCAATGGATGTTGCTCTCAATGGATGTTTGTGTCTCTAGTACTATTTTTTGCATTTAAAAGTATTTAGATTGGATTTCTTTTACTTCTTGGGTCAAATAATGTTCTAATTTGTGTATTGTTCATTTTGATTTTGATTTTATTTCAAATGGTAATCTTACATGGGATTAAAAACCACATTTTAGCAATTTGATTAACAATAACAAGCAATTCATCATTTTCTGTTTTAGCCTTGGTCAAATCACCATGGAAATAAATTGAACTTATTTTTCATGCTCTACTAAGTATCGATAATGGTGTATACAATCTTGATATTGGGTTACTTGTTTAGTTGTACTACAAAGAACTCATCCTCTTAATGGACGTACATTCAAGTTGTTTGTATTTTTCTCGACACCAAAATGACCAGTGACCGTTATGATGTGTGCTTCTCTGACAAGTTAAATTTTGATGTTTCTACAAGGAATGCATAACATGTTCAATTTCTAGATGTGTCCATTTCAAAAGTAATCAACTAGAAACTTAGTATCATTTGTACATCGTGATTTAAATGCCACATGAGTAAATGGTTCTAGTTGAATAATTGCAATCAATTGTATTGGAGGTTTAGACAATAAATCAACAATTTTATTATTGTACCTTTATTATACATGATCAACTAATTGAATTAATGTATTAACCGCATCCAATGAAGTCCTTGGATTGTTGCAACTAAATTTGAGTTTCAACGTTATGTAGTGGTTTACTATCAATATGAATCATGGTTTTTTTCTCGAGCAAATGACACTTCCATTTCTTTTTGGCATGTACCAACGCATACCATTCTTTTCCATATGTTGGGAAATTGAGAACTCTTCCTGTGAATGAATCAAAATGGTAAGCTACCAGTTTCCTATCATGCATAAGGACTAGTTCTATGGTATCACCCATTGTAGTTGTTTAAATTTCAAATGGATTTTGCAAGTTGGGCAGAGTTAAGAGTAGTGCGTCACAAACCTTTTTGTTTTGTGTATAAATAGCATGTACATGGGATATAATTGTTAACAACTAAAATTTGTCCATTGGCCATGACATCAGCCTAGTGGCTTGTGTACACTATCATGCCGGCTCATTTCCACAACATTCCACCCATTGGACTTTGAAAAGACACTGCAAAAGCCAAAAAAATAAAGCAAATGCCAAAAGGGGACACTTTAAGTTTAGGTCGCTTATATCCATAGGGAATGAGAGACCCAGGTCACACCAAATCCCTTGAAAAGAGTGACCCAAGTTGCACAAAAGCTCAAAAAAAGAGTGACCCGACTCTTGTCGTAGATTTTGGCTATTTCCTCATTTTCCTAGGTAAAAAAAGGAAATATGGGCATTGACTCTAATTCAACACAATCATGGAGGGGATCCTGGATGGAAAAATTTTCTCTGATCCTTATCCCCAAATTCATTTACATATCGAGCCTATAAATGCACCCTAAAGGTCTCCCATTCAACATGATTTCTCCATTCATTACTCAAGTCGTTACTCTACGAAAATTCCCTTGAGATCAAAGCTTACCCTCATGTTCTTGTCTCTCCTTGCAAAAGATCACAACAGTGACATGTGGTCGGAGGATCGCGGACTACAAGGAGACCAAGAGACCCTCCATTGGATAGTTGTAGGGGGGTATCCTATTGCTTCTTATGAAGTGACTCTTACTCCTATGTACACATTTAATATAAATGCAATTCTTTGATTCATTAAATGCTTCTCATGTTTGAATATTGTCTATTAAAATATGTATTTGAAATGTTAGATTATATTTGTTTTAATATTGTTTTAGTTTATCACTACTTGCACGTTAGACTAGTTTAATTTTTGTACTTTGATCAATTTTCTTTTTCTTGAAACTCTACTAAGATTAGCACAACGGTTAGTAGGTACTCTTTTGCTCGAGTTGGTGTGAAAACATTAACTTCAGTTTTTGGTGACCATATTGAGAATGATTTGTATCATTCTCAAGTTGTGTCTTTCCACCCTCTTTGGCCTTTGTTTGAGCTCCTTTTTTTCTATGTTTGATCATTTCTCTATTTGTTTATTGCTCTCTGATGCTTCCAGGTCGTAACCTATCCTGAAAAACCCTTAGATTTCTCAAGCCAAGCCCCTACTCAATGTTTTCCAAATTCTATATGTTGGTTCATGCTTGTATGACCATTTATAGTGATCTGAGTTGCATTGTTTCCTTTAAACATTGGGACCTAAGTCAAAAACTTGGTTTTTTAGTTAAGTCAAAATTGTTTTCCAGTTTTGTGCGACTAATGTAGCGCATTTTGTTTTGAATTGTGTGACCTATCTCAAAAACCTAGTTTTTTAGTTTGGGTTGTACCTGTTTTCCCATTCTGAGCAACCTGGATCACTCAATTTGCTTCAAAAAGAGTGGAATGCTTTTAGAATAACCCGTTTTCAACATTGTTTCAGTCATTTTTCTCTCTACTCGAGGTAGATAGAGTTGGTTTTTCAGCCTCTACTTGTTTACAGTTTCTTCAGTTTTGTTTGCGACCTTTTCCCTTATTGTAGCAGTTTATTTGCTTGTCCTTTTGAGTTTTCTCGATGAAGAAAAAAGTACTTTGCTTTTGAGTATTTTCCATTTTTGCATTATGATTTTTGTTTGACTACATCTTTTCTATTTTGGTAAGTTATCCATGAATTTTGATTTTGTTTAGATAATTAATCAACTTAGTTGTTTAGAGCATGTTTTGTTTTGTTGGATTTGGGCCTCTTCTTAATCTTTACACTATCAGATTGTTTTAGTTATCTATTTTTTTAGCATGATTTGAAATTTAAATAGCTTGATTGTAACAACACCTCACAAGTTACCAAAAATTCAACCAATGTAACTTAACATCATTTATGTAACCCCTAAAGAATTATTTTTTTAATAAAGGAAACATTTTACACAATCCACTCAATCATTACATAGAGTTCATCTCACTTACTAAACTATGGGTGGCTTCAATCTAAGTTGGGAACATGGTTTATTTATCTCAACGGCTGATCCAGGAGGATCCAAGAAGGCAAACTTTTTGAAGTCCTCCAGTCTCTGCAAAAATAGCATCAGATCGAAGAGCTCGTCGAGATGATTCCAAAGGCATTCATTTCACCTCAAACGGACTCCGTATGAGAAAGTTATCGCGTTCTGTTGTATTGATGAAACATGCAAATTTGGAAAAATGGAGGTGCCACGTGGCACCACTGACAGGGTGACACGTGGCATCCGTACTGTACAAACTTGATGACATGGAACCAATCAAAGGATGACATGTGGCATCCGTACAGCATGGACCAATCACAAGGTGACACGTGGCAGTACGAATCTGAGTTGGCATACTGCTGACTGGGCATACGGATGGTCACGTGGCAGTACGGCTCGACGACGTGGCAGATGACTCAGCTGAGCTGGCCGACAATTGGCCAATGAGTTGGACCAATCAGTGCCTGCCACATGGCAGGCCCGAATTGGCCAAAATGGTCGGATGGTCACGTGGCAGTACGGCTCGACGACGTGGCAGATGACTCAGCTGAGCTGGCCGACAATTGGCCAATGAGTTGGACCAATCAATGCCTGCCACGTGGCAGGCCCGAATTGGCCAAAATGGTCAGATGCAAAATTATGGCCTTCGCGAGGTTCGACCCCGTGACCTCTGCAATAAAGGCTGAGGACTTCACCACTCGGGTTACATGGAGTTCTTGGTATGTGTGGTTAGGATCGTTTATTTAAACTTGAAGAGTGTTGCAGATGGGCGTGAAAAGGGGCCGGGGCTAGCCCCGACCCCTGGTTCTACCGCACAACCACATGACCGGGAGCTCAAAGCGGAGGTGCTAGCGCGTGGGGGTCACATGGAGCACGTGCTTTGGGAATGGCTTTGAACGTGGGTTCGAATTGGTTATGGATTTTACCACATGTGCTTTAAAACTTTGGTTATGGCTTAAAGTGGTTCGAAAACATTATAGCATGTATATTTATAACCATAAGGTTGGAGCGCCACCACACAACAGACTTTGGGTTAAAGTTCTAAAAGTGGGTTTGTATGGTTATAATATGGTTTTAACCATATTAAAAGCCAACAAAAGGGTATGCCATTTTAAGGGGCATTTTTAAATATGTTGTTTATTATTTAATAAAAATCCCAACCACATGGAAACCAACTTAGAGAAGTTGTAACCAAGGCCAAGATAGGAAAATTAGTTGCAACCAAAGGAATCCATGAGAGTCATGTGAAGAAGGGCAAGCCAACCTATATAAACCCATTCATTTGCCATTTCCCTCTCATGCTTTGGAGTGGAGACTTTGTAGCTAAAGGAGAGAAGGGAGATTGCGTAGCTCTGCAGGAGGAAGGTACGAGTGTTTATACTCGTTTTACACCGTCTTCAGGCTTTGGAGTTGCTGGAAGCAGTCTTGTTGTGTTTTGGGCAGAATTTCTCTTCCTGACCATTGTCGCCAAGGTATCATTGTATCATTGCCATGTATTTTTCCTTATGCTGAGATTATAGATCGGCCCTCCTATTGAGAAGCAGGCCCAGAGACGTAGTCCATCCTGGATGAACTCCGTTATCAACTTGTTGTCTTTATGTGTGTATTGTCTATGTTGTTTGGTTCTCTTCTTATGGATTTGTGAGCTTCATTCATGCTCTTTATGCAATTCATGTTAACGTCGTAGAGTAGCAACGATCTTGTTTTCGGATCAATGGCTAACATATTCTTTGATCAACTTTTGTAAGTCATGGATAAAATAAGTGTTTGCATCTCAAGTATCTTTAGGTCTTTGAAATGCAAAGTTAATCATTAGGAAGGTAAGCACATCTTTTGAAATATCTAGTTATGGTTATGAATTATGTACTTATCCTAACATAACTTTGTCGTTTACATGATAGTCTTCACTCTAACCTTAGACTTGGAAGTTGGATTGACAGTAGATGGTTTACTCCATGACCCAACCATGTTATGTATGGGATGGATGAGGGATGAAAATTTATATACTAAAGTCCTTGTTATTAGTTTAATGGAACTCATAGGTGGATAACTATTGCATTCACCATAGTGTTATAAGTCCTTTATTTACAATGTGATTGGCAAACCCATTGATCACCCTTTAATCCATTGACTAGATGTGCATTATGTAACAAACCCTAGTTAAGGATCCCTAGTTTAATTATCTTGTACAACATATAAAGTACAAGTGTGGCTAGTTGTTGCACGTCGGGTCAGCCCCTGGTAGTGATTTTAAGTCTATTTTGGGAAAGTTGTCTACGATGTAAAAGAATTTCTAGAGTTTGTCTTGTTTAATTTTACCTTTCCGCCCGAGTTTGAGGGAGATCCCTGCTCAAGCCAGTTATAGCCTTATTATTCTCCCAAAAAGACTTCCATTGCTAAGAGTTTATTACATACAACTCATAAAAATCGAGGTGGTTTTGCAATTTGAGGAGCTCAGCACAATTTTCTCTTTCTCCAAGCTCTTCAACATATTTTTGGTAGATTAAACTGTAATACTCCTAAAATTTCGTAAAAATTTAAAATTTTTCATGTCACATAAAATGTTTGTAGTCGTCATTGCTTAGGAATATTCAACTGTTAACGATTACTGAAATATGTATTATACTTCAGCTATCTATTTTATAACTCTTTAGTTTTATATACTTACTAGTTTTATTTTTCCTAAGGATTTAATTTAGTAGTTTATGATTTGAAATAACAGGTATTGAAACATATGCTTAAATTCTAGTACTAAGCTTGTTTTACTATCTTATGAAAAATAGGAAAAAACATCAGTTGAGATCCAGGCTTACCTAGCTTATAGCTAATGCAGTGAAGATTGCTTCTTTTATAGGTTCTTTACAGGTGAGAAGTTTGTTACCAGTTTTTCAGATCGAGATTATATTCTCAACTAGCATAGAATAAAATGATAGCTAAATTATTTGTTTTACAACTTTGGGCAGTAAAAGAGGTATCGTTGATCTTATTATTTATGTTCTTCATAGTTACTAATAATACTAGTATTTTAGTAATCTGGACTTAGCTCAGTTACTCTTCCAATTCACTAAAACTTAAAACTTGTTTGTTAATCTTTCATCATTTTACTTTCAGTTTAGTTCTTGTACATAACTCTAATGAAGTGGTAAAGCAAATTCTTTTATTTAATTACTTCATGTTAAGTTTAACTCCATATTATTTGTTTTCACAATCAGTGGGTTAAGTTATCCTAGGAAACTGATGATCTAAGTTTAATCATAAAATACCTTGATGGCTAAATGTACATAGAACTATTACCTAGTACATAAGATAGTTTACTATGCATTCTAGTATTCACCCAATGGACAATCCCTAGTACACAATATCCATCTTTAAACATCCCTATAAAAAGAAACTATCCTTTTTAATATTTGTATAATCCTCATCTCTTAGAATACTATTGGTAAACAATTACTATTATCTTGAATGATACTTAATTTAATACTTATATTAACAAAACAATCATGCTCAATCGTAAACCTAAGTTTTCGAGCATATAACAAAATAACAAATAAACCTTTTTACAAGGTCTTATACAGTGATACGATTTCTAGAATTTAGTGTTGAAGAATTTCTTGTAATGGTTTACCCAGTTCCAAGATTGTAAAACCTAACCAAACTCTTAGTTATGTTTTAATACCATTCTATAAACTGGTTTAGGGTTAGCAATACATAATTTTAAAGTCATGATAATGTGAGTTAGATAAGGTTTATACCATCGTTTTTTTTTTTAAATTGTTCATGTGTGTAGGTTGCTCTGATAGTTTCCAAACTATATCCTTAAACCCGCATTCTGCAAATAAATATTAAGGACATGTGGTGGTGAATTGAAACATAGGGTTTTGACTGATCAAGATTTATCATATAAAATTTTTAAACCCTGAATTTTCGCCTTATTCCATCGTTACCCTTTGTCTGGAAGACAAGGACCGCGGGATCATGGCCGCTTGGCCTGTTTGTCACTCCACAGAGTGAACTTCCTGGTCACTTGCCTTCTTTAATCTGCATTAAGAGTTGCACTTGGGGAATTTTTTTTGTTCCGAGGATATACCCTTCATTGCCATTGCTCAGCTCTGCAACGACACTGCTTCTATCATTACATTGCCTCTGCGAGTGTTTTTAGTCAATCCCTGGTGCTTCGGTGAGCTTGTGGAAGTGAGCATGGACCTTGGGTTGTTGTAGTGTGGTCTAGTTGAATTCGAGGTTAACATTTCTTACTGTTTAACTCTCAGTGTGGCATTTGTCTTTTCCTATCGTGTCTTTGGTTTTCAGTCTTGAGCTCTGTGAGACACGTTTTCTTCTGCCAGAGATTTATTGTAGCTCGACATTCTCTGTAAGGTGGTTGAGGGTTTGAAAGTGACCACTGTGTGTTGTTATTTTCTTGACAGTTCCTTCCTGAAGCTCGTTGTCTTTTCCAAAAGGTGGCTAGGCTTTGAAAAATACTCGTCTTTTCACAGCAAAAACCAAGAATAGATCCCGGGTATAAATTCTTCAGTTCTTGTTCAAATTTGCATCATTAAGTTTATTGCTTTGCTACAAACAAAGGGTTTTAAAATAATAACCTGTAGTTCTTTTATTTGTTTACAGGCTTCCATTTGAATGAAAGATTCTTGAATTGAAAAATACCAAGCGACGGGGCTCCACCAAAGCGATTCTTCTGGTAAGCCTCTGTTTCGCTGAGGTTCTCCTACAGTGGTGTATGGTGTTGATTTTTAGTTGATGGAGTTTATTGGTTTACTGGGTTTTCAGCTCGGCCGTGAGGTAGTGTGTTGTAAAAACTTGGAAAGGCCAGGGGGCCGTTACATGATGTTTGGCTCAGTTTTTATGAGGCTCCAGTGGCTGTTTTAGAAAAAGAAGGGTTAGGGATTTCATAGCCGAGACAAATGCCTTCTCACTCTTGGATTTTGTTTATAGTTATGTTATTTTTTGCACGGGCTTTTAAGCCTTGACTTTGTGATGTCTAAAGCCATAGGGTCATAACTGTATGTTCATAGTTTACTGTTTTTTTTAATATATTGTTTAGATTTCCATGTAATAAGCTCATAGCTTATTGATTGTAATTATGCTCCGTTAATATATATAATTATCTGTGGTTTTTAAATTGAAGAAGGTAGTCTTGTAATAATTTGTTATTTTGGTTATTTAATGTTGAAATTAACCTATCAGAGGTTATGGTTAAGTAATTGAATAATTAATTTGTTTTTTAGTATAAAATTACGTTTAAGGATTCGACAGTAAGTTTTCAGGTTATAACTTAGTTATTACTGTTAGTACTAAACTTCTGCAGTAAATAAATAGAGGAAACGAAAATAGACTAATTAACCTAGCTTCTTTACTATATCCTCTGAATATGATAATATGATAACAGGTTTCTATTTACTATTGTTTCTTATGAGTAAATGCTAGTAATTTCACACAGTCATCCAATTGTTGTTTATGGTTACATAGGTTAGAGTAAATAGGTTTTACTTTATTTCAGAAGTAAAAAGAACAATCTCAGGCCTGCTAACAAAGAGGGGTGATAAATATTGATTTATGTATATATTTACATTTCTCTTAAATAGGTTTATTTATAAATCCTAGTCCTTCTTAATATGAGTACTTAGTTAGTACTTCATTTTTGGGTTACCCTAGTTTTGCATTTCTACTTAAATGGATTTATTCACTAAATTTTTAGTCTTGTTTACTGTTTCTAAAAGTTAATCTTAGTTATACTAATTCTTGTTGATAAATTAATTGTTAATTAATAATTGATAGACCTATAATTAATAATTTTATCTACTGTGTAATCCATTACATAGACAAGTATTTTATATCTTTAAACCTTTCCTAACAATTATGTTTATTTTACTCAAGTACTCTAGCTAAATGATACCATCTAAAATAAAAAGGAAACATACATACAAATCATACATATGAACCTGTAGAAGTTAGTAATTTACATTCATGCATACTTCATTCAATTCTTGATCTAAAATTAAACTAACCTACTGTACTAGAGTACTACCTTTTCTAAAAGGTGTGGAAAAATACAGCGTAGGTATTTTCTTTCTATCTATCAGTTAAACTAGAAATTCTTCTAAAATATTTACCCTAATCTAACTGGTTCATAACTTAACTATCTTTTCACAATATATACATTTCTCCTAACTAACACTAGTAGCAAAAGGACAGATGCAGAATATCTCACTGCTTAACTCAACTTTTCAGATAATAATAACAATTAGATAGCTAAATAAACAAATAGAACCTGGAGAAATAGATGAGGTGACAACAGCTTAAGGAACCTGTTCCTCCCAACCAACTCCTGGAAAAATCTAGACTGCAATTCTCAAGACCCCCAAGCTTGTCTCCTGGTCCACCTGGTAGAAGTATTGGGTGAGAGATGTAGTTTAATAATCCTCTGCAACTCTATTGAGTTTTCAGCAGCAATCAATTTTGCATGCAGCAGTATGAACTCAGCTTAGAATAGTTGCACTAGTTTAGGTCTTCGGCACTTTTCCAGTCAAACTTACTTCAGCTAATCCCCTTCAT
Organism: Pseudotsuga menziesii; assembly: GCA_001517045.1. Taxonomy (NCBI): domain Eukaryota; kingdom Viridiplantae; phylum Streptophyta; class Pinopsida; order Pinales; family Pinaceae; genus Pseudotsuga; species Pseudotsuga menziesii. Next base: position 277,427 of record LPNX011032513.1, on the reverse strand, counting down.
CAAATTTTCTTGTGCACACCATTCACTCAGAATGTTCACAAATCCATAATGAGCAACCTCAATTGTCTTCAATGGGAATTTTTATTAGCATGCCTAGGTCTTTTGGGTCAGTTTTTACTTAATGAGCCACCTACTCTTGTTCCACTTTCTTAGGGAACATGACCACAAAAATAGGGAAGTTTCCACTTGCAACAGCTAGAAGTAGTTTGCGGATGCTGCCAAGTGTCAATATGCTCTCAACCCAGCCTTCTCCATCAAGTGACCAGTAAAACACACATTTAACAGCTTCCCTAAGATGTTGTCTCATCTTTCATTTATTTATTAATAAAATATTCAGCAATTACATTAAATTATCCTTGACCCCACTTGGTCATTAATTAAAAACTTTAACATAAAATGTAACATAATGTTTCTTAAAACATAAAATGTTTTGCAAATTGGGGCATGTGACATAAACATTCTTGCTCGACCATTTAGGCGTTGTATTATTATTTTTCCTTGAGTTGCTATTATATCTATGAATTTTTAATTAGTATTGATATTGGCCTCGTTATGGTGCAAGAAGTTTGACAACCATCAAATCCCTTGGTTGAGCGTGCAAAATATCAATAGGGATCCTCCCTTTGCAAGGGATGTTCCTTTCTTACCTTGAAAACTCCCTGGATTTGGTATGATGGCCCACGACAATGATTAAAGAGATCTTAAATTGTGTTTACATTGCACTTTCACCATTCATGGTGAGTTCTTTTTACTTAACAACCCCTTAATTTACCTGAGGGTTTGAAAGAAATTTTGTTCATACAAAGCTTAGGTTGTAGCTTTATGTTTTGAATTTCAAAGGGATGCCTCAAAGAACTGCATTTAAAGGATTCTTTTTACTAATGGAAGTCTTGGTTGAGAGATCAGATTATTCAGTTGCTACCTACATACTACTTGTATTTTTCAATCCAATGATTGTTTTTAAAGTCATAAAAGAATGTGTTGGTTTTATTCCTCTTAGGTTTTGGAATGAATAACAAAATAAATTATTAATTTTGAGTTTAGTTATGAGTTATTATCATCCCTGAATGTTCTTAACCTTTGGTTCTCACTGGAACCCTAACAATGACATCCCTCTATTTTGTTTTAAAAAGGTTTACCTAAGTTATATGTATATTTCTTCATAAATGTAAAATAGGAAATATCCTATATTTGTGATTCCTTTGAAAACTATTCTTTGAGTTGTATTTGGTTATAATCTTTGTCTAACCCATTTGTTAAAGCTTGTAACTACTTAATGGTTAAAGGTATCAACAACATGAGGATTTTTAACTCATTTTCTTGTAGCATTGTTTGCTATTGATCAAATAATTATTGTTGAGTATGGTTTCCATTGATGTCAAAGGAGTTCATTAATGACAAAGGAAATTACATGACATGTATGATGATGAGACATGTGTAATGAGGTTGCAAATTCATATGATGTTGTTCTACTGCTCCCATGATGTTGATTATGGTTGCCATTGATGTCAAAGGAGGTCGTTAATGACAAAGTAAATGACATGACATATATGATGATGTGACATGTGTGATGAGGTTGCAAAGTCATATGATGATCTTCCAGTGCTCCCATGAATTCATGTTTACAATTTGACACCATTCTGTAAAAATATGACAACTTGCTGAAACTTTGAAAATTGTCTAACTATAGGAAAAATCAGAGTTCATTAATGACAAAGGAATAACAAAGAAAGTGATGGCATGGCGCATGGCATGTGTGATGATGTTGCATATTCATATGATGGTGTTCTAGTCCTCTGATGAAGCCATTGTTACAACTTGACACCATTATGTAAAAGTGTGACAACTTGCTAAAACTCTTATTGAAACTCTGAAAATTTGACTAAGTATAAATTCTTCTTAATCTGCCTAAGGGGCCTCTGTAAAATACATGTCATCTTATGTATTTGATTAATTAAATGATTTTGAGGATATATACATCTAGATTGTTTTCTTGTGCTTCTAACCATCTGATTGGTCTGTCAAGACAATCTCTGAAGATGAAGCTATTAGTATTCCATGCATTGTTTATGTTCTGGTAAATCTATCTAAGTGGCCTCAGTAAAATGTCTGCCATATTTGTAGGATACTAATAAAAATTATATAAGACCGTCATGTTTTAGCTCGTTGATGTTTGGATCTGACAATTGTTTCAGGTCCCCTAAAATGTGCTTGAAGAAAAAGTTACAGGTCTGTCAAAATGAGGTTTCATATTGTTTTGGGAAATTTGTTGAAAAATGACTATATTGAAAAATTGGTCTAAGTTTCCCTGGTAAAATGCCCTCCATATTTTGTAGGAAACTCATAAAAATAATCTGAGACCATCAAGATGTAGCTTGTTGATGTGTGCATCTAACCATTATCTTATTTATCCTAAAAGGTGCTTGGAGACAAAGTTATAGGTCTGCCAAAATAGGGTTTCAGGTTGTTTTGCACTAGTTCATGAAAAGTCACGTTTCCATAATGAAGAGATGCATTGGTGAAAAGGTATTAATGAAGGGACACAATGATGAAAAGACACAATGTTTCAAAGATATGATGAAAGAAGTATTTAAACAAAAGTTTGAAGTGGAATAAATATGTCTCAGCAATCCAGATCAATGTAACCGCAAGAGAAGACAAAGACCAATGAAGTGAAGAATAATCAATAACTTAATTAAAGGAAAAGATCAAATTAGGGTGATAGGGTGGTGCAAGGGTGGGCTGCAAGCCTGCAAGGGGGTTGTATCCTCCTTCCAGTAGTGGTTGGAAAACAGGGTGTTGTACAATCCTTGTTTGTTGGAGCAAGAAGAAACTAGGGTGTTGTAGCATCCTTCAGTTGTAGCTGAAAAAATTGGGGATTAGTGTCTCCAACAAGTTGTAGCTTGCAAAAAAAATTGTAAACATAATTTTGTAGTTATAGAAAGCATTTGCGGTTTTCTCAATTGGGCTTCCACGATAAATGTTGTGTTTTGTGTGTTGCAGACATTTACCCACCATGCACACTTAATTTGGTCAATTTGGTCTTATTAAACCACTATCCTAAGTTTTATTGACTTAATTGGAATTAGAGAGTTGTATGACATCATCATGAGCACACCCACGTCTACCTTCAGTCAAGGAGGCCAACTAATCCTTCTCCTTCGTTTGGGGAGGCCAACTGGAGCACTATGGGAGTGATCTGAGTGTCATAAATGCACCTAATTGCTAGCTAATGGTTACAATCAGTTAATCTGAGTGGTGAAGGTGCCTCCATTCATTATATTGATTATTTTATTAATATTTAATGAACTGGAGTCAACGGGGGCGCCTCCAACCACCTCTGATGGCCAGTTTGACTTCAATTAACCTCATCAAGGTTCATTCGAGTTAATGATGCACTAACACTTTTTGGTTGGCATGCAGTGACATGTGTCTGAGCTAGTTTCAGTTAGACTCAGTCATTCATTGCACTCTGAGTTCAGTTAGGACTTAGTTGAGTCAATCGGCACTTGATCAGTTGGTTAACTAGTGTGTTTACTGTGGCTTTTAGTCAGTTGAGCTACACCCACTCATTCAATTCGAATGAAATACTTGGGAATTAGAATTGTATTGGAATTCATGCACCTTGCATGATCATTGTATTGTATTATTCATTATTGATTGATTATACGAAGCTGCTACTCCCATTGCAGCACCATTTTGCCAATTTTATGCATATTTGTCTATATCCTTTGTGAGACTGTGTTTTCAGTTCCTAGACCACTGTGAAAAATTATGGTATCAGATCTCATAGTGGGACGAAGCTCAAATCTCTCAAAAACAAGGTTTTTGACAGATCTTGCATGAAAAATTGAGCAAAAGCTCAAAATTCCAACACTGCACTAGAAGCCAAGGCTTACCACTTAATACCCCAAGTAAAGGAATTGTTGATCAAGATTGCTTGATCAACTATGCTGGTTGTGATGAAAGCCTAAAATGTGCATGATGTTCTACTTTATGGTGCCCCTTTTGTTGTGATTTGCAGGTTTTAACAGGTGAAAGAATTCGCTCCAGCAGTTTGAAATGGCTTCTTCAGTAGAACGATTGACTCCATTCAATTTCCATTCACGGAAAGGATACATGGAGATCTAGCTACGTGCCAGAGGATTCTATAGGGTCACTATGGACACTCAAGAAGAGCCTACTTCTATGATAGACAAAGCTAGATTCTTGAACAAGAAACATGAAGCATTCATATTCTTGTGCCTCTCTGTTTCCCGGGATCTTCTTTCCATCTCTCGGGATTGAAGACTCCAAAGGAAATTTGGGACAAATTGGAAAACCTGTATGGAAAATAGGATGATTTGAGAGTATACCATCTAGAAAACAAGTTGATGTCTCTCCAGCCTTCCAATTTCGAGACCTTAAATGACTTTTTCACAAATTTCAAGCACATTGTCTTACTGTTGAAGCAATGTAAGGTGGAGAAGGAGGATGATCAGCTCATCCTCACCATTCTCTCCAAACTTGGAGCTGATTATTCGTTGTTTGTCTCTACATTCCATGCGGGGAAGCTCACAACCCCTGGATGGAAGATGCCTTCACTCAATGCCTTCATCAAGTCCCTAACTAATGAACATGATAAGCTTGTCCATATGGGGATCATCATATCCTCCCATGATAAAACCCTCTATGTCTCAGGGCCCAAAGATATAAAGGGTAAAGGAAAGCAACAGAAGAACCCAAAAACCAAATTCAAAGCTCCTAAGCCTAAAGTTGAAAACCAGTAGCATGAAGAGACTTCTGGCTCGAAGAAGAACAAAGCAAAAGGGAATCATGGAAAGGAAAAATTCAAGTGTTCATACTATGGGAAGGGATTCCACCTTAAACATGCCTGCATGAAAAAGAAAATTGATGAAGCTACTTCTCTTCTTGAGAAAAATCACATCAATCTTCCGGAAAGCTTTTGGAGGAGAGATCAGCAATATCGGGAACCACAGCATGAAAGAGGTTATGCCCTCATGGCAAGCACTTTGAAGTCCAAAGCACTATTGATATATTTTGGAGCTTCGAACCACATGATGGCTGAAAGAGACTCCTTCTCATCTTTGGAGACCAGAAAATCCATTCCCATCCACATGGCAGATGACTCCACAATCATATCCAAAGGACAAGGTACTGTAGATCTTGAGCATGGTTATTTTTTCAATGTTCTGTATGTACCATCGGTTGCATCAAACCTCCTAAGCATTTATCAAATGAAACATATGGGAGTGCCAAAGAGAGTCTCCTTTAGCCCATATGATGTAGAGATCATAGAACTTGCATCCGAAAAACTTGTAGCAAAAGGCCTTGCAAACCATCATGCAAAATCCTATGAGTTCTCCCATTGGAAATGAAGTTAGTAGACTGTAGCATGAGAGGTTCGGCCATATAAACTTCAAACACTTGTAGCAATTATAGAATAATTCTATGGTTGAAGGCCTCTCGGTCATCAAAGCTACCACTGGAATTTGCAAGGGATGTGTTGTTGGAAAGCACCCTAAGCATAAGTTCGATCGGGGGAAGGCAAGACGAGCATCATGCATCTTGGGACTGATACATTCTGATATTAATGGTCCCATTCCTATCACATCCATGAATAGATCAAGGTATGTTCTGAATTTCATTGATGACTTTTCCAGATACACGTGGGTCTTTTTTATCAAAAAAAAGTCAGAAGTCTTGGAAAAATTCACTGAATTGAAGGCCTTGATAGAGAATGCATCTGGCCAAAAGATCAATATATTGAGATATGATAATGGCAAGGAGTATGTCAGTAATGAGTTACTGTATATATGTTCCCAAAGTGGTATTCACATCCATCATTCAGTTCCCTACACTCCCCAGCAGAACGGTGTCGCGGAGAGGAAGAATCAGTCTCTCAAGGAGATGACCACCTGTATGTTGGAATCAAAGAAGTTGGCTGCAAATATGTGGGATGAAGCCATGCATAATGTAGCATTATATTCATAACAAAGTGCCACACTCATCCATGAAAGGGAAGACCCCTTTTGAAGCATACTTCAGACACAAGCCGGATGTGTCGAATTTGCGGGTGTTCGGGTCCACTGCATGGGCCCGAATTCCACTTGATAAAAGGAGGGCTTTGCAACCACAAATCATAGAATGTCTGTTTATTGGATATCCTGATGAATAAAAAGGTTTCAAGCTGTGAGATATTAAAAAAAAAACAGATCATCATTGAAAGGAGTGTCAAGTTCGATGAGCCTCTTCAGGAGGTAGTACTAGTGAAGGAGAAAACAGCTGAATTTCCTTCCTATTCTACTGAATATTTGAATGATGTAATTGGGGGTGATGACCCTGATTTAGATCCTCTGATTTCTGATATCAGTGTACAGAAAACATCATATGTTGAATCAGAACCTGAAGTACAAAATCATCTCCCAACTTGGGCCCGATAGACACTCTCCTCCGCAGGAGATAACATTGGAAATTCGGATGATCCAAGGAGAACCCGGTCCAATTTTCAAAGAGATGGTATTGCGCTCTCTTGTCCTGATTATTTGCTGTCCGAATATTGTTCTTTGATGATAAGTTCAGATCCTAAGTCTTACTACCATGCTCAGAAGTATCTGATATGGCAAGTTGCCATGGATGAAGAGATGAATTCTCTTCAGAAAAACACCACTTGGGAGCTAGTTTCTCTTCCTCCGAGGAGGAAATTGGTTCAATGCAAGTGGGTGTTTCAGAATAAGGTTGATGCTTATGGAAGCAGCTGAAAATATAAGGCAATTCTGGTATCAAAAGGTTTCTCCTAGGTCCAAGGTGTGGAATACCATGAGACTTTTGCACCGGTTGCAAAAATGGACTCCATCCTCCTAGTTTTGGCAATTTCTGCATCTAAGCACTGGGAAGTGGATCATATGGTTGTTAAGTATGCCTTTATGCATGGATATATTCATTAGGATATATACATGAATTAGCCTGAGGGCTACATTTCTGATCCATCTTTTGCTTGCAAGCTAAAGAAGTCACTATACAGGTTAAAACAGGCCCCAAGAGAGTGGTATTCCAAGATGGATGCCTTCCTTCTCTCGCAAAACTTCCAAATGTGTAAATCAGATCCAAATGTGTATATACAGAATTATGATGATAATTTGATTATTATTTTTTTATGTGTTGACAACTTATTGATTACAGGTAGCACAGTTACTTCTATTTCAGTCATCAAAACCGCTCTCCACAATGCATTTGCAATGAGTGATTTGGGGCTCCAAATTGAGCAAAATTTTAATGGAATAATGGTCACTCGGTCCAAATACATATTAGACCTATTATTCAAGTTTAACATGGCTGAATCTAAGGCTGCTCCATTCCCTTTCCTTTCAGGGATCAGCCTTGAAGAAGGAAAATGCACACCTCCCATGAACTGCACTATTTATCGACAGCTGATAGGTAGCTTGCTCCACTTGACTCATTCTTGGCCTGATATCTGTTATGCCATTAATGTTGTGTCAAGATACATGCAGCAGCCTCATGATATTCATTGGAAGGCAGCCAAGAGGATCCTCCAATATATTCAAGGAACCAGGACCTACAGCATTCATATGCTGCAGACTCTGAAATAGAGCTGGTTAGTTACACAGATTCCGATTGGGCGGGTGATTCTATTGATTGAAAGTCTACTTCCGGATATGTCTTCATGTTTGGTGGTGGCCCCATTCACTGGTATAGAAAAAATCAGGCCATCATAGTATTGTCTTCAGTAGAGGCCGAGTACCAAGGAGCGGTGAATGCTTGCATCCAAGTTGTTTGGTTGCAAGGCATTCTTTCAGAGTTTGATCTTGGTAGTACTTTGTCCACTGTCCTCTTTTGTGACAATCAAAGTGCTATTAAGAGATCCACAGATCCAGTTACCAGGAAGAGGACCAAGCATGTAGAGATCAATGTTATCGGAATTGGACCGGCCATCGAACCGGTGAAGCCCAAAATGTGAACCAGACCATAACCGGCAAAAAACCAGGTAAAAAACCAGATGACTAAAAAATACATAAAATATTCATATTTTGTAAAAAAACAGATATATTCATGTGCATATACATGAATCCAAACCATTAATAAAGAAATAAGCAAAGTTTCTCATATATATAGCAAATATGGGTGCAAATATCCAAAATAGCACCTAGTGAAATACATCTCTGAGGTTCTGAACCAAAGTACATTAACAAAGAGGCTCCAAAGTACATCAGCAAAGTTTTATTTTCTGATTTTTCTATAAAAAATTAAGTTTCGTGAGTCCCCAGTCTAGACTGGCAAGTTCGACCGGTTTTCACCGTTTTGGCCGGTTTTGGGCGGTTCCGTACCCGGTCTGGAAAAAAATCCGATTTTTTTATTTTTTTACTGACCGAACCAGCCAACCTTGTAAACCAGTCAGACCAGTCGATTTTTCTGGTTCCGGTCCGGTTCCGATAACACTAGTAGAGATACACATGCACTATATTAGGGAATTAGTGCATGACAGGACCATCATTATGTAATACTGCCCGACTGATGAGCAAATTGCATACATCTTCACCAAGAGCTTTTCAGAAAAGAAGTTCACTTACCTCCGTTCACTTTTGGGGGTGAGTTCATCAGGGTGATTAGACTACTTTCAGTTTTCAGCTTGAGGGGGGGTTTTTTCCACTGGGTTTTCCCTCTTTTCCTCACTTAGATTTATTTTTGAGCATTGTTTGGGTTACATTATTGTACAGGGTGACCTATGGCCTTAGTTGTTGGGGCCCTAGCATTTCATGCACTTTATGTTTCTACTTCTCCTAAGTATAGCTTAAGGGGTGGTGTTGGAGACATTTACCCACCATGCACACTTAAGTTGGTCAATTTGGCCTTGTTAAACCACTATCCATGTAATCAGGAATATTGCACCTTCTACGGACATAAGCTGTTCCTCTGGTCTGAATGGTTCAAACATGTCAAACAAACAAGAACATCAAAGTTACCTGAAAATCATCTACACATCCATACTAGTGACTAAGGAATCCAATAACATATACATGTGAGATCAAAACAACAAATATGTGGGATAGAAATCAGCTTTGCATTAAGAAATTAATGAAGAAGCTTACAACCATTGCCTTAGTGTTGACAAACTCCTCCACAAGGCAAATTCCTCATCCCCAAAAGCTCCAAATTTCTCTCTTGTGCTCTCCAATGGATTGGACTAGGTAGTCAATTCAACAGCATAATAATACCATTCAGTTCTCCCCCTCAACTATGGATATGACCTTGTATTTATAAGGCTCAATGGATAGGGATAGTTGAGAGAATTATGGGTGAGGTGGCTCTAAGATCCTACCAAGAGGGATCTCGAGCTCAACTAACCCATATTGATAGGGATAAGGGAGGATACAAGGTTCATGATCTAGAAATCTCAAGAAACTTCTCTTTTTCCCATTTTACCAAGGGTATCGCTTTTGTTCCCTTATGACAGAGCGGTTTAGGTGAGAACCACTTCAAAGACAAAGCACTTCCACGGTGGCACCACTTCTCTATAACAGGAGACAGGCGATGCTAAATAAGGTACTGCTCATCATCCAAAGGGAAAGCACGGTGCTAGGTTTTTTCAAGTATAATTGATAGCCAGAGCAAGTTTCCACTCCAAGTTTGGGATTTAGGGCAAACATAGGGTGTTAAGGATCTCATCACATGTTGGTGACAGGATTTAGGTATAACAATCCTAAGTTTTATTGACTTAATTGGCATTAGAGGAGCACTGTATGACATTATAATGAGCACACCCACGCCTACATTCAGTCAAGGAGGCCAACTAAGCCTTCTCCTTCACTTGGGGAGGCCAACTAGAGCACTCCAGGAGTGATCTGAGTGTCATAAATGCACCTAATGGATAACTGATGGTTATAATCAGTTAAGCTGAGTGATGAAGGCACCTCCATTAATTACATTGATTATTTTATTAATATTTAATGAACTGGAGTCAACAGGGGCGCCTCCAACCACCTCTGATGGCTAGTTTGACTTTAGTTAACCTCATCGGGGTTCATTGGAGTTAATGATGCGCTACCACTTGTTAGTTGGCATGCAATGACATGTGTTTGAGCTACTTTCAGTTAGAATTAGTCATTAATTGCACTCTGACTTCAGTTAGGACTTAGTTGAGTCAATCGACACTTGATCAGTTGGTTAACTAATGTGTTTACTGTGGCTTACAGTCAGTTAAGCTACACCCACTCATTCAATTCGAATGACCTCCTTGGGAATTTGAATTGTCTTGGAATTCATGCACCTTACATGATCATTGTATTGTATTTTTCATTATCCATTGATTATACGGAGCTGCTACTCCCATTGCAGCACCATTTTGCCAATTTTATGCATATTTGTCTGTATTCGTTGTGAGACTGTGTTTTCAGTTCCTAGACCACTGTGACAAATTAATATTGTGTATCTTGTTGATTCTGTGTTTTAATGAAAAAGTTGAAAGTCGTTTTATGGTTAAAATTTATCAATACTAATTCACCCCCCCCCCCTCAATATTGTCCAATATTCCAACAATTATAGCATGCCTCTATTTGGTTTGCAGAAAGTATTATTAACAACTACTGTATGATGATAACATACTCTTTCTTGGTTATTGTTGTCCGATATGCACTAGAAATGAGTAACTTTCTCAAGTTCAACTTTTGATTTAAACACTTCACTTAACCATTCTTCTGGAATAAAATAAGTATAAAATAGTTTGTCTGAATTGGGTTTCAATAAACTTACGAAGAAACAAAAAATGGTTTACATGTTGTTCTTTATTCGGTTCCAGGTGAGGGTTTGACTACATAGAATATTGCCTGGGAAACAACCTTAACAAATATCTTAGTAATTAGCAATGAATTATTCTCTACTATTAGATATATTTCCCTTTGTAACAGACATAGTCATAACAACTATAGTTACTTGTGTTGTAAATACACCTAGCATATACAATTTGTTTTCCCTTTGGATCATAACCAAATGGCGAAATCATATTTACTGTCACTGTGTCTGTGTTAGGAGGAGTTGACGGAAAAATTCCCATAAGGGACGAATCCTTCAGCATGGCTACCCCAATCGACTGGTAAGGAGGAGGGGACTCTCCTAACATAAGGACGTTATTAGCCGTAGAGGTAGTAACATCCGACATACAGAAATTGAGCTGGTCAATGGTGACAATCCTCCCTAGATGCGGAAATTGGACAATTCGAAATACCGTCGAAGCAATATCAGTTATGGCGTAAAACCAATTTCTTCCTAAAATGAGGTTGTAGTCTAACGGGCCATCTACTACTTCCACTTGAATAGAAACAGCTTCCCCCCAAGCTCGACTGAAAGGGCTGGTATGATACCATGGGGCTAGAAACCTCGTCCATCAAAGGCTTTCAAAGTCATTGGTGATGTTACAAGCTCAGGAGAGCCAATAGCTTTCCAACAAAACAAGGACAAAACCGAAGTTGAAGCTCCTTCGTCTAAGACAGTTCTAAAGACTTTCTTTCTGACTACTTTTGTTATGATTTGGAAAGCGATTTTGTGAGGTAGTCTAGACTTATAGTTCTCAACATTGAAATGAATCAAATTAGCATTATCTGGGTCTAAAGCTCCTAACGCAATTAACAAGTTTTTGCGCTGTGTAGGACAACTTTAGAGTACTTCCAAGGTAGACATTGCACATGGTGCATGAGCAATATCTTCAACTACATTATAAAATTGGGCAACTCGAGCATTAGGATTAAAAACAACCTTCCTAAGAGTAGTCTTGGGTGGACGCAAAACCATGTCGAGATTAGGTTTCTCGATGGTTAGGGGAACAGTATACAAGGACTCGGGAGAACCAGTAGAGGGAGCTTTTCCTGAAGAAGAATTGTTTTCTTTCTTGTCTATGGGTTTGTCATAACTCTAACTTCGAGTTTGCAAACTAATAGTGTCTGAGGACATCATGCGAATTTCCTCTGAAGAACTAGAATTTCCTTGATTAAACATGTGCTCTATCAGCTGTTGTTGAGAGGGAATAGGATCCATGAGAACTGTGAGCGTGGGATTAGTTTTTAGAAATTGAGTGATTTCTTCATGATGAGGACACTCTTTCGTGAAGTGGTCACCTCCACATAGCAGACATGGATATTTCTCTTTTCTTTTCCCTTTATCGTTCTTATTGATGGTTGGTTTTGGATTATCCTGCTGGTTTCCAGGTTTTTTGTTTTTATCTTTACCTTTCTTTTTATTGTTATCAAGTGTTTGAGTACTCTGAATGGAATTTACCTCGGTGGAAACCTTGGGAGTTGAAGGAGCAGGGGTGGAATTCTGGGGTTGCTTGGTAGGTTTTACTATCGACGGGGACTAGATTGAACCAACAATCCCATCAACAGGAGTTTCTGTTGGTGGCTTGGCAGGATTGGTGCTTAGGCGAGGAGCTTGAGGGATCAAGTCATACAACGTTCCAAACTAGGAATAAACCAAGTCTAGATATTGGGCTTGACTAATGGCTTGCTCTTCGATAATGACACCACCCATAGCCACATCTCGGGCAATTGGAGGCAACAAAGATTTAGTAAACCAATCAGCTAACAATTGATCCGGGATAGGAGCCTTAATAAATCTTCTCCGCCTTCTCCACTCATTGATATGATTGGATATGTGGGTGGAGGTGTTTCGACATAGAGAAGTTAAGAGATCTGTACCCCTTTCATAATGGATAGGAAGCTGAAAGTGTGTAATAAATACAGTTTCCAAAGAACCAAAATCCACAAACGAATGTTGTGGAAGTTCAATGTACCATTTCGCAGCGGTACTGATCAAATTTTGCTGGAAGAGTCTTAAACGAGCTGAATCATCCATAAGGGAGTTCGAAGAACACAACAAATGGAATGTCATGACATGGTTTTTTGGATCATTTCCCTGCTTCCCATTGAACTTTGGGATGTTCAATGGTAACTTTACCGGAATGGGATGCCACGAGGGGTTATGTTGAATGGGATCATTAATCAACTTGGACAAATCAAGAAAGTCCAAAGTTTCTAGGAAAGGTAACTGGTGATTAGATTGCACATACTGGTAGTATTGATATGGCATATAAGTACCAGTAGGACCATAAGTATACTGATAGACGGTTTGTTGTGATGAAGAACTGCCAGAAGATCCACCCGTGGGGGGTTTATTTCTGGGATCAGGACCGTTAGGACCATCGAAGCCTCTAGGAGGAGGACAACTAAGGCCTCTGGGACCACCAAGACCACCTAGACCACTAGTAGGAGGACCACCTAACCCTCTAGGAGGAGGACCACCTGACCCTCCAGCACCCTTGGGAGGTAAACCTTCGGAGCCTCCGAAACCACTAGGAGGAGGGCCCCCAAACCCTCTGGGACCATTCGGAGGGAAGCCACCAGGACCATTAGGACCATAAGGAGGAAAGACACCAAGCCCTCCAGGACCGTTAGGCCCCCCAGGGGGAGGATCTCCATAAGGTGGTCCTCCGACACCCCCCCGCAGTATGTATAGGTATCCCTCCCATAGCTGGCATGTAGGACCAGTTAGGTTGCCCCCATGGAGTGAAAGTATTACTAGGATATGGAATTCCAGCATAAGGCATTCCTATAGGAGTGGGTTGGTAATTAATATTTCCTACAGGTACTTGATTTGTTGTGTAATCATACCCCCAAGAGGTTTGATTGGTTACAGGTTGTGCCCCCAAGGGCTGACCTGAACTGGATGGGGGGTTAACCAAATTCATGTGGGTAGGAGGGACATAAACTATAGATTGCTCTATACTAGAGGTCCATCCATGACTAGCTACAATTCCAGTGACAGGTAACGTAGGTCGTGCCGAGGGTTTCCCCTAGGCACTAGAAGGTATTGGTGACACAAGAATTGAATGTTTTTCCCCAGGTGTGGAAGACCTGGGAGGATTTGGAATAGACATAATATGGGAGGTGGTGGTGTTGGTAGTTTGACCTAGATTATGTGGAGTCACATTGCGATCTAGAATAGGTTCAATGGGTTTCATAGAATCGGCAAGTGAGCAATATCCCACAGGCCAAGGGTCTGGATTACGAGGAAAAACTGCTGAACGAGGTGGTGGTGTACCCAATATGCTATCTATTTTCTTGTCTAGTTCTCTTGCACAGAGAATAGCTGCCTGGTATTGTCTACATTCTTCTTCATTAGGTGAAATATATTCAGAAGAGGTTGGACGGGTGCCAAATGAAGCAATGTCCTGTCCCATAGAGGTATCCCAAAATGGATCATTGGGACCATAATCTGGACGGGTAGTATCATCAACATGACCTTCCATGGGAGAATGAAATGAGATATTTCCCCTAGAAGGTTGTTGGACCAAGGGAGGACCTTGCGAAGGATATGGATCTCCGCTTTCTGCAACCACATTTTCTCCCACTTGGGAGTTGGTAGCAGGTCCTTGGTCGATAGCTTCCATAGGATTTTCTCTTGAAACAGGAATAAAATTAGGTGGCAATCCCTATACTCTTTTGGACTATCTTAATTTAGCTAGTTTGTACAGTTCCTATCTAACCTAGGGTCTCAAAACTAGAAAACACACCAAAAATTTCCCTACTCAAGCTATAGGCCAAACAAGCAAACTTAAATGAGAGGAGAAGTTCATATAGTCGCGTCTCTCACCAGGATTTTCAAGAAGGTGCCACTCATGATATACCTCAAGGGTACGTGCGTAGTAATCTCCCTGAATGTTGTTTTTGGTGTATGGCTCCAAGCAAGACGGCCAAAGGGCTTTTCTCAGATAGATAAGGTATCCTAATGGGGTCTCCCGATATACGCAAGGTACGTGGGAGCTCAAATTGGTAGTAGTGTTGTCTAATGCATAACCATTCACAAGGGGCCTTCCTATCTACAATCGAGTACATGAAGTACCTTTATATATACCTCAAGGGTATGTGAAAGGCCATTTGATATACCGACGATATGTGGAAGAACCGCACGATCCCCGAGATGTAATGCGGACGAGTAACGACAGCTCCTACGCTTAACGACACCCAAACACATCTCTAGCCTATCACTCAAATTGATATGTAAATTTTAAGCCTATAACTACCGTTAATTAAGTGGACAGTTAGGTGAATGCATGGAATTTTGACAGAAAAAGTAAAACTATGCAGATATGTAGATGCAAATATTTCACTTTACCGTTCGAGGTATGCCTACTTACGGGAGGGAGAGAGAGTATTTTCTTTTCGTTTTGAAACCACAAATTCCCAAACAACTACTTTGAACAAATCAAATCCAAAGACAAGCAACACATTCCAAACTCATTTTTCTTTTTGAAAGCAACCAAATGGGTAAGAGTCTCTTTTCCTAAAAGAAAAACAACAAGCACGCTACATGCATATCCACTCTATTTTTTCAATTTTTCTTTTAAACATAGATAGATCTGACTTAAAACTACACTATTTTTTCTTTTAATGAGATAGTACTAATGCAAGAGAGACAAAATAACAAAGAGAACTTGAAAGCTTGTGAGGCTAATTAAAGATCCAATGCCTTATGCTCAATAATGATAATGACCTAATCTCAATCAAAAAAAATTCTTTTTAAAAGAAAAAAGAAGTCCTCTATGGAAAAAATGAAATTAAGATGATAAGCAAGTGGTTTTTCTTTCAGTCTTTATAAATAAAACAAAAAGAGATCTAACTGAAACTTAAACTTTCAAAAATTCCTTTCAAAATCACAACCAACAATCATGAAAGCAAATGAATAATCAACAAGCCTATTCTAGCTTTTGAATTCTTTCAATCCAACCAATTTTACCACAAAATTTTCCACCATGAGCATACAGATTCAAACACACAATCCTGACAATGCAGGGCTGAAAGCAAGCAAAATCCAACTTTTTGCAAAAAATGACAAAAAACAAGTTCCGGAACAAGGCCTACCTGGCACCGCGCTGGAAGGGTCTTGATAGAGCGGTTCTAGACAAGCACCACTTCTAGATAATGAGGTTCAGGCGATGGCACCGCTTATGGCTAACAAAGTTCAGGCGGTCGCACCGCTTCTTGCCAACAACACATGTGCGGTCCCTTGAATGTATCCAAAACACAAGGAGAATGAGAATTCAAGTTAAATATTGATCAAATCAAGGTAAATATTGATGAATTGACAGTAAAAAAGAGCATATAAGGTCAAAATAGTTCATATCTGAACAGATCTAAAAGTTTCAAACCAAAATTCACTAACTCAGATGGCAGATCTGACTGAAGAGAGTTAGAAACTAGAGCCTGGATTTGGACAAGTGTTCAAGGATTGAGGAAGATCAGATCAACTGAAATTTTCTTTGTTCCCTAGCAGAGTCACCAAATTTGTAATCAGGAATATTGCACCTTCTACGAAAAGAAGCTATTCCTCTGTTCTGAATGGTTCAGATCCAGAACAAATGAGTGAATGACAAAGGATGAAGACCTTCCTTGAATGTTGTAAACTCTTGGAATACTGCTTTGATCACAAACCTATGTACCTGCAAACATGTCAAACAAACAAGAACATCAAAGCTACCTGAAAATCATCTACACATCCATACTAGTGACTAAGGAATCCAGTAACATATACATGTGAGATCAAAACAACAGATATGTGGGACGAAAATCAGCTTTGCATTAAGAAATGAATGAAGAAGCTTACAACCATTTCCTTAGTGTTGAAAAACTCCTCCACAAGACAAACACATCATCCCCAAAAGCTCCAACTTTCTCTCTTGTGCTCTCCAATGGATTGGACTAGGTAGTCAATTCAACAGCGTAACAATACCATTCAATTCTCCCCCTCAACTATGGATATGAGCTTGTATTTATAAGGCTCAATGGATAGGGATAGTTGAGAGAATTATGGGTGAGGTGGATCTAAGATCCTACCAAGAGGGGTCTCAAGCTCAACTAACCCATATTGACAGGGATAAGGGAGGACACGAGGCTCATGATCTAGAAACCTCGAGAAACTTCTCTTTTTCCCATTTTACCAAGGGTATCACTTTTGTTCCCTTATGACAGAGTGGTTTAGGTGAGAACCGCTTCAAAGACAAAGCACTTCCGCGATGGCATCGCTTCTCTATAACAAGACACAGGCAGTGTTAAACAAGGTACCACTCATTAGCCAAAGGGAAAGCGTGATGCTAGGTTTTTTCAAGTAGAATTGATAGCCATAGCAAGTTTCCACTCCAAGTTTGGGATTTAGGGCAAATATAGGGTGTTAAGGATCTCATCACATGCTGGTGACAGGATTTAGGTATAACAATCCTAAGTTTTATTGACTTAATTGGAATTAGAGGAGCACTGTATGACATCAGCATGAGCACACCGACGCCTACCTTCAGCCAAGGAGGCCAACTGAGCCTTCTCCTTCATTTGGGGAGGCCAACTGGAGCACTTCGGGAGTGATCTGAGTGTCATAAATGCACCTAATTGATAACTGATGGTTACAATCAGTTAAGCTGAGTGGTGAAGGTACCTCCATTCATTATATTGATTATTTTATTAATATTTAATGAGCTGGAGTCAACAGGGGTGCCTCCAACCACCTTTGATGGCCAGTTTGACTTCAATTAACCTCATCAAGGTTCATTTGAGTTAATAATGTGCTACCACTTGCTGGTTGGCATGCAGTGACATGTGTCTGAGCTACTTTCAGTTAGACTTAGTCATTCATTGCACTCCGACTTTAGTTAGGACTCAGTTGAGTCAATCGGCACTTGATCAGTTGGTTAACTAGTGTGTTTACTGTGGCTTATAGTCAGTTGAGCTACACCCACTCATTCAATTAGAATGACCTCCTTTGGAATTCAAATTGTCTTAGAATTCATGCACCTTGCATGATCATTGTATTGTATTATTCATTATCCATTGATTATACGGAGCTGTTACTCCCATTGCAACACCATTTTGCCAATTTTATGCATATTTGTCTGTATTCTTTGTGAGACTGTGTTTTTAGTTCCTAGACCACTATGACAAATTAATATTGTGTATCTTGTTGATTCTGTGTTTTAATGAATAAGTTAAAAGTGGTTTTAAATGGTTAAAAGTTATCAATACTAATTCACCCCCCCTCTCAGTATTTTCCAATATTCCAATAGTTATGGCATGCCTCTATTTGGTTTGCAGAAAGTATTATTAACAACTAATGTATGATGATAACATACTCTTTCTTGTTTATTGTTGTCTGATATGCACTGGCCTTGGGTAACATTCTCAAGTTCAAATTTTGATTTAAACACTTCACTTAACCATTGTTCTGGAATAAAATAAGTATAAACTAGTTTATCTGAATTGGGCTTCAATAAACTTACGAAAAAACAAAAAATGGTTTACATGTTGTTCTTTATTCAGTTTCAGGTTAGGGTTTGACTGCATAGAATATTACCTAGGAAACAAACTTAACAAATATATTAGTAATTAGCAATGAATTATTCTCTACTATCAGATATATTTCCCTTTGTAACAGACATAGTCATAACAACTATAGTTACTTGTGTTGTCAATACACCTAGCATCTACATGGGGATGAAGGGTTGTTCCTGATGAAAATCCCTTTACCCATCGTGCTAGAGTTTAAGATATGGGATCTTTCTCCCATGGATTTCTAATATTGATTCTCTTTCTACATTCATAGTTTATGTAAATAAGAGTTTTACCTTCTATAACACTACTATCAAAACAATTGATAAAGTATTTAATTCAATTAAAAGAACAATTAACAAACTGTATTCATATAATAGGGTGTAAAAATTGTCAGTACATAAATAGTCATGCTAGCAGTTGTAATCGGTACTTAAGTATTTAAATGGACAACTTTTAATAAAATGTAATCATAAAACAATGAACAAGACTCATTTGTAAATAAACAATGGTGTTGGGTATTGAGCATCCCCTTTCCACCTGGCCTTAGGAACTGGAAGTCAAAAAGGCCTGCAAGAATCCACCCCCTTGCTAAGAATTCAAATTTAATAAGCTAATATTTCTCTTGAAGTTCCACCAAATAGCACAAGATAGATTACTTCCCAAAGCTTGGAATCTCTCTGAGCCTAAAATCTCAAATTCCACAGAGCCGGGAAGCTCTCAAATTTCGTAGAGCCTGGAAACCCTCAAATTCCACAAAGCGTGGAAGCTCGAAGAAAGCTCAATTAAATCAAAGCTTGAAAGTTTTGATTTTCCCAAAATTAGGGGGTCGTTTTCCTTCCTATGCATGCCTTTTATTTTCCTAGGACTTTCTTGGTTCGTAACTACTTCCTCCACATTTGACCACTTGTTCCCTTAGGGATGAATAAAATATAAACAATTCACTTAAATACAAGTTTTGTCAATTCACAGCAAGGATGCTCATAACTGCATAGTAGTTTAATTAAATCATTAAATATTTAATTGTTTACATATCATTTAAAGTCACCAAAATCTTAAATTTGTCAAAGCAATTTACCATTATTTACATGCTCCATTTTAGTAATTTAATTTTTAACAAGGGGTATTACATTAATAATATCCTTTCTATGATAGATAGGCGCAGTTGAATTATCTGTTTCAAGCATTTTGTTTCTGAGATAATTAATTGAACACACATCTAATGCACACATCGACACTCAATTCGAACTATCGCTTGGTTCATGTCGCCAAGCGGAGCCTTAAAATCAACCCTTACTTAAACACATATTAACTTCACTTTAAGATCAAAATAATAGTGTAGTTAGGTTAGGACATTGGAGATAGGAATCTAAATAATTCTTCCTAGTGGCTATACATTTGAAATATAGTGGTTGTCTAATTAGGGGGGGGGGAATCCTCTAGTATTGTTAGACATGGTTAAAATCCAATATGTGGGGTGAGCCTCTCCATTAGGAGGTTAAATGACGAGACTGGAACTAGGGGACTGGGTGGTGCACCATCTCCACTCAATACTGAAAAATCAACTAGATCGTTGTCTTCAAACCAAAGAAGGTATCCTTGAATCCCTTCTTCTTAATGACGTGCCTATGAATGAGGTATCCTTGAATCCCTTCTTCTTAGGTATCTTACCCATAGACCATCCCCCTTGATGGGGGGAGACCTAGGACAGAGGAAGTAAGTTGTGGCTCCAACTTTGTAACTTTTCTTTTGATATTCGCTCATTGGGTTCATATAGGATTGATTCCCCTATTGTAGTCTAGTGATTGGAAGACCCGACTCAAATTCTTAATTATTTTTGTCTGATGGGGAGGTCATGACCGCACAAAGAAACTTGATTTGAGGAAGATTTATCTGATGTTTGTTTCTTTTTGATCATGTATATCTCTCTTAGGTTAGCGATTCCTTTTTCTTTCCAGGATTGCTCTTTTCAATTTGTTCCTTTCATTTTTTAGATTGCTTGTTGCAGACTCGGTTGCACTTGCTTTTAATCTAGTTTTTTACTTTGAGATTAAATTTCCACAACCTCATGCATCTGAGATGTTTTCATCAAGCACTCCATTTTTATAGCTCCACCAAGGTACTCTCGAATATTTCAGGGTCGATCGCCTCAGTATGGTTTCTTAGACCACATGATCGAATTTTCACACCAAACCTTTGTTCAACACGCTTCACAGTAATCAAGGCACTTCTCTGAGTCTTATAATTTTGATTCCTCACAGTCAATATCACCCACAAATCCACACACTAGCGGCACCATGGCTGCTAATATTCCCCCATCTAGCGGTGGAATTATGGACCCTTTTAGTGGGGGAACTGCTAGAAGTGGATTCACTAACAGAAACCCTCTTATTTGAGGGGATACTTCCACCGAAGACCCCACGGCTACTAGCACAACCAAAATTGTTGATGGTCCTTCCAAATCCTTTATTGTGATCCTTCCATTCATGACTAGCCTCAACCTCCATGATTAGGTGAGCCTGACTAATAATTCAATTTCCCGTGATTCCATTGAACATTCCAAAATTTGAAGGGAAGAATGGGGAAGACTCCCAAACCACCTCATGTAGTTTCACCTATGGTGCTCCTCGAATAGCATATATATTATTCCATAAGGTTGTGCTTAATTCAAAGAACTTTGACTAGTGTTGTTACTAAGTGGTACATCGACCAATCCCATGGGACACATCCTAACTTTGTGTTTTTTACCTCCACTTTTCTGCAATTCTTCTAGTTACCCTTCTGATGTGACAAGGGTGTGGAAATCCTTTTATCCTGTTGACAAATTTTTTCCACACACATCACATATTATATCCATGAGTAGTGCCGACACTAGAATTTGTGTAAGGTCAAACTTGATGACAAGATCTTTCTATATTGGTTTCTAAAATCCCTCCTCCATGACATTGCCAAGTATGTAAACTCTGAATGACCATAGATTGAGAAAGAAGTTATCCTCAAATCTCAGCAATATGACTTGATTTATGTGCAGTTCGATTATTTGTACATAATCATCCCCATTTTCCCTCGTGAGGATCCCACTCGAAAAGACCCACCGGGGGCATCCCATGCTGCATATGGTGTCATTCATGTTGTTGCATCCCTCCCAAATCCATATGCACCCTACCATCCCCTAGTGAGTTGTTATGCATATGTTAATCCTCCCAATGTTGTGCATCATTTTTAAGGCCATGTTGCCACACATAGCTACAACCCCAATTTATCATGTGCTTCATCGCATACAAGAATGAGTGTCTCTTATTTGTATCTTGTCTCATCCACCCATGTTCATGGGTCATCATGTAGTGGGACCATGTGTGGTGGTGCTTCTACCATCTCCGTGGCCCCCCTATCCATTAAAATGTACTATCGTTTCCCTATCCCTCCACTAGTTTCTCATGTTTATCCAAACCTCGATCTTCACCCTTTTCCCCATGGGAAATTATATACCCAATGGAATATGCTTTCCCAACCTATGCCCAATAATCAACAAGTGAATCCCAAGAAAAAGAATAAGAGAAAGGACAAAGGGAACAACCAACATTAGGGAGGTGGGGCTCAACCCACTAACCCACCTAATAACATTGGATAAAACCCTGCATACCAAAACTCAATAAACTGGCTAAGTAGACAAAAAATGCTCAGTTATAGACTAATAATTTTTGTTCTTTCTGTGGTGTCTACAGGAACTATACCCATCACTTGGATGAGGCTTGCCAACTGTGGAACAAGGCTAAAAAATAGGAAGTGACCACTATTCCATAGGAGAAAACTAATCTGCGTCCACCTCATCCCACTCAAATGCAACCAATGGTCCTACAAAACCCATTCCCTTTGTAAAGGGTAGTCACAGGGAAACATTTGCTGCCTTATTGCCCCACCAGCTTCATCAAGTCAACCTCATGAAGTGTTGATGTTTCTACATGGTTGCAACATCAGGAAACATTCTGTAGACATTCTCCTAGGGAGGTCATGAGAAGTGAATAATGGTTGGTATAGGATGGCCCCGACGTATCCTTGATTAGTCATGAGAAGTGGCTAAGAGAAAATTAGGGTCGAGATGCTTACTTTGAGAAAGAGTTCTTTGAAAAGGAAGCTAGAGGTCACATTACCATCTCGAAGAAGAAGTGCTTCGAGAAGGGATGGCCTATTCTATATTATAGTGACGTGACTTGTTTATTCAATAGGGGGTTTTATCCCCTTGTGGAATATACAAGTCTAATTTAATGTTGAACTTGACATATGCTCTAAGAAGTGTTCGAGAATTCTTAGAGCAGGGTCAAATCAACATTAGATATTGATGAGTGAATTTGATCTACATATGAGGAGATGAACCATCACCAAGGATAACTTTTCTATGATGAAGAAATAACCAAGAAGACAATACAAACCATTGAAGAAGTATCAAAAGAAATTGAAGACACGAAGACAAGTCAGCTTGAAGATAAATAAAAGATGAAGATCAAAATTAGGAAGTTGGCCCCAGTAAAAGTGTACAAGTTAGCCCCATTGAGGAAAATTCCAAGCGAACATAAGAATGTAAATAAGGTTCTCTCACACTTCATTTTCACACTCATCATCACACATCTTCTCTCTCTCCTAGTGCACAATTTCAACCAAGCATAGCTACAAGTCAAAGGAGTAATTTTGGGGGTTCTTATTGTACTGGAAGACTTGAGATAGGGTTCATATTCATGATTGGTATTGTACTTGAATAGATTGATTTCTTCTAAGAAACTTTTGCTAGGTTTTCTCCCTATTGGATTTCCCAAGGTAAAATATTTGGCTCTTGTGCATGTCAGTCTTTCTATAATCATTTTTTTCTACAATTTAAAAATTGATACTTTCAATGTGCAATTATTCAATGAAATTGTGGGATGAAATGATTGCATGAAAAGTTATTGTGAAATCATTTTCAAGATTTGAAAATTGGATTAAAATTCAACGTGGTATCAGAGCAGTTGCGAAAGACAAACATATAACAACTTTTTACCCTGTGTGAAAACTAAGGATTCCAAGTTTGGACACTTCCAACTTAATATTTGGCTCGTTCTTAGTGTTCTGGATTTCTCTTAAGGAGGGTGCATTTATATGTGGAGTCAGATTTCAATTTTGACCTAGTTTTTGGCTCTAGGGTTGATTTTCAAATTTTTTCAAGATGGTGTCTAGTTCTAGTTTCATAATATTGTCCAAGAACAATTTACAGAATGCAGGAAATCAAGCATAAGTTCAAAAGAAGGATATTACAAAAGTCAAATGTTTCATTTGTCAGAAACTTGGTCACCATGCCTTCCAGTTCCCTAAGAAGAAAAGAAAGGAAAGACATCATACATCAACATACTTTGTTGATCCTCCACAAAAGAAGACAAAACTTGATGACAAATATTTTCATACCTCAAATCTTATAGGCCCTATTACAAACAATAATGATACCTAGTTGGTAGACAGTGGTGCCTCTAGGAACATGATAGGTTACAAAGACTCTTTCACAGACTTGACATAAAATAACTCAACATTACAAGTAGAAACTGGAGACAGTACCAAGTATGCAATAAAAGGAGTTGGAACATCATTAGTCAAGCTAGATTATGAAGATTCTCTACATATGAAAGACATATTACTTGTACCAGGACTAAAGAATAACTTACTATCTCTCTCATCCTTGGAGAATAGAGGTTACAAAGTTTTACTTGTGGATGATCAAGTTCTTGTATAGCCAAAGGGTTCAAGCATGGACTCAACATGAGTGATTGGTGTTCGAGAGGGACGACTATACAAAGTAACATGACGTCTATCCCAAGCATTTGTACATGATAGCTATGTATGTTTATGTGAGCTATGGCATTGAATATTTTCCCATCGGCATTATAGGGCTTTTATAGCTTTGAGGAAGATGGTTACAAGCCTTCCAGAACTTCAAATAAAACATGATGGCATATGTAGAGGTTGTGCACTTGAAAAGAATTCCAAGGGCTCCTTTCCAAAAAGTGATAGTAGATGCAAGGGGATCTTGGACCTTGAGCACTCAGATGTTTGTGGACCAATTCCAGTATCATCCTTGGATGGATTCTTATACTATGTAACATTCTTTGATGACTTCTCCTAAAAAACATTGATCTATTTCATGAAGAAAAAAGATGAAGTCTTCATCAGATTCCAAGAGTTCAAGGCTCAGGTAGAGAACCTGATAGGAAAGAAGATCAACATTTTGAGATCAGATAATGGAGGAGATTTCAACTCCAAGGATTTCAATGATTTCTACAGGTAAGCATGGATTAAGAGGGAGTTTATAGTCCCCTACAACCTTTTGCAAAATGGGGTTGTGAAAAGGAAGAACATGTCCATCGTAGAAGATATGAAAGAAATGATTCATGATCAATATCTACCTACGCTCTTATGGGAATAAGCTACCAACACAACAATATATATTCAAAACATAAATTTTCATTGAACATTGAGGGACAAGACTCTAGAGGAATCATTTATAAGAGTGAAGCTTGAGGTTGGTCATTTGAGGATATTTGGTTGTCCAATGTCCAGTATACATCCATGTGTTGAAATACAAGAGGACAAATATAGAAGCTTATATGAAGAAGGGTACATTTGTGGGATATAGTGAGACTTCGAAGGCTTACAAGATTTACATCTCTAGACAACGTCATATTGAGGTTAGTCAAGATGTTACTTTTGATGAGGAGATAGCATGGAGAAGATACAAATACTCACACATGGAGATTGATGATGAGGAGAAAGAGGATCCAAGAGTCGAGGATACATAACCCTCTAGTATAGAATTTCAAGAGGACCATGTAGTGCCAGTATATCCAATATCAATACCTAGAGATGTTGTCGTGCTCAAGAAGAGTCAAATATGGCTTCATGATACCTTGCAGGATGTAGAGAGACATGAAACTCTCAATGGTACTTTTAGAGAGAGAAAAAGACCTCATAGATTCTTGAGTTACATGGCTTTGATGAGTCACATCATTGATTATTGTTACGAAGAAAACTTCCTATGGCTTGGGGTGAACCACAACAGACAGAGTAACCACAGAAATCAATCACTTCCCAATATGCAAGAGAAATAAAACATCTAACACTAAAGGATCTCGAAACATACCTTATTTCAGACGGTTGATGTAGATCCTTATTGAGATTTTCCAATCCCGCTTGTGTTAACAATTTGCTCTCTCAATAATCAGCAAACAAGACAAGCATGCTATATAATGGTGTTATACCTACTCTAGCATATATAATCATTAATGTATAAGCAATTAAAAGCATCCATGGATTCAATATTCATTTAAATGCACATCATTGGACAGGAAAAGATATTTCTATTAATATAAAACAGAGATTAAAAGAATGACAACCTCAGTCGGCATATCTACGAACCGGAGAAACCGAGTCCTCCACCTAGGCCTCCACCACCTCAATCCTCCATCTCTTGATAGCAAGTTCACAAAAAAAGGAAAGATTGGGAAGAAAACCAAGTTCTCCAAGGGACAAAGGGATGCAAACTCAAGTATAAGCAAGCTATGGCAACAATGGACTATAGTTTTCTTGCTCTTCAATTCCTCCTCTTCCAATGTATCCAAAGGGTTCCTTATATAGTGCTTCAATGGGGTAATGGAAGGTCAAATCCGAGTGATCTCAAGGCATATGGAAGGCCAAGAGACAAGTGACTCGGATCCACATCAAGGAAAACTCCAAAATATTTGGCCTTTTGCACACATCCCGATGTACGCGGGTTTAAGGGTTATATCCGTGTATATACACAAGAAAGGGTTTAAAAGTCGTGTATAGCAAATAACATGTGTTTTTAGAGATGATCTTGGAAACATCAAAGGTACAAAAATAGTCCATGGGGTCCAAAGAGTCTGCAGAGGGATAGGGAAGGCCATAAATGTGTGATCTACCAGGTGTGGTAAAATCAGCTGTAACAGATGCCCCCTAATGTGTGAGGTCAGAGGGGTGATATGATGGCCGAAATACATTATATGCCCATCCCAGAAGTGGAGTGATGAAGAACCAGGTGGAAGAACCAACCATCCAAAAATATAGTACAAATATCTCTGCATATGACTACAAGTACATACAGCAGTCCTAGATACATAAGAGTACAATGGCCATGAATAGGCATGATACAAAATATGACATGTGTGGTCATCTCCATGTACAATATAGATAGATCAGAATCTCCATGATGAAGATATACAAAGGACGATAATATCCATGAAAGTTGAAGATATCCAATGGATCAAGATCTCCATAATGGATGAAGATATCTGACATACACTAGAATCAAGTCACGAGAGCTGAAATCTCATGAACACTGGCACGATCAAGGAGGTAGCATATCAGAAATGCCACCAATCTGGAAATTCTTCTACACAAACTGCTACAAGTACATGTCCTACTATGTGAATAAATGTGTTGAGGTCAAACATAGTAGTCCATCATCTGATTACCAGTCATTGATGTATACCATTAATAGATGTGAGATCACCCATCGATAATGAAAATGGGAATCAAGGTACTAGAGTGCAATCTAACAAGTGTGAATAAATGTGTTAAGGTCGAACACTTGAAAGAATCCATCAATCAGGGGACATTGATGTATTCCCAAAACTGTCGATGGCAAGAGAACCTACCACTGATGACTGTAAGTCTCAAGGCACTCAAATGACTCTAGACTCCTATCCCAGAATAAATGATCTGAAGTTGATGGGATGAAATCCACTGGAAGGAGGGCATTAAGGCATCCCCCATCATCTAACATGAGGTACTCAACAAAGTTGTATAATGTGGAAGGACTCAATCATAATGTGCTCGAAACAGTACCAGTACCGGGAATGGCTGACTCAGGCTTCAACTTCCTTCGAACAAGAGCATAAAGGGGAATGGTGACTAAAAGTAGGCAGCATAGACTCAATATACAAAACTGGGACATCTCTGCAACACAGGAGGCATCGACAGAGGCTCCATAGGGACTAGAAGCTTAACCAGTTGATGGAGATAAACTCAGAGAAACGAGTAGAGTTTATAAAGTCAAACTATTAACCCAATCAACGGATGTGATATACAGTGCTCTGTTCGAAGGCGACACGACTCGACTGCTGCCAAAGATAACATCTTTTCATGTTCGACTTTTTGGTTTTTTGATTTTTTTGGACTTTTTAAAAATTTTTGAAAAGCTTGAAAAAGAATAAAAGTGCTTTATAATTACAAACTAGGAGGAGACGAGTGTCAAGGGGAAAACAAACTAGTTCCAAGCAGTGGAACATAGCTATTCTCAATGCAAGGAAACATGTGTAGGATAACGACACTCAGGGGAAAGTCCCCTCCCGGTAAAAATGGGGAATATTCAAGCTGCAAAAGATATGTAAAATGGCTCTGCTTGGCTAGACATGAGACAAGCTCGGGCTATATGGATGATAATCAAAGTCAGGGAAGCCGACATAAGACTCAATAAGGCAAGCAAAACTCATGATAATGCAAGTACAACTTGACATAATGGAGTCCTGGGGAAAAGGACAACAAAAAGATCAAGAGGAGTATGAGGCTCTTGCGTAAAGTCATGGCGGTACTATACAAAGGACTCCCCCACCCTAAAGGAAAAATGTTAGCGTGGGCACCAAATGCAAAACATGAGCTAACTAGGGTACCCATGTATGGTCAAGGTCTACCATTCACATCATGTCACTTCTAAAAGCAACAAGAAGGTTCCGTGACAAGATAGAATGGGTTCGTACCTAAGGTTATAATGAAACGGTCATAAGGTCATGCAAAGTGCAAATGGATGTGAAACCTAACCTATATTCTAGTTTAGACATAATACCTGAAATTGAAATGAACGAGTCAAAACCACGATCAAACCGCGTTGAAAACAGGCTCCTACATCATCAAATTAGTCCAAAATGGTCAAGAATTGGTCAAAACTATAGAAAGTGTGTAAAAAATTTCTATAAATAGTAAAAAATTTAAAAATTCCATATCATTTGAAATTTTTACCCATTTGAGCTCAAAACATCCAACACGAATTCCGGGAGCATCGTCCGACGAAATTCGACACTGTTTGATCCAGGTAACTCCTCATGTCCTCCTCTTCCTATTTCATGCAAATTTTTTAAGTTTTCATGGTCCAATTAATTTTCTATGCCATCCTAAGTTGTGCGTTTCGGCCCACGCGGGTATCGGGGTTTTTTCCATGTATAGGGCTCGCCATACTTGGAAAAAACACCCAAAGCCGCGTACATACGCCGTTGTTTTGCAAACAGCTGCGTATGAGGTCACAAATGAGATTTTCCAAGGCAAATGTTAATCAAAACTCTTGTTTTTTTGTGCAGGATGGTATTAGAGTGGAGGGAGAGAGAACATGGTGATGTGGAAGAGGCCGTGCAAGGTGATTTAATGACACAACAAGCATTACGTGCATGTGTTTTGTATAAGTTTTGGTGTCTTGGCAGCGTGAGGGCCAAACCAAGACTCCTACAGATGCTAGTGGATTACTGGGATCCAAACTCTGAGAGCTTTCACATTGATGGGATGTTGCTCAACATAGAAGTTGAGGACATGTACTTTATCACTGGTTTATCCCAACAACGAGAGGTGGTAAATCTCTGATCTCGCGGACCAGGAGGTGGATTGACTATTGATGAGTACATTGCAATGTACTGCTTTCTGGACACAGAAAAGGTTGGAAGTCAAATCCTGACAAACTCTATCCAGGTTCTGGGACTGAAGGCCATACTATTGGCATTAGGTAGGATAGATGGATTAGCTTCACTCCACCTGGCCTCTCGACCACTTATGTTCTATGCGATGGAGTGTATAAGACCCATAGTGTATGACTGGAGCACTGCACTGTTGAGCAACATGAAGCAGCATCTCAGTGACTGCAAGATGGGCAGGGTATGGAACTTCGGTTTCGATAGCATACAGAGCACGTTCTTCTTTGAGCGTGTACCAGGGATAAGCCCTAGAGTGGACATTCGTAAACATGGAGTTTGAGATCTGGCCCAATGACATTGGGCAAATGTTATGTGCAGACTGGGCGGAGGTAGGGTGGCTAACCCCTACCCAGCAAACTTCTTTCCATGGCGGTGGAGGCAGATCATTGCCATCGATGACTATCCCTATGTAGGGATAGACTTCCATGGAGATCCAGACATGCCCCTACCACTAGGAGCGGCATATGGTGACATAGGTAATGAATCCCAAACCCATTTTTTAAGTTTTTTGAATTATTAATTTTTTTGTGTTTTTTGATATATTGACTCAAAAGACATGTTTTGGTGTGACAACACATAGTGACAATCTGTCATGTGTATGCAGATGTTGGACCACGGTGACCAGATGGTTTCCCTCATCATAGTTGGAGGGGAAGAAGAGACGATATCATGGGTGCAGATGTGGAGCGGAAGCTCCAAAGCATTCATACAAACTTCGTACGCTTGACGCACAGGGTACCCATGGTGCAAGTCGAGGAATTTCCTGACGCCATGCAGCGCTAGGTGGTTGGTATACCATGGGCATGGGTTCGATTATTCTGATGGCTATCTAGAGCCGTAGTGTGCTACCATGATCAGAACCCCCCTCCTCCTCCTCAGGCTTAGAGACTTGAGAGTATTCCTTTTTGTATGACTGTGTTTTTGGTGGCTCGGAAGCCCCAATTTTGTATTATGAAACTTATGTATTATGACGTCACTTTTTGGATATTAATGAAAAACTTTTATGATGATCGATTTTATTTATTTACATGTATGCAAAAATGTAGGTTTGTGATATGCTTATGGTCTATGAGACAAATGCCAATCTAACACATAGTTAGCATATGAGTCAGCAACTTGATTAAAAATTCTTGAAACATGAATGTATGTTATATTCTCAAATTTTTGTTCTAGTAATATCACACGTAAGAATCTTTGTAATAATATCAGATCCCTAATATGATACGAGCCATTAAGCTATGAAACCAATAACTGTGAATCAATATGTACCTCAAGAGAGAGAACACCATGTGAAATGGCATCACGCAATAACTCAATAATGACACTATATTCAGCAACATTGTTCGAAGAAGGCCGTAAACATACGCCTCCTGAAGACAATACTTGACCCGTAGGAGTATAAATCACCCAAGCAACCAAAGATGAGTTTTGAGTGTGACGGCTAGCACCATCGACGAATCCTATGTAAACGGAAGACTCCATTGACATCTGCCATAATAAAAGGAAGCTAATCAACAAACCCGATCACCATAAGAAAACCTAACTATGCAATTCAAAAACTGTACAATAATATACAACAATCAACCCTAGTTGAAGATCATGCATAGTACTTTCTAAGATAGAGCCCATTTCTAGGCTCTGCCAAGGCTGTCCCTTCATAATCCACTAGCTCATGTTCTCCCTTCTCTAACACACGTTTGACCACGTAAGGACCATGCCACATGGGGTTAAAATTCCCTGCCCCAAGGGTTCTTTAGCTTGATCCCACAAAAGGACCAAATCACCTTCACTAAACTTCCTCAGACAGACAGACTTGTCATATTGGACCTTAACGCGACACTTATTTACTTCTAGAGACACTAAGGCATCTCAGCGCTGCTCATCAAGCTACTCTAAGTGGACCAAACATTCTTCCAATGTGGAACTATCTGGTAAAAGCTCTATAGCTAGCTTTAGCGAAGGGATTTCGCATTCAACCGGCAAGACAGACTCCACCCCATGTACAAGCTGATATGGAGAGAAACCGGTGGAAATCTTAACCACGGTTCTATAGGCCCACAAATTAGGATATAACATGATATGCCAATTTGTCTTGCTTTGTACGATGGTTCATTGGAGAATGGACATAAGGGATTTATTCACTACTTCAACCTATCCATTCGCTTGAGCGTAATAAGAAGAGGAGTGCTCCTACTTATACCCTAACTTTGAAGCCAACTCTTCCATTATTTTATTCTGAAAGTGCCTACCATGGTTAGTGACAAGCTCTTTCGGAATGCCAAACCGAGTAATAATTTGGTTGAAAGCAAAATGTGCGGCTGTCTCAGCGTCGGATTTAACTGTGGGGATAGCCTCTGCCCATTTTGTGAAATAATCGATAGCCACTATAATGTGATAATGCCCCCCAACCGAAGCTGGGTTGCAATCCATAAAGTCAAGCCCCCACTTGGTGAAGGGACTGGCGGTGACAATAGGATGTAACGGGGATGGATGCGAGCACATATTGCATGCAAACACCTAGTAAGGTTGGCACTTCTTGACCGCATTAACACAATATTTGAAGATTGACGGCCAAAAATATCATTCTCTCAAGATTTTTTGGGCTGTAGAAAGCCCAGATAAATGACCACCACATGCCCCTCCATAGAAATCATTCATCACAACCTCAACCCCGTCATGGGTTAAACAAAGACGTAAAATGGAATCTACCCCATGGCGGTATAAAGTGTTATCCACTATAAGGTAGTTCTTAGCTACATGATGTAATCATTGTTGCTCATCCCATGAAAGGTGAGTAGGGACCTTCAACATTTGAAAATACACAATGATATCCCTATACCACGGGTCCAAAGTTGAGATAAGGAAAATATGCTCATTGAAAAACGTATCTTCATAAACCTCTTCCTCCTCCAAACTTGGAAAATCAGATATGAGCTCCAAAAAGATCAACGATTTCTTCGATTTCGATGAATTCGAGATCGAACTCTTGCAAAATAACAATCCATTTATTGTATTTCCCCCCAATCATCCTTCTAGTGAGGACGAACTGAAACGGATTTATATGAGCTACAACCAAGATTCGGCAAAGGAGAATGTAATGTCTCATTCTCTGAACCGCATGAATGGTGGCCAAGGCAAGCTTCTCCACATGGGAATAATGGATTTCCGCATCAAGAAGGTTTCTCATGGATCTCCTCATCCTCATGCTCATGGATCTCCTCATCCTCCTAAACCAAAACCATACCAACTGTATCCATGGACGCAGACACATAAATCAAGAAATCTCAACTATAGTCAGGTGGAATAAGCACGGGGGCCAATGCTAAGGCTTGCTTAAGAGGATCAAAGGACTCCTGGGCTCGCTCATCCCAGCAAAAAGGAGTGTCCTTATGTAAAAGATGCATAAAGCCTTTAGTCAAGTTGGAAAAATTAACTACGAATCTCCACAAGAAATTTTCCATGCCTTGCAAACACTGAAGGAGTCTAATATTACGCAGGGGAGACAATTGAAGTATTGCCTCAACCTTTAGGGGATTGACTCTTATACCCTCCCCGGATTCGATGAACCCTAGCAAGCGACCAACAGTCACGTAAAAGATGCACTTATTAGGATTTAAATGATCCTGGTAATGATTCCATCTTTCGAATACTAATCTCAAATGGTATGGATGACGCACTCTCAAACGAGAATGAGCAGCAAGGTCATCCAAATACACTTCGATAGTCATTTTGAGATCATGAAAAATTAAGGTCATAGCCTGCTGAAATGTAGCTCCCGCATTTTTAAGGACAAAAGGCATCTTTCGATATGCAAAAGCACCCTAAGGACAAATAAATGTAGTATTATGTTGATCCTCGGGTTTGATCTGAATATGATTATATCCGAAAAAATCATCCATGAAGGAGAATACCTCGCTTCCCGCACACTCATCTAAAATCTAATCAATAAATGGTGTGGGAAAATTATCCTTAGGACTAGCATGATTTAAATCATAGAAATCAGTGCATATATGGATCGCTCCTTGCTTCTTATCAACCGGAGCAGGATTTGAAACCCACTCCGTCAGGGGAACAGGATAGATAAAACTGACTTTTAATAGTTTCTCTATCTTAGCCTTAATGGCGGGTGCTTTTCTAGGATTCACTGCACGCAAATATTGTCAAACTAGCTTTGCATCCGGATAAGTCTTAATATCATGTTCAACAATATGAGGGTCAATACCTGGCATTTCCTCGTATGACCAAGCAAAGATGTCAGGAAACTCTTTAAATAGCTCGGTATACTCCTCGATCTCATCAAGGGAAAAACTCGCCCCAATGTAGACGTTCTCAACTTTTCCAGGATCGTGAGAAATATTGATAGGAATATTAGGTGATAAATTCACCATGTTCCCATCATCCATTTGACCAGGAGAGCTCAATGGAACCACGGGACGACCAATCTTCTCGCTAAGAATCTCCCTAAAGTCATCACGCTCCATACAGTAGAGTTCAGGAAGAAAATATGATCGATGATGTAATTCTTCCTAAGGTGGCTCAACCCTAGACATGGCCTCAATAATGGCTTCATCCGATGGAAAAACATCGTTGAGGAAATCATGTGCGTGAGAGGACTCAACTACCCAAGCAGGAAACACATACAGATCCTCCTCCTCCATCCGTGAAGAGGAAGGACTAGGCTTTGCAACTTGACCAAGATTTGCTTGATATGCTATCATCATTGCAGGAAAAGGCACATTCGTTTCGATACGTCCAATCGAAGGACTCGGTGAAGGAAGAATCCAAGGATCATATGGATCTTCCATATGGGTAGTGCAAAAAGACGCCAAATTCAATGAGGAGGAAGCCCCACCAAAACTAGATCCGATCATAAGAACGGACGCAGGACAGCTAAAGGTTCCCATAAGAGATGGATACATACCCACACCCACACTCCCAGTTGCTGGTTGAGAATGATCAATAATCGAGATAGAAGTTCCCGATGATGCATTAACACTCGGATTATGGAATGACGTCTAATCAATCGTAATGATCTTCCCATTAAATGTAAAGCATACCACTCAAAAGAGAGAAGAGGATACGACTTGCATACTATACATCCAATTTCGTCCCAGCAAAAGATTGTAGTCAAGGGGCGCATCAACCACCTTGACCTCGATCACGACGGTCTTCCGTCCCAATTGGACCTTAAGAGAAGGAAGAATCCCGTGCGGCCGAAATGATCTACCATCAAAATTTATCAACATAGTAGCGGATTAAGACAACTCGGGATAACCCAAACCCTTCCAACATGACAAAGACATCACGGAAGTAGCAGCACCTTCATCAAATACAGTGCGTTTGACGGTCATATTAAGACATTCTACATGAATCAAAATAGACACGTAGTAAGGCAAGCGAGGCTGTATTCCCATGGTTTCAAATTTGATAATGGAAGAAGAGTTATCATCATCAACCCCAAGAGAAGAAATCAAGGCTCTCCTCTACGAAGGACAAGTCTGAAGTACTTCAAGCGCGGACATCGCACAAGGAGTTTGGCCCAAATCCTCGACAACAAAATAGTTCTGGGTGACTCAGGAGTTAGGATTGTGCCCTGAATGTTTTAGGAATCCCTTAGGAATGTGAGGTGCAACTTCAGGTTTATCTATAGGTTTTTCGATACGCAAAGGGCTCTCAGGTGGACCAGGTTCCTTTCCAAGGTCTGATTGTGATGAACCATAATCCTTCGTAAGAGTCACAACCTTAGTAGCGTGCACCATGTTGACGCAACCATGACTAGTATTGGCCTCCGGAGGATTTTGATCTCCACCGGATGCACACTGAGGATCAATGGTCCTCGAGTTCATATTTTGATTATTGGGTAAAGGATTAGTTAGCACGGTTGGGCCCTGTGCTATGAACCTTGAGGCATTTTCCATATGAGGGCACAAGTGAGTGGGGTGGTCCTCCTTACATAACTTGCAAGGAAACTTTACCTTACATTTAGTCTTCTTCTCCCCCCCAGCATTACGAGCGTTCTTGTCATTATAATTAGCATTTTTGTTCTTATTCCCACCCTTACGATTATTTTTCCCTGTTTTTCTTATTAATTCCAGGCTACTGGTTTCCCTTCTGGTCCAACGATTACACAGAAAGTACACTTGCCGTTTGGGTAAGTTGAAACAAAGTTGTGGCTTGTCCCATTAATTGACAATTAGCTCACTTGTTTCACAACCGAATTTGCAGGTTTGGTACTTGTACAGCCCACAATGCAATCAGCATGTGGCCCAGGCTTGATCTTGGGATCGAAAGTAGATCACGGAGCATTAGGTATAATCTCATGCAAAATTTTGGATTGAGCGTAGATAAAATCCAACTCTTGTGCCCTAAATATTTATTGTTCCTCATTTTGGACTCTAGATGTAGAAACATCCTTCGTGATGTAAGGTAACAATGAATTGAGGAACCATT
This sequence comes from Pseudotsuga menziesii, assembly GCA_001517045.1. Lineage (NCBI taxonomy): Eukaryota > Viridiplantae > Streptophyta > Pinopsida > Pinales > Pinaceae > Pseudotsuga > Pseudotsuga menziesii. The sequence continues at coordinate 241,828 of LPNX011032513.1, read as the reverse complement.
CAAGGAGAAATTCCGGTGCTATAAAGGCTTTAATCAACCGCTTTCATCTATGCCACTCTTGAATATGATCCAAGATATGTGTGGCTTTGTCTTACCAAAATGTCAACAAGGGCTCGGTACCAACGTCGTAACATACAGGTAGCTAAAACTGATTGAGGAAATTCATGGCAAGGTCATCAAATAAAACGTATGCCCCCCTTGGTAACTCTATATACCATTTCGCTGCAAGCCCAGTGAGGGTGCATTGAAATAGCCTCAAATGGATCGAATCATCATGTAAGGAATTGGAAGAGCACCAAAGGTGAAAAGTAGTGACATGCTCACTAGGATATTCTCCAGCTTTGCCCTCGAACTTGGGAATCTCCGAAGGAAGCTTGTTAGGGACGGTCGGCTAGGCCAGGTCATGAGATACCGGATCATTCATAAGTCTCGATAAGTCAGGTAAGTTCAATGTTGTGAGGAAAGGGAGCCTAGGTTGAGCTGGTTTATTTTACGCTTTCTGATAGTTCTAGTTCATGTAAGGTTGATTGCTATAAATACCATGGCCTTGGCCATAATAACCTCCTCCCATTTGACCCGTATAGGGTTGCATGGAAGCATTGTGATGTGGTGTACCTTGATTATGCAGTTCTACAAAGCCATAATTGGAAGAGTAAGCAGGTTGTTGATACTCGTACCCATAGGGTTGATAGTTATGTCCATACTAAGGTCCATAAGACTGTCCAAGAGAAGCTCCATAAGGTGTCCCATGGGATGTCCCATGAGAATGTCCAAAGTTAGGGATATGGGGAACTGCTTGAGATGGACCATAAGACGATCCATAAATAGGGATATGACCTCCCGACACAACAGGAGGTACTTGACTCTGAGATACTATCATGCAAGCAGTCGCAGTACGAACATGGCTAGCAGTGATATTCCGGCCCGAAGGACCATGTGAATGAGGGGGAGGAAGGGTTGTCAAAAACACATTCGAAGGAGTAGGGTTCAAGGATGAAGGGAGATGTGAAGGAATGTAAGTGGTGTTCCCAATGGTCACTCGTTTTGGTTCTGGTATCTGCATATGGTTACTAACACTAGGTCTAGGACAGACATGTGATGTTTCTTCCACCGCTGGGATGGAAGGTGCAATGTGACCAGTGCTCCCACATCTCTCTGCATGGAAAGGAATAGGAGTGCTTCTAGGCATAGTGCTAGGTTCAAATTCCAACATGATATGATGTGCCAGATCAGATGCAGGGATATCAGACATGCCATAACGAACATGACTAGTGCTTGTGGGTTCATAATGAGTCTCGTCGCCTGGTAACCAATACTGGCGACCTGTGAATCAGGGATCATAACAAAAATGTGAAGGTATGTTCGGTGAAGGATCATATACAAGAGTAGGATCTTCCTCCCCAACATCGTGAGGTGGACAGGACATCTAAGGAATCTCATCCTCATGATCTCCCATCATGTGTGAATCAAAGTGAGTAGTAGTTCGCCCGGACTGTCTGTTTCTCTCTCCCAAGGGAGGAGGAGACGTGGAAGGTAGAAGTCCTACTAAACAACGAGAATGATGAAGCGCCGCGCCCAAATCCACAATTACACAAAAAATGAAAAGACTCGATCTAATTGCGCAAACCCTATGCAAACTAGCATGCACAGAGCATACACCTATAAAATGTAAAGCCAAGTCGCAAGCAAACAAGGGTAGGATATGTGAGCTCCTGAATGAAGCAGGTATGTCTCTCCTAGGAGAGGCTTGAGACTCCCATACACAACAAGTGGAGGTTTGTAACCAATTATAGTGGCCCTCAACTTCAACGCATATAGCAACTGTGTTTTCCAACCCCTACTTGGCCAGGACACCTATAGAATAACCTCTGCGAAGTACCCCCTCGATAACCTAGGTAAGGAAACTAAGGTTACCTCAATATAATCAGTGCTCAGGTGGGCAGTCGCAGGCATGATTGACCGTATGGGCAGCGTAGCAAAGCCCAAAAGTATCGAAAGAGTCCCCATATACGAATACAATCCTGGAAATATCTTTGGTGCTACTCAGTTACAACCAGGGGTCATCCCAATCATAACTGCTCACACTGCCTCGTGCTTAACTCCCTTGTAAGAGGAGGATCCTGAGAAACATTAATTATATAAAGGATTTTCACACTCTCACCTGGACAGACACATAAATGTTTCGTTTAGTGGTCTTGGAGAATTTACTCACAATGAACTATTCCAAGACCCTAAAACCTAGTCTTGTTGGTGCACCCTATAAAAGAAAAGAGTGTAATTCATTTTATTATGCATTGATTTTAATTGGCTTATTACTCAAAAGGGAAAATGGTCGTGCAACTAATGAGGTTATGACACAACAAGAAGTAAAATTCACACGTAACAATCAATTCAAATGCACTGTGTCAAATGAAGAACAGGGTATGCTACTACATGAAGTGCAAAATTTTCCTTCAAATGAAAATGCAATCATTCCTATATGAAAATATGACTAATACTCTCCAAGCAAACCTAATGCAAGTACCATGCAAAATGCAAAATGCAATCAATGCATAATGATGCAAAAAACAAATGTTTTTATATTTTTTGAATTAAATGAGATAAAAAGCAAAAGTATGACTCTACAACCCTCAGACTCTGTAAGCACTACCATACAACACCCAAGCAAAGAACCAAGGTAAAAGAGACCTAATTCACTAATCCCAAAACAAAAAATAGAAAATGAAATGACAAGAACATTTTCAAAAATTTAAACTAAAAAGCATCTTTGGACAGAAACAGGGGTGTATATAGACTCCAACAGCATCCAAGAAGACTTATCAATCATCCAAACTATCCCGGCAACACTTAATCTTCCCCAAAAAGGCAAAAATCAAGGCATACGTGACTGTTTGAAAAAAATCCTCCTATATACGTGGCTATTCCAGGAAAACCCACGTGTACACACGACTGTGAAGGAAAAACCCGCGTACAGGAAGAAAAAGAGATAAAAAGAAGGTAAACAAACAATTTGAGACAAAATTTACTCATGTAGGACACTACTGGGCAAACATGCCCCCAGACCCGACTCAGAAATAGAGAAATCAGAGCAATTCAAGAACATTGAATGCCGACAAAACCCCCAAAGGAAATGACTGGGAACTCCCCAGTATGGTCGCCAATTCTGTTACGGAGAAAACTTCCTATGGCTTGGGGTGTACCACAATAGATAGAGTAACCGCAGAAATCAATCCCTTCCCAATATGCAAGAGAAATAAAACATTTAACACTAAAGGATCTCGAAACATACCTTTTTCCGGACGGTTGATGTAGATCCCCGTTGAGCTTTTCCAATCCCGCTTGTGTTAACAATTTGCTCTCTCAATAATCAACAAACAAGACAAGCATGCTATATGTTATAGCCTGTTTTTATTTCTCATTTTAAAGCATTTGCTTGTTCTTTAAAACATAGTTTTCCGTTCATTTTTTAGTTTGGACTTTAGGTTCCTTTAAATTTTTCTTTGATTTTATGCTATATTTATAATTGACTTCATAGGTCTTTCCAATTTTGGTTTTATTTAGTGAAATGTATAGTTTTTAGGGGCTTGTAGGATGTTTATATGACTTAAAGGGTCTAAAAAAATATCATAAGGTTTCATTTAAAGCCATTTAACCAAAGTTTAACCCTTGGTTTTGAGTGTTGTTTTGAAAATCATTAAAACAGGTATTCTTGTAGCGCAAGCTCAAAAAAGTTAAACACGTGTGCTACAAGAAAATCGTGCAATCTGAAAAATCATGATTTTGGCTTGAAATTTTCAAAATTCGTGCATAGGAGAGGTCTTTCACACCTATCAATGAGTTTGATACGTGTTTTTTAGCCAGAGTAATCATTGTGATAAGTGTTGAGTTCAAGCAAGGAATCATTTGGGTGAGTTGCGGTGGTTTCGAAATTATGAGATACAGAGTAGTGGAACCTTAATAATCATGCACGATGAGAAAAATTCGCCACTAGCTACGCATCTCCTGAAATGCATGAAGACCATAGAAGTCGTGGCAAAGTTCTGGCAGTTTGGATCGAAGATTAAAGAAGGTCAGAAATTTAGGGATTTTTAGGGTAACTATTTTAGCACTATCGTGGCGGTTAGGGAAAGACTTAAGAATGAAATTGGACACCTGGGAAGACAGGGAAACATATTTCCAGCAACTGAATCCATTATTCAGACAGGTATGAGGCGAACTACTATCATATTCCATGTATTCGGGTTCACATTGACAGAAGTTTAGTTATGGAGAATAACTAAGGATGCTTGTATATAAACTAAATTTTTGCTCAAATGTCGAATTTTCTCTGTCACTGGAGTTAAAAGACTTATCAATTTGATACATAAAATTCAGCTCAAGGGTTTAGTTTCTCAACATATGATTGACTGTTTAAAATTTCCAAGATTTGAATAGAATTAAGTTCTTTACTAAAGGAAGCAATTTTTAAGTTCAATTATCCAGAATGAAGAGGAGTGGGAAAACAAACAGAGTTGAACCCTCAGATATGTCTTGGGTTCAAGCATTCCCTGACTGTGCAAGGTTATTTTCAGAAGCAGGATGGTTAAACTTTTCTGATAAGATTGATGGACATCACACAGAGGTTTCATATAAGTTCGCTCAGGGATTAGATAAAGATATTATTACCTTTGACACCCTAAAGATTGAGCTGACCAGAGAACTAATAGCAGAGGCTACAAGGATTCTAGATGAAGGTGAATATTGGTTCAAGAAGGTACCTTTTAACTTTGATTCAGAGAGTTACTTGCTTCCAAATGTGGTTGCAGACTGGGGTAAAGGAGTACATATCCAAAAGTTCAAATCAAAGTGGAGAGAACCAATAAATATTCTGCAAAGTAATGTAACTTGTGAAGGAAGATATGCATTTGTATTTAAGTATCATTTCAGGTTTTTGCAGCATCTTAATCATGAAGCAAAGATGAACCTTCCTTTCTTTTTCCTTAGAAGTCTGCAAAAGATGTCCAGCAGGGTAAAGGAGCATCAAGACCATACTAAACAATCTATATTTCATCATGGTCTAATAAAACTAATCATAAGTACTGTGCTTCAAAAGAAGGAAAAAACATGGGATTATTTTCTATTTTGGTCTGGGTTTCAATCTGAGAAAGAAGACCAAGCTCAGAAAAGGCAGCTGAATAAAGGACATAATTTGGTCAAGAAAGTGAAGAAGAAGGTCATATTCGAGATAGAAGCAGATAATGTACCAGCAAAGTCTGTGACCCAAAGAGATGAAAATGTTGAAGATGAACATCAAACTAATATTGAGGAAGATGAAATATTAAAGGCAGAAATGAAGGATTTGGAGCATGTAGAAGATAGTATTCATGAAGAAGTAAACCAGGAAGTAAATGAAAGTTTGAAAGAACAGGAACAAGTTCCTATGGGAGTACAGTCAGAAGACAAGGAAAATCCATTGTTTGATGAAGCTAGGGTTGACACTAAACAAGATTTACAAAAACAGTCTGAAGAAGGGATAATGTCACGAGGGATAAAAAGAAAGGTAGTTCAGCTAGCCTCTATCAAACATCAAGGGAAAACTTTGAGCATGTTAGTGGAGATTGGGGCAGCTTGGAGGCCTAAGACCAGACCCAAGAATAAACTCAGATTGAATATGAAAAAATTGCTAAACCCTAAACTAGCTCAGAAGAAAATTACAGTGCTAAAACACTCTTCATCCCAAGAAGAGTTATAAGAGAGTGAAGATTTAAATATAAAGGAGATGAAGGATAAGAAATTGATCATTTCAGAAGATAGGTTGGCCTTCACTGAAACCAAAATTTCAGAGATATTTAAGGAAGTTTGAAAGAAAATAGTCCTAGATCATCATCAAGATGATTCAAAGAAGCAGCATTTAGTCATAACAAGTTTTTGTGCAGAGAAAGAAAAGGTTGCAGAGCCATTAGCACAATACAGTGTTGAAGTTAATGAATCTTCAGGGGTTCCTATGGCTATGATTGAGCAGCTAGAGGAGGATGAAGAGATTTTTAAGAAATTGAAGATCCCTTGGATGCCAGAAGAAATGCATCCAGTTTCAGAAGGGAAGTGCATTGATTCAGAGAATGAGAATTTGCAAAGAAGTATTAAACAGTACAAATATCAGATAGAGTACCTGCATGAAACAAATGAGGGGTTAGTAGCTGCTAACAGAAGATTGAGAGAGGATTTAGAGGAGGTAAATGGCCATTATCAAGAGTTAATTGCAGTTTCTAAGGAAGCTTTGAAAAGGAAAAGACAAACACAAAGTCTGTATGCAGAATTGAAGCAAACCATTCAAGACCTAACACAGCAAAATTAGGAGATTTCAAGAAGAGTCGAAGACCTGGAAGTTGATCATCATAAAACAAGAAAGAAGAATCAAGATTTGGAAGGATATCTCTTTTGGCAGAGGCTGCTAAGGATTTGTAAAGTGCTTTTAAAATAGTGGTTATTAGTTAGTATTTTTAAAATTTAGTTTAATATGTATGACTCTATTTTTATTTTCTGTAGTATGACCTAAAAAGTAGTTTTTTTAGTTATGTAACTGTTTTTGGGAAACCAAGATAAAAGTAAGACTAGAAAAAGACTGAGGGTTCAATTTTTTGTACAAGGGGAGGATATCAAGCTATTGTTTAGAGAGCTAAGCGTCAGAAACTCTTATGTATTTTGAATGACTAATTATGGAATATATGCAAACTATAAGCCCTGTTTATCTTATATGCTGGTTTCATTTCTGATTGGTTTAATCACTCAGTTGATATATCCATTTCTTGTTTGAGGTTATTATTCATGAAATGCTTGTTAACTGTGGATGAAATTCATTGTTATGCTTATTGTTTCTAGTTTATGTTTTATATATTATGCATCTTAGTCCTGGATTGTTGCATGATTTAGTGTTTGTCTTAGCCTTGCGAAGTTTTTACCCTCTTGTTTACAAACTGCACAACCAAAACCCTAAAAAACATATTTTACTTAATTTGGTTTTATGATATTGTGTTGGCTTGTTCTTTAGTAGTTTGAGAACAATTTCTGGCACTAACATCTTTGGCACCGTTGCCGAGGACGAAGTGGAAAGCCTACTTTCCCTGGGTTACTAGTCATTTAATTGGTTTTGAGAGATGGACTTAAACCAACAAATTTTAAAAGACTACATTTCACCAAATATTTCATAGTGACTACTAAAGGAGTTGGAACAAGAAGTAGACCTAGTTCACCTTTACAACTGGGTGTCTTAGACCTAGAGCAAATTCTGAAAGAAGCTAGGAAAATTAGGAGATCACAGTTATCCCCCGCTTTATGTAGCCCTAATTAATTTGACCTATTGTCACCCTTTCCACTTTCCAAGGAGGAAAAACAAAATTTGTCTTGAAAAATCGATTGGCGACTCCACTAGTTCAAGATGCAGAAGCCGAAGACCATGGAAGCCATTCTGGCTCGAAGGTTTGCACCTTTCAATTTTTCCGATGTTCCAGGTTTTCCAAATCCGGTACCTACTATGGATGTTTGGGGAGATTGTCTTCCATGGTTTAGAGAAAGCAAAGAGGATAATCCTTCAGATCACCTCATCAGATTTCATCAATTTATGGTTTAGTTAAATATACAGCATGAAGATGTGCTCATGAATATGTTCATGTATTCACTTGAGTAAGATGCACGAGAATGTTATTTTTCTCTTCCCGCTGCTAGCATTTCCTCACTAAAAGAAATCCACACATGTTTTCGGAAACATTGGAAGTATATGTTCTCAGCTGAATTTTTTTTTAAAGATTGTTGTGAGCGGGATGATTTTTATAATACAATTTCTGATTCAAAAAATCATGATGATAAGTATAATCAAGGATTCAAAACATATCATGAAGAAGTTGTAGTTTCTGAATTTGTTGAAGATGAAGAAGTAACGTTTTCAGATACTGCTGTCAAGGAAGAATTTCATGATCATTATGATAATCAAGTTGTTATTGTAAGTCAAGTTGAAGATTATTCTAGTGATGAGATCAGCAGAGATAATTTGGAATATTCTCATAATGATTTCAAGAGTCTTAATAATCATTTGAATGCTATTCATGTTCAAGATCAATCTCTTGTTCAACAAATTATTGGAAATCATTGTTGTGTTAAAAATCAGCCTTGTAATGAAGAAAAACACGAACCTTCAGCATCATCATTTCAAATTTCCCAGAATGCTCCTCGTTATGATGAAGAGATTGGGGTTCCAAGACAAGAATTCTATGATGAATTATATTCTATTCCTTTCTGTTTTGATACTAAAATCGATGAAATCCAGGCTATTCACATTTTTAACGTTATATCAAAAGTTTCTTATATTCATGGTTATGATAAATCGGCTGTTCAAAACCATTATGAAGATGCTCTAATTTTTTATAAATATGATGATGAAATTGAAAAGAAAGACCCAGAAATGTGTGAGGTGTGTGATATGGCACAATCTGATCAGCAGATTCAGGAATGGATTCAGTCCATTATCCTTAAACAGCCGAAGCCAATGTATGATAGTTATCCATTTGAATACAGTGTGGAAAAGGAGGTTCAGCTTGTTGACATTATTGATGATACCGTCCAAAAAATTTCGGAGCAAATTCAGGCTGATCCTGATGTCTTTTATTGCCAATGCCTGCTTGATATTCATGGAACAAAATATTCTTATGGACAAATTATCTTTTTCATAGAACAGGAAGAGGAAACTTTTGGAAATTTTTATGATCCAGTGGGAATTATTTAGAGTCAATACTAAGTTATAAAACTATTATTTTAGAGACACCATTTGATGAAAGTGAGTACAAGTTCTTAGATCTTTGCTCTTCATGTTTTCCAATACTTCTAATTATACATATATTCGGAGTTGGAAACAAGTTTTGGTGTGTTGATGAAATTTTTTCCTGGTTACATTGGAAATGGGATTACAATTTGATTCAGTAAATGGAAGGTTCCTCAAATACTTTTATAATCTTTGAAAGAAAATATTGGATTTTCATTGTATATGCCGGTGTGAATATTAGAATAAAGACTCCATGGCCCAATGGAATTTTTGCAGAGTAGCAGGCAGTTGCAGTTACAACACAGAAGGCACTGATCTACAGGTTCTTGAATCCTCACAGAGAGGACTTCATCCCGCAGCAGGAGCCAGATGTTATAGCCTATTTTTGTTTCTCATTTTAAAGCATTTGCTTGCTTTTTAAAACATAGTTTGTCGTTCATTTTTGAGTTTGGACTTTAGGTTCCTTTAAATTTTTCTTTGATTTTATGCTATATTTATAATTGACTTCATAGGTCTTTCCAATTTTGGTTTTATTTAGTGAAATTTATAGTTTTTAGGGGCTTGTAGGATGTTTATATGACTTAAAGGGTCTAAAAAATATCATAAGGTTTCATTTAAATCCATTTAACCAAAGTTTAACCCTTGGCTATGAGTGTTGTTTTGAAAATCATTAAAACAGGTATTCTTGTAGCGCAAGCTCAAAAAAGTTAAACACACGCGCTACAAGAAAATCGTGCAATCTGAAAAATCATGACTTTGGCTTGAAATTTTCAAAAGTCATGCATAGGAGAGGTCTTTCACACCTGTCAATGAGTTTGATACGTGTTTTTTGGCCAGAGTAATCATTGTGACAAGTGTTGAGTTCAAGCAAGGAATAATTTGGGTGAGTTGCGGTGGTTTGGAAATTATGAGATACAGAGTGGTGGAACCTTAATAATCATGCACGATGAGGAAAATTCCCCACTAGCTACGCATCTCCTGAAACGCATGAAGACCATAGAAGTCATGGCAAAGTTCTGGCAGTTTGGATCGAAGATTAAAGAAGGTCAGAAATTTAGGGCTTTTTAGGGTAATTGTTTTAGCACTGTCATGGTGGTCAGAGAAAGACTTAAGAATGAAATTGGACACCTGGGAAGACAGGGAAACATATTTCCAGCAATTGAATCCATTATTCAAACAGGTATGAGGTGAACTACTATCATATTCCATGTATCTGGGTTCACATTGACAGAAGTTTAGTTATGGAGAATAACTAAGGATGCTTGTATATAAACTAAATCTTTGCTCAAATGCCGAATTTTCTCTGTCAATGGAGTTAAAAGAGTTATCAGTTTGATACATAAAATTCAGCTCAAGGGTTTAGTTTCTCAACATATGATTGACTATTTAAAATTGCCAAGAATTGAATAGAATTGAGTTCTTTACTAAAGGAAGCAATTTTTAAGTTCAATTATCCAGAATGAAGAGGAGTGGGAAAACAAACAGAGTTGAACCCTTAGATATGTCTTGGGTTCAAGCATTCCCTGACTGTGCAAGGTTATTTTCAGAAGCAGGATGGTTAAAAAATTTTGAGAAGATTGATGGACATCACATAGAGGTTTCATATAAGTTTGCTCAGGGATTAGATAAATATATTGTTACCTTTGACACCCTAAAGATTGAGCTGACCAGAGAACTAATAGCAGAGGCTATAGGGATTCCAGATGAAGGTGAATATTGGTTTAAGAAGGTACCTTTTACCTTTGATTCACAGAGTTACTTGCTTCCAAATGTGGTTGCAGACTGGGGTAAAGGATTGCATATCCAAAAGTTCAAACCAGAGTGGAGAGAACCAATAAAGATTTTGCCAAGTTATGTAACTTGTGAAGGAAGATATGCATTTGTATTTAAGTATCATTTCAGGTTTTTGCAACATCTTAATCATGAAGCAAAGATGAACCTTCCTTTCTTTTTCCTTAAAAGTCTACAAAATATGTCCAGCAGGGTAAAGGAGCATCAAGACCATACTAAACAGTCTGTATTTCATCATGGTATAATAAAACTAATCATAAGTACTGTGCTTCAAAAGAAGGAAAAAACATGGGATTATTTTCTATTTTGGTCTGGGTTTCAATCTGAGAAAGAAGACCAAGCTCAGAAAAGGCAGTTGAATAAAGGACATAATTTGGTCAAGAAAGTGAAGAAGAAGGTCATAGTCGAGATAGAAGAAGATAATGTACCAACAAAGTCTGTGACCCAAAGAGATGAAAATGTTGAAGATGAACAACAAACTAATATTGAGGAAGATGAATTATTAAAGGCAGAAATGAAGGATTTGGAGCATGTAGAAGATAGTCTTCATGAATAAGTAAACCAGGAAGTAAATGAAAGTTTGATAGAATAGGAACAATTTCCTATGGGTACAGTCAAAAGACAAGGAAAATCCATTGTTTGATGAAGCTAGGATTGACACTGAACAGGATTTACAGAACAGTCTGAAGAAGGAGTAATGTCATGAGGGATAAAAAGAAAGGTAGTTCAGCTAGCCTCTATCAAACATCAAGGGAAAACTTTGAGCATGTTAGGGGAGATTGGGGCAGCTTGGAGGCCTAAGACTAGACCTAAGAATAAACTCAGATTGAATATGAAAAAATTGCTAAACCCAAAACTAGCTCAGAAGAAAATTACAGTGATAGAAGACTCTTCATCCCAAGAAGAGTTAGAAGAGAATGAAGATTTAAATATAAAAGAGATGAAGGGTAAGAAACAGATCATTTCAGAAGATAGGTTGGCCTTCACTGAAACCAAAGTTTTATAGATATTTAACGAAGTTCAAAAGAAAATAGTCCTAGATCATCATCAAGATGATTCAAAGAAGCAGCATTCAGTCATAACAAGTTTTTGTGCAGAGAAAGAAAAGGTTGTAGAGCCATCAACCCAATGCAGTGTTGAAGTCAATGAATCTTCAGGGGATCCTGTGGCTATGACAGAGCAGCTAGAAGAGGATGAAGAGATTTTTAAGAAATTGAAGATCCCTTGGATGCTAGAATAAATGCATCCAGTTTCATAAGGGAAGTGCATTGATTCAGAAAATGAGAATTTGCAAAGAAGTATTAAATAGTACAAATATCAGATAGAATACCTGCATGAAACAAATGAGGGGTTAGTTGCTGCTAACAGAATATTGAGAGAGGATTTAGAGGAGGTAAATGGCCATTATCAAGAGTTAACTACAGTTTCTAAGGAAACTTTGAGAAGGAAAAGACAGACACAAATTTTGTATGCAGAATTGAAGCAAACCATACAAGACCTAACACAGCAAAATCAGGAGCTTTCAAGAAGAGTCGAAGACCTGGAAGTTGATCATCATAAAACAAGAAATAAGACTCAAGCTTTGGAAGGGATAGCTCTTTTGGCAAAGGCTGCTAAGGATTTGTAAAGTGCTTTTAAAATAGTGGTTATTAGTTAGTCTTTTTAAAATTTAGTTTAATATGTATGACTCGATTTTTATTTTCGGCGGTATGACCTAAAAAGTAGTTTTTTCAGTTATGTAACTGTTTTTGGGAAACCAAGATAAAAGTAAGACTGAGGGTTCGAATTTTTGTACAAGGGGAGGATATCAAGCTACTATTTAGAGAGCTAAGTGTCAGAAACTCTTATGTATTTTGAATGACTGATTATGGAATAGATGCAAACTATAAGCCCTATTTATCTTATATGTTGGTTTCATTTCTGATTGGTTTAATCACTCAGTTGATATATTTGTTTCTTGTTTGAGGTTATTGTTCATGAAATGCTTGTTAACTGTAGATGAAATTCAGTGTTATGCTTATTGTTTCTAGTTTATGGTTTATATATTATGCATCTCAGTCCTTTATTGTTGCATGATTTAGTGTTTGACTTAGCCTTGTGAAGTTTTTACCCTCTTGTTTACAAACAGCACAACCAAAACCCTAAAAATCTATTTTACTTAATTTTGGTTTATGAGATTGTGTTGGCTTGTTCTTTAGTAGTCTGAGAACAATTTCTAGCACTAACACGATATAATGGTGTTAGACCTACTCTGGCATATATAATCAATAATGTATAAGCAATAAAAAGCATCCAAGGATTCAATATTCATTTAAATGCACATCATTGGACAGGAAAAGATATTTCTATTAATATAAATCAAAGATTACAAGAATGACAACCTTTGTCAGCACGTCTGCGAACCGGAGAAACTGAGTCCTCCACCTGGGCCTCCACCACCTCAATCCTCCATCTCTCGATAGTAAGCTTGCAAACAAAGGAAAGATTGGGAATAACACCAAGTGCTCCAAGGGACAAAGGGATGCAGACTCAAGTATAAGCAAGCTACGAGAACAATGGACTATATTTTTCTTTCTCTTCAATTCCTCCTCTTCTAATCTATCCAAAGGGTTCCTTATATAGTGCTGCAATGGGGTAATGGAAGGTCAAATCCAAGTGATATCAAGGCATATAGAAGGCCAAGAAACAAGTGACTCAGATCCACATCAAGGAAAACTCCAAAATATTTGGCCTTTTGCACACATCCTAATGTACATGGGTTTAAGGGTTATATCCGCGTATATACGCGAGAAAGGGTTTAAAAGTCACGTATAGCAAATAACATGTGTTTTTAGGGATGATCTTGGAAACATCAAAGGTACAAAAATAGTCCATGGAGTCCAAACAGTCTGCAGAGGGACAGGGAAGGCCATAAATGTGTGATCTACCATGTGTGGTAAAATCAGCTATAACAATTATGAAACTTCTAGCTATGATGAGGCAACAGCACAAAAGGTTAAAGGATTCCATGGCGGAGGAGTATCAATCCATCATGAATAATGATGTGTGGGATATTGTTCCGAGGCCTAAGGGGAAGTCAAAGGTGAATTCCAAATAAATATAGAAGATAAAAAATGCATCTGATAACAACATCGAGAAACACAAAGAGAGGTTTGTGGCAAGAGGATTCTCCCATAAAGAGGGAGTGGACTATGAGGAGATATTTCTCTTGTTACCAAGCACACCTCCATCATATCTATTTATATTGCTCTTGATTCAATGATGGGATGGAAATTACATCAGATGGATGTACAAACAATATTACTCAATGGTGTGATTGAGGAAGAGGTAAACATAGAGAAACCTCAATCCTTTGTGATACATGGGAATGAGTCTCATGTGTGTAGATTAAAGAAAACATTGTACGGAATCAAGTAGGAACTTAGAGCTTGGTATGCCAAGATTGATAGATACTTGATGGGCTTGGGATTCACCAAGAGTGATGCGGATTAAAAACTTTACTACAAGTTGTTGATGGTGATCTAGTCATCTTGGTATTGCATGTTGATGATCTATTCCTTACGGGAGTAGAGAGGCTCATAGACGAGTGCAAGTGGGATTTGGCATAAGAGTTTGAGATGAAGGATCTTGGCCTGATGCATTACTTCTTGGAATTAGAAGTGTGGAAAAAACCAAATGAGATATTCATTAGTTAAGGGAAGTATACGGTCGATATCTTGATGAGATTTGGTATGATTGAATGTAAGTCCATGACTACACCTATGGAGGAAAATTTGAAGAAGCTAAGTGATTCTGCTTCAGATTCAAATTTAGTGGTTCCCACGATGTACATGCATCTAATTGAGCCCTTGATGTATCTAGTTAACACCAACAAGATATTTTATTTCCAGTTAAAACCTTGAGCCAGCTTATGGTTGATTCGAGCCATGTACATTGGGTGGAAGCAAAGCATGCGTTGAGGTACCTACATGGCACATTTGGATATAGTTTGAGATATGTCTAAGGTGGTGATGAAATTGCAGGGTTATGCAGATTTTGAATGTGTAGGGAATGTAGTGGATATAAAGAGCACCTTAGGGTGTTGCTTAATCTTGGGATCAACCATGATATATTGGTTTATAAGAAATCAGATTGTTGTCACACTTCGTACAATAGAAGTAGAGTATTATGCAGTCGGTGTTGCAAGTTACGAAGCAATGTGATTTCATAAACTTATTGTAGGATTATTTGATCAGGATCTAGATATAACCTTGACACACCATGACAATCAAAATTGTATCAATCTTTTAGAAAATATATTGTTTCATGACAGGCCAAAGCATAATGAGTTCAAATATGACTTCATCTGAGATATGGTACAGAAGTGAGTAGTGAAGCTTCAATGCATATCCACCAATGAACAGATCGCTGACATTCTCACCAAGACTTTGTCCAAGGAAATTTTTTCATTCTTTAGGGACAACCTTAGCATGATCAGAATGTCTCCCTCAATGGCAGGGAGTGTTAATGGATGAGAAACATAGAGCAGACACTAAAAATAAGTGAATGTCCTAGACACTGAGATTATTTTACATATGAGTGGCAAACATTCACAAGAAGTGAATGGCCCAGACACCGAAATGGTTTTACATATGTGTGGCAGACATTAACAAGAAGTGAATGGCCCAGGCACCATGATGATCCTTTAGATGAGAAACATACATTCACTAGAAATGAATGGTCCTAGAGATATAGATGCAATACATATATAATATGGATTATAGACATTCTCACCAAGTGTGAAGCTTGGTAGCAACGAAACTCTTACCAAGTGAGAAGCTTGGTAGTGATGTAGAGTGTCTTTTATGAACATTCTCACCAAGTTTGAAGCTAGGAATGATGCAAAATGTTCCCCTCGATGATAGAGAGTGTTGATGTTTCTCCATGGTTGCAACATCGCACAACATTATGCAAACATTCTCCCAGATAGGTCATAAGAAGTGACAATGGTTGGAAGAGGATGGCCCCGGGGTAGCCTTTATTAGTCATGAGAAGTGATTAAGAGTAAATAAGGTTCGAGATGCCTACTTTGAGATAGAGTGCTCCGAGGAGAAAGCTATAGGTCACATTACATTATCCAAGAGTAATCTATTCTATGTTAGAGTGAGTTGACTTGTTTATTTAATAGGGGATTTTATCCCCTCGTGGAATATACAAGTCTATTCTAATGTTGAATTTTGCATAGGCTCTAAGAAGTGTCTGGGACTTCGTAGAGTGGATTCATATCAACATTAGATCTCTATGAGTGAATTTGATCTAGATGTGAGGAGATGAACATCAACAAGGATCACTTTTATATGATGAATAAATAACCAAGAAGTAAAGAAAAACTATTGAAGAAGTCCCAGTTAGCATTGAATAAGTCCCTCGAAGAAATTGAAGGCACTCCCATACAAGTAATTGTGAAGATAAATAAAAGATGAAGGTCAAAAGTAACAAGTTGTCCCTAGTGAAAGTGTACTTCAACAACCACTTGGTGTCCTTCAACAACCGCCATAACTGTTGTGCAACTACCCCACCTATTCCAGCAACTCCGTTCCTCGGACTCCTGGACATTCGATCGATTTCCATCTCATCGGTCAATTGACTCCTTTGAATTTTCTTAAATCCTTTAGTCAGTATGCCCCATCGACCATCTGTTATATATTGTTTTTGACATTTTTCCTAGTTGATCGTTCTCATGTCAAATATTTTGTGCCCATTCTGTTGGAGGTTGTCGACTATCCTCCGGGCGCTCCCGTCATCTATCTTTGACTGTTATATTTGGACATTTATGCTCCTACATCAACCTATCGGGACTAAAAATAACTTTACTCCTGACTTTACAGTCTTTTGATCTTATCTTCTATAATCCACATTGCCTCCTCTAGATCCCTGTTCACCCATCGAACCAAGTATTCTTTTGTTTTCTGTCTTCTAGTTTTCCTGACTTCTCGCTCATTGAACACCTTCATGACTTCATCTATTAACTAAAATAGCATTTGCTTCAGCAAGTGGGTAATCTCCCTTCCATCACTCATCGACCCTTCTTGAAACTTGGTAGGTTATAAACGTTAAATGTCAACGATATGCTCATACATTCAGGAAACTCAAGCACATAAGCATTGTCCAAAATCTTCTTGACAATTCTACATAGACCAATTTTCTTCATATTTAACTTATCATATCTTCCTCGCAGGAACATCTCCTTCCTCGCATACACTAAGTCTCCTTCTGCAAATGAATGCAACTGTCTCTTCCTATCAGATCTCATATTGTTGTCCATGTTACTCTTCTCGACCCGCCTTCTTACACAATCGTGGATCTCCTTCATGTGTTTGGTAAATGATTTTGCATATGCACTCATCCTTATTCCTATCGGTACCGATGCAAGGTCTGTCACTCCATGTGGAATTCTTCCTTCCACTACCTGGAGTGGACTCATTCCCTTTGACCGTTCTGAGTTGTATGCAAATTCTTCTTTCGCCAACACATTCTCCCACTAATTTTGTCGGTCAAAACTCAAGCACCTTAGCATATTTACCAAGGTCCTATTCATAATGACCATCAACCTATGGATGGTAGGCAAAAATAAACTGCAACTTCGTGTCAAGCTTCTTCCATATAGTCCTCCAGAAATTCCCTATGAACTTGGTATCCCTATCCAAAGTGACGTTCTTCGGTAACCCATGCAATCTCACAATCTCTTTGAAGAACAATACAATACTTGTGGCATCACTTATCTTCCAACATGGAATAAAGTGCGCCATTTTAGAAAACTTGTCGACTACCACAAGTATGGATTCATTCTCTTGTTATGTTCTTGGTAATCTCAAGACAAAATCCATGTTGATATCCTCCCATGGTACAGTTGGTATGAGAAAATATGTACAAATTCCCATGTTTTGACTTCCTCCTTTAGGAATATGGAATACTTGACACTATCAGAACCACTTCTTTACATCCGCCAACATTCCCAGCCAGTAGTACTTCTCAACGACTAGTTCTTTGGTATTTTTTATGCCAAAGTGTCCTCATAATCCTCCACTGTGTAACTCCCTAATCAGATTATCTTGCACTGATCGTCTCGGGATGCATAATTGATGTCCCTTGAATAGGTATCCTTCTTGGACGAAATAATCCAGATATGGAGTTAGGTAGACACCCCATGTCTCCTTCAATTCCTTCTATGCATCGAAAAAATCTTCGTTGACTTCATAATCGACCTTTATCAACTCTAATCCTACTGATTTCACAATGCTCGTCCCCATCAAAGTGACTCTTCGACTCAATGCGTTGACTACCCTATTGGTTTTTCCCAACTTGTTCTTCAATACAAAGGTATAACTTTGCATGAACTCGAACCACTTCAAATGCCTTTAATTCAACTTTGTATTAGTATTCAAGTACCTCAGAGCTTGATGGTCGGTATATAGCACAAATATCTTCGGTAGCATGTAGTATCTCCATTTTTTCAATGCTTGGATAATAGCATAAAATTCTTGGTCATAAACCAAATACTTCTACTTGGATTCATCCAGCTTCTCACTAAAGAATGCAATCGCTTGACCCTCCTGGCTCAGCATAGCTCCAATTGCAATTCCACTGGCGTCGCAATCGACTTGGAATACTTTTTCAAAATATGGAAG
Organism: Pseudotsuga menziesii; assembly: GCA_001517045.1. Taxonomy (NCBI): domain Eukaryota; kingdom Viridiplantae; phylum Streptophyta; class Pinopsida; order Pinales; family Pinaceae; genus Pseudotsuga; species Pseudotsuga menziesii. The sequence continues at coordinate 223,579 of LPNX011032513.1, read as the reverse complement.
AGCTAACACTTGGCTCTCCATTACTTTCTACTTCAGCTTCTCAAAAGCTAGTCAAGTTGATTCTGTCCTCTTGAATGCACCCTTCTTCATGCACATCGTCAATGGTGCACATACTTGACTAAAATATCTCATGAACTTGCGGTTGAAGCTAGCAATTCCATGAAAACTCCTCACTTCTGTGGCTTTCATTGGCTCTTCCCACTCTATAATTACCTTGACCTTTTCTATATCCATCTTCAGTCGCTCTCTGCAAATCACAAATCCCGAATACACCAATTCCTTCTACATGAAGGAACACTTTTGCAGGTTCACTAGCAATTTCTCCTAACTCAACCTTTGCAGGACTTGTCAAATGTGCGAAAAGTGCTCTTTTATTATACGACTAAATATTAGTATGTTGTCAAGGTATAAAACAATAAATTTACCCAAAAATGGCTTTAGTGCCTTGTTCATCAGCCTTATGATCATGTTGGGCACATTTGTCAGCCAAAATGACATAACCAACCACTCATACAGTCCTTCCGTTGTCTTGAAGGTTGTTTTCCATTTGTCACCTTCTCTTATATGGATCTAGTGGTATCCACTCTTTAGGTCGATCTTGGTGAAGTACGTCTCTCCATTCAAATAGTCAATAAATTCATCCATCCTTGCAATGTAAATATGTACTTGATCGTGTCTGGTTGATAACCCTTGAGTCGGTACACATTCTCCATTATCCTCCCTTATTTAGTGATAGTACTACTGGTACAACACACATACTCAAGATTTCTCTGATTAACCCATTATCCAACAACTCTTTGACTTGATGGTTTAACTCTGCATTCTTTGTCGACATCATCTTGTGCAGTGCCTTACTTGGAAAAATCAACCCTGGGATCAAGTCGATCTGATGGGATATACTCCTTGTTGACGACAATCGAGTTGACAACTCATCAATCATTATGCCCTTGAACCCCGATAACACTTCCTCGACATCTGTTAGGATTTTTCCAGTCGGTCGATCAACTCTTGGTCCCTTTGGGATAACTACAAAGAAATATTGTTGCTTCTCTTCCTCCTTCAGGAATTCCTTGGCTAAACACATCAACACTCACTTTTCCCAATATCCACTTTCCTTTCCTTAGATATTTAACTCTTAAACTAAGGGTATCACTTGGAAACTTTTTCTGTCCTTCTTTACTGTAACTACATTTCAACGACCATCATATAAAAAAATTGGTTGTATTTCCATGGTCAACCCAATAATCATGGCCACATGCATCCATCAGAATCACATCACATAACACACTATCATGTAATCCTCCAATCTTGACGTCGATCGGGCATTGCTGTGTCATTGTAACATTTTGACCCTTTTTCAACCATGACACCTTATATGTAATTGGGTGTGGCTGGCACTTCAGCTTTAACTTGTCGATCACCTCCGTCGAGACTAGATTTTTGTGCTGTCTCCATCGACGATGGTCATACAACATCTATCCTAAATATCTGCCCTCATTTAGAAGATGGACTTCCTATGTGTCAATTATTTCTCCTCCTATTGCATTGACTACAACAGTGTTCTCTAGGTAATCAATTTTTGACCTCTCTCCGATGCAACTTCTCCTAATTTCTCCCTTGTAGTTGAACTAGTTTCGTCATCTCCTCGACCTATGGTTTCTTGTTGACTTGGGGTATGTAGATTTTATGGGAACTCATATTGTGTCATAGTTCTCAACACCTGTAGCAGATGATTGTGGACTGGTCTACACGTCCACCTTTAAAATATCCTCTACAACCACTACCACCTCAACCTCTGGGGTTTTCACTTCCCCTTCATTAGTTATACTTGTATCCCTTGGTTGTACTTTATCCCCATCGATTATCTCTACTTTCTTATTTACTCACCCCATTAGTCTGTCCTCAGGTTGTGGAGTAATTTTGAAATCGAGCAGTCAACTTTACCCTGCTTGTCGAAGTCTTACTCGACAGTTTCTCCTCTGCCTTCAATGTTAGCTGATAGGCTTCACAGATAGTTCTGAACCTTGTCTGGCTCAACTTGTCCTGTATGGCATATTTTAACCCATTGACACATCTGGTGACTACCTCTTCTCCTTCATCGGTCTTTCCATATTTGATGGACATCTGATAGAATTCCTCAGTGAATTCCTTTACGGTCGACTCCTTATGCCTCAGGTTTTGTAATTTCCTTAAAAGAGAAATCATGTAGTCAATGGGAAGGAACTTCTCCTTCAACTTGGTGACCATTTTGTCCCAAGTGTTTATCTTCTCCTTGCCTTTCTTTACTCTATCATCCTGTACATTATCCCACCATAATGAGGCATGGCCTTTTAAATTTAAACAGGTATCCTTTACCCTCTTGGGGTCTTCTATCTACTACATGTCAAAATATTTCTCTATCTCTCAGACCTAGTCTATCAACTCTTCTGGGTTCAGACTCCTGGAGTAGGTAGGCACATCCATATTATCCTCACCCCTCATCTCCAATAGATATTTTAATAGTATATATTGTGTCTCATCTAAATCATGTTCTTCTCAAGCATCGCTTTCTTCGATCTCCTCATCACTATGGTCGAGAGCCATAGGAATATTCCCTCTTCGTTGTGCCTCTTTAATAGCTACAAGTTCAATTTTCAGCGTCCTCATCATATTAACCCGCTCTTCAAACATCTCACAGTCAATAGTGACATGTGCACCCCCACATTATCTTCTACCACAGACATTAACACCTATCTGATCCATTTCACCACTCAGAATTCATATCGTCACTTCCACAACTCTACCCAACTGCAACTGGAGTTTTTCCTCACATCCAATCGCAACTAGACCTCCTTTCAACTTGATGTAGGATGACTCTCCTGCTCTAATACCAACTAATTCCAAACACCCTGGGTGGTTAGATGCAAATCAAATCACGCAACGAAGACACACACAATAGAAGTTTCGCCAAGAAGTATGGCTTTCAATTAAATGAAATAATTCTTTTTACGAGGGAAGTTACAATACGGTTTACTATGAAAGTCGAAATGGACATCAATTGCTACAACACATAGATATGCAAGAGGAAATGTTACATCCTCTGACTCTCACGCATTCACTCACTTACTTACCTTCTTCAATGCATGTAGGGTTCCACAACACATAGGTGCTCGATCCTCTTGAATCAGTTCTTTCAAGTAAAATCCCATGAAAAGTTCCACATTCTTCTAAACACTCAACGATATTTATAGTTGTGTTTCAACTCACACAGTATTCGATTTCATCCTCTAGAAGTTATATTACTCCTAGGCACCACCATGAATGCATTAAATACACCCTCTATATCTCTTCAGCAATATTCACCACCTAGTGTACTTCAACAACTGCCATAACTACTATGAAACTACCCCAACTACTCTAGTAGATCCATTCCTCGGGATCTTAGACATTCGGTTAGTTTCCATCTCATCAGTTGGTTGACTTCTTTGACTTTTCTTTTGTCTTTAGTCGGTATGCCCCATCAACTGTATGTGATATCTTGTTAGTGGACCTTTCTCTAGTCGACCATTCTCCTGTCGACTCTTTTGTGCCCATTCTATTGGAGGTCATCGATTGTCTTACAAGATCATTTATCTTTGACTATTTTGATTGGTGTTGAAAGAAATGTAATTTCAGAAGATATTCTATTGTAATTTTATTCTATTCCTCCTTCGAAGGTGTTGTTCCTACACTTAGAGATGTCTTTGATGTAATTGGTCATGTAAAAGTAATGAGGTAAAACCTTCATTGTAAGTCGAGGAAATAGTACCCACAAAAGCATTATATAAATGTTATTTTGAGTCTCCCTAGGAGAGGTTGGCCCAATAATGTCCAAAAGTCATCCCGGTTGGACCAAAATGTCACACAACTGAATAATATAAATAGGGAGACTCCCTTCATTAGTTGTAGACACTTCTCACTCAAGCATTGTGCAAGAGAGAGGGGGGGGGGATCTACTAAGAAAAGGGATATTCTATTCATGTTCTTGGGGTATTACAATGTACTTGGTTGAATTCTATATTGAGGAAGTTTTGTTGGGATTTCTCCCCCATTACGGTTTCCCAGGATAAATATTTGTGTTCTTTTGTGTGGTTGTGCTTGTCTTTATTTCAGTGATCCTTTGCTTATGGTTATGATGTTATGATGATAAATGTTTTAGATATTGTATAACCATAAAAATTATAACATGTTATCAGAGCCACCCTGAAATAAGTCTGTGCAGTTGAAACACTGCTACAACTGTAACTACTAGAGATTAGGGTTTCATGCTTGAAAACCCTAGAAGGAAAGATCTAGTCATCTTGGAATTTTCTCTATAACTAGAGTTGGTGAAGGATCAGGAGATGAAAATTTTACATACCAAATATGAGATATTGATGTACTTTGTGTACGATTTTAAGCATCATATTCATTGTACTTTAGGAGATATGATCACTCCAAATCAGTGTTCCAGCCTATTCCAGAATTTATTCTTAAACAAGTGAGCTAGGGAGAATTTCTATATCTCAGAATAGGAAGGTCAAAATCAAAATTCAAAATATTTTATAGATAGGGAACGAACATTAGTTTCTATGATGCGAGTTTCAGACCCCGAGTTGAAACAATGACACATGGAAGTCCGTACAAGTTTGCTATACTGAACCAGTCCATAAATAGGCTACCCTGGGAAACTTAGCATAAGTTCCACTTGGTGAATCCAATACTACTCTAACATGTGGGGTTGGAAAGAAGACAAATCAATATATCTCAAGACAAATTTTCATTCCTTTAGGAGGAGGAATTTCGGAGATACATTGAATCAAGATCAGGAAAATGTTGTAGAATAAATTATAGAAACTAGGGATTCTTGTTCCGAGCACTTCCCTCCACCAATCAACTAAAAAAGGAGGACCACCCAACTCACCCTATAAGGGTGCATATTTATATTAAAGAAGTTTCTCATTCTATATATTTTAAATTTTTTATTTAACACTGCTTTCAAGAAAACTAGGGCATCGTATATTTTGCAAGTTTGTTCACATTTTTGGGAAAATGAGTATGTTGCTCGGGTCGCCTTGAGGAGGCACACCTTTTTATCCAATCATATTTGAAAGTAATCTATGTTGAAACATTAGGGTTTCTCTGTCAAACCCTAGGTTCACCATAATCAATCTTCTAGAAAATCATTGAAGAAAGCATCCAATTGAATCAATCTCATTGGTAGGTTCTATTCCTCTTTATTTCCACTCAAGGTTATCATTTTTATCATGATGAAAAACAGTACCAACCTTGAGGACAAGCTTGAAGGAGCCGAGAAATTATGGGCATGGAAGTATAGAGTGCTTCTCATATAGAAGAACATGAGTTAGAAGACCCATTCAAAGGAGAATCTATAGATACAGAGGGAGATGAGGACAAATCCAAGTATAAGAAGGACCAAGTCAAAGCCAAGAGGATTATTTCTGTCTCCATTGGATCTCACATGTATCATCCTTGAATACTCCCAAGGAGATGTTTAATGCACTGACCAGCTTGTAGAAGGAAATAAAATTAAAAAGAAGATGACCTTGAGAACTCAAATCAAGGATGTGAACATGTAGAAGTCAGAAAACATTCAATCCCACTTCACAAGGGTCTCTCATATCAAGGAGCAACTAGAAGCCATTGGAAACAATGTCGAAGAAACAGAAGTAGAATTGACAATCTTGAAGGGTCTCCCAATTCATGGGAATCTTTCATTCAAGGGATTTTTTCTAGAAGGAATCTCTCCTATGGATATTTGCATGTACGAAGAAGCTCGATTGATAGCAAAATAAGAGATGGATGAATATGACAATCAAGACCTAACAACTCATGCCAAGAAGAGAAATAACAAGGAGGATGAACATTCTCACAAGTATATAAATATTTCAAAAGAAGAACCTCTCACAACTCATATGTTTCATTTGTGTTAGGAAACTTTGCAAAAGAATGTCCCAAGAAGGAAGAATGGAAGGATGATATGATCGAGAAGTACCAGTCGATCATTTTTGGATATGATTTCAATAGCTAAAGGGAAGTATGTAATGTCTTCCAAGTAAATCTACAAGAACAAGCATACATCTAATGTCAACATCAAGAGATACAAAGCATGGTTCATGGTTTCTCTCAGAAAGAGCGATTCGATTATGGTGAAACATTTCTCTGGTGATCAAACACACCTCTTCAGTGGTGGATATTACACTAGAAATTTGGTGTAATCGAAGTAGAAGGACATATCGAGCAACCTCCAGGATTTGGGACTCTCTACAGAAAACCACCTATACGTAGAAGGATTTATATTGGATCAAAAGGAACCCATTGGATAGAATATACAGTTACATGAGGAGCTTTAGGATCAACTAGAGTGATGGAGATCCCAACATTTACTACAATATTGAAGATAGAAACCTACAAAAGATGAGAAGCTCATAGGTGGGTGCAAGAGAAACTTGCAACAAACTTCAATATAGAGGATCTTGATATTCAGTGACCTTGATAGGTGACATAGATGGATACACAAAATATTATCAATAGAGGAGGAAACCTATTAATATAGTGCAGAATGTCTTGATGCAAAGAGTACAAGATGCAGAGGGAGGATGGTGCTCCACTTCAGAGGGAGTGACTATAGTAGATCTCAGAGTTCGATAATCTTGACATGATTCTTGGGATTAGAGGTATGATGAAATCCAGAGGAGATTTTCCTTAGCTGAGGAATATATGCATTCAAGACCTTGAAGATGTTTGAGATGTTGGTCTATAGCTACACCGATGGCGTCTAACTTGAATTTTATATGTAATCCTAATTCAAAGAAAATTGATTCCACAGTCTATAGGAAGATGATTGGTTCATTGATGTACTTGACGAACACGAGTCCAAATATTTTCTTTGCACTAGTACATGGTGGAGAGAAGATGTGTTCACATGGTTACGACACCTAAAGGATACGATTGAGGATGGCCTCAAATATGCAAGAGATTAGAGGATCTAACAGTAAGGATATGACTGACTTCGATTGGGCTGGTAGTTCTACAAACAGGAAGAGTACTTCAAGTTGCTACTTCAGTATGTCATGATTTCTTGGTTAAGAAAGAAACAGATGAATGTATCACTAAGTACAGCCAAGGGAGAGTATATTGCAACTTGTTTAGCAAGTTGTGAGGCAATATTGTTTTGGAAGCTACTTCCAGGATTGTTCGATGACAACTTGGTATATTGTGACAACCAAAGTTGTGTGAAGCACATGAAGAAGACTTTGAAGCTACTAGATTCCATGACAATGTTATATGACATCATTGATGTAGAATATTCCTTCATAAAGAACCAACTGAGAATAAAGTGAGGGAATATTCCTCAAGTGATGAGGAATATGTACTTTTTATCCATAATAATTATAACGATGAAGATGAATATCATGCTCTTGTCCATTTCAACATTAGATAAGAAGGGACACATTTGTAGGACACACAAATTCAACACCAATACACAATTCTATGTGATCTATGGTGTAAGAAGACTTGCTCGATATTTTCGATCTTGAGCAAGATAAGAATAGGTCCTCATAATCAAATAATGAAGTAGAGCATGTTGTCAAAGACTCCAGTAATTCATTTAAGGAGATAGAGATCAAGAGGGAGTCTACCAAACAAACAAATATAAGTATTTGAATTGTCATTTCCTATGTATCTAGTTGTGAAATGATATTGTTTAGTTGTGTATGTAGATATGTTCCTAGATTTGGGAAGTGTATTATGCATGTTAGTGTGTTTGCATTTATGAACATTTTACTACTAATATGCATGTGATGGGTAAGTGGCTTATGGTGTTGTAAAAAAATCCATTGCTACTTATCTATAATGAAACCTCTTTGCTAACATGTTAGGAGTAGTGCAAGCTCGTAATAATGTCTCGGTAGAGATGGAAGGAAACTAGAAAGTTACCATATGTATACGGGATATGGATGAATGTTGTATTGTCTAAAATAGTTGCATGACTATATGATGTATATATTTATGCATAAGAATTTTTTGTTATGAATATGTTTTGAATATTTTGAAATTTTTCTAAAAGTGAAATTGTATTTGACTTGTAGGAAGGATCACATGCAATCACCTACAAGAGAAAAATGATGAAGTTGCGGATGTAAAAGAGAAGGACTATAAAGAACAAGTTGTTGATGTGTTGACTAAGCCTTTATCTCATTTAAAGTTCGAATACTTTCGAGACAAGCTTGGTGTAATCCGAAAGGACCTCCCTCGAAAGAGGGAGTGATGATGAGGATTTGGATGTTGTGCTTATTGCAGTAGTGTGGAAGATTAGTCTAGGATCAGTATGTTAGCCTAATAAGGCTTGGTTGATCCCATTGAGATTGGTATATCAGTACTGACAAGGCTTGTTTGATCCTAGGGATATTAGTATGTCTGGTTAGGCTTGGTTGGATTGAAAGGGTTAGTAAGTCAGACAATGCATGTTTGGTCTCTAGGTAGATCACTATGTCGGGCTAGGATTTTTTCGTCTGAAAGGATTAGTAATCCAGACAAGGCCAGTTGGGTCTACCATAGTTCCCATTGTGATGCTTCTTTATATGATTCCATCACTTTGTGTTGATGATGTTGATGCAATTGTGGTCCCAACACTCTGTGCTGATGATGTTGATGTGATTGTGGTACCAACACTTTGTGATGATGATGTTGATGTGATTATGGTCCCAACATTCTATGGTGATGTTGCTGTTGATGATGTTGTCTTAGCATCTTATGTTATTGATGATGATTTTGTTCCAACATCTCTATGTTGATGATGTGGATGATGATTTAGCATTTATTTGATGACGATGATGTTGTTTTAGCACTAACATGCTAATGATGTTGTTGTTGTTATAATATTCTTATACTGATGTTGCAAATGATGATGATATCCCAATATTCACATACTGATGTTGCAAATGATGATGATGTCCCAATATTTACATACAGATGTTGCATATTATGATGATGTCGCAATATTCACATACTAATGTTGCAGATGATGATGATGTCTCTATATTCACATACTGATGTTGTAGATGATGATGATTTTCTACGATGATGATGCTCCATGATGATGGTGTTCCACGATGATGATGTTCCATGATGATGATGTTCAACGATGATGATGTTCCATGATGATGATGTTCGACGAAGATGATGTTTCATGATGAAGATAATTCTTATGAAGATTATTTATATTGGATCAAAAGGAACCCATTGGATAGAATATGCAGTTACATGAGGAGCTTTAGGATCAACTAGAGTGATGGAGATCCCAACCTTTACTACAAGATTGAAGATAGAAACCTACAAAATACGAGAATCTCATATATGGGTGCAAGAGAAACTTGCAACAAAGTTCAATATGGAGGATCTTGATATTCAGTGACCTTGATAGGTGACATAGATGGATACACAAAATATTAGCAGTAGGGGAAGCCACCTATTACTCTAGTGCATAATGTCCTGATGCAAAGAGTACAAGATGCATAGGGAGGATGGTGCTCCACTTCAAAGGGAGTGACTATAGTAGATCTCAGAGTTCGAGAATCTTGACATGATTCTTGGGATTAGAGGTGTGACGAAATCCAGAGGAGATTTTCCTTAGATGAGGAATATATGCATTTAAGACCTTGAAGAGGTTTGAGATGTTGGTCTATAGCTACACCGATGACATCTAACTTGAAATTTCTATTTAATCCTACTTCAAAGACAATTGATGCCATAGTATACATGAATATGATTGGTTCATTGATGTACTTGACGAACACGAGTCCGAATATTTTCTCTGCGCTAGTACATGGTGGAGAGAATACATGTTCACATGTTACAACACCTGAAGGATACGATTGAGGATGGCCTCAAATATGCAAGAGATTAGAGGATCCAATAGCAAGGATATGACTGACTTCGATTGGGCTGGTAGTGCTACAAATAGGAAGAGCACTTCAAGTTGCTACTTCAGTATGGCATGATTTCTTGGTTAAGCAAGAAACAAATGAATGTAGCACTAAGTATAGCTGAGGCAGAGTATATTGAAACTTGTTTAGAAATTTGTGAGGCAATTTGGTTTTGGAAGCTACTTGTAGGATTGTTTGATGACGACTTGTGTATATTGTGACAACCAGAGTTGCGTGAAGCACATGAAGAAGACTTTGAAGCTACTAGATTCATGGAACTATTATATGACATCATTGATGTAGAATCTTCCTTTATAAAGAACCAACTGATAATAAAGCGGGGGAATATTAATAGTGTGATGAGGAATATGTACTTTGATCTAGAAGAATTATAATGATGAAGATGAATATCATGCTCTTATCCATTTCAACATTGGATAAGAAGGGACACATTTGTAGGACACATAGATTCAACACCAATACACAATTATATGTGATATGTGGTGTAAGAAGACTTGCTCAGTATTTTCGATCATGAGCAAGATAGGAATAGGTCCTCAGAATTAGACGATGAAGTAGAGCACGTTGTGAAAGAATCAAGTAATTCATTTAAGGAGACAAATATCAAGAGGGAGTCTACCAAACAAACAAATATAAGTATTTGAATTGTTATTTCCTATATATCTAGTTGTGAAATGATATTGTTCAGTTGTGGACGTAGATATGTTCCTAGATTTGGGAAGTGTATTATGCATGTTAGAGTGTTTGCATTTATGAACATTTTACTACTAATATGCATGTGATGGGTAAGTGTCTTATGGTGCTGTAAAAAATTCCATTGCTACTTATCTATAATGAAACCTCTTTGCTAACATGTTGGGAGTAGTGCAAGCTCGTAATAATGTCCTAGTACAGATGGAAGGCATCTAGAAAGTTACCATATGTATACAAGATATGGATGAATGTTTTATTGTCTGAAATAGTTGCATGACTATATGACGTATATATTTATGCATACGAATTTTTCGCTATGAATATGTTTTGAAGATTATGAAATGTTTCTAAAAGTGAAATTGTATTTGACTTGTAGGAAGGATCACATGCAATCACCTACAAGGGAAGAATGATGAAGTTGCAAATGTACAAGAGAAGAATGATAAAGAACAAGTTGTTGATTTTTTGACTAAGCCTTTTTCTCGTGTAAAGTTTGAATACTTTCAAGACAAGCTTGGTGTAGTCCGAAAGGACCTCCCTCCGAAGAGGGAGTGATGATGAGGATTTGGATGTGGTGCTTATTGTAGTGGTGTCTAAGCTCAGTCTAGGATTGGTATGCTATCCTGATAAGGCCTGGTTAATCCCATTGGGATTGGTATATCAGTACTGACAAGGCTTGTTTGATCCTAGGGAGATTAGTATGTCTGGATAGGCCTGTTTGGACCAGAAGGGTTAGTAAGCAGACAAGGCCTGTTTAGTCTCTAGGTAGATAGGTATGTTTGGCTAGGCTTGTTTGGTCCGAAAGGATTGGTAATCCAGACAAGGCTAGTTGGTTCTACCATAGTTCCCACCGTGATGATGCTTCAGATGATTCCAACACTTTGTGCTGATGACGTCGATGCGGTTGTGGTCCCAACACTCTGTGTTGATGATGTTGATGTGGTTGTGGTACCAACACTTTGTGATGATGATGTTGATGTGGTTGTGGTCCCAACACTCTGTGTTGATGCTGCTACTAATGATGTTGTCTTGGCATCTTATGTTAATGATGATGATGTTGTTCCAACATCTCTATGTCGATGATGCGAATGATGATCTAGCATTTATTTAATGACAATGATGTCGTTTTATCACTAACATGCTAATGATGTTGTTGTTTTCCTAATATTCATATACTTATGTTTCAGATGATGATGATATCCCAGTATTCACATACTGATGTTGCAGATGATGATGATGTCCCAATATTTACATACTGATGTTGCATATTATGATGATGTCCCAGTATTCACATACTAATGTTGTAGATGATGATGACATCTCGGTATTCACATATTGATGTTGTAGATGATAATGATGCCCCATGATGATGATGTTCCACAATGATGATGTTTCGAGATGATGATGTTCAACGGTGATGATGCTTCGTGATGATGATTTTCCATGATGATGGTGTTCCATGATGATGGTGTTCCATGATGATGATGTTCCATTATGATGATGTTTGACGAAGATGATGTTTCATGATGAAGATGAATCTTATGATGTTGTTGTTACAAAACCTCCTATGACATATAGATTCAACAACCAATTGTACAGTTGTTGTTGTGGTTGTTGTTGATGATATGAAAACCTTCCTTGTTAAGAGGGAGTGTTGAAATAAATGTAAATTTGGAATATGTTCTATTGTACTTTTATTGTATTCCTCATTCGGAGGTGTTATTCCTCCACTCGAAGATCTCCTTGATGTAATTGGTCATGTAAAAGTCATGAGGTAAAACCTTCGTTGTAAGTTGGGGCAATAGTACCCACAAAAGTATTATATAAATGTTATTTTGAGTCTCCCTATGAGAGGTCGTCCCAGTAAGGTCTAGAATTAGGCCCCGTTGGACCAAAAGGTCACACAACTAAAGAATGTAAATAGGGAGGCACCCTCCCTCATTTGTACACACTTCTCACTCAATAATTGTGCAAGAGAGAGAGAGAGAGGCAGTCTACTGTGGAAAGGGAGATTTTATTCATGTTCTTGGGATCTTACACTATACTTGGTCGAATTCTATATTGAGGAATTTTTTTTGGGTTCTCTCCCCCATGAGGGTTTCCCAGGATAAATCTCTGTGTTTTTTTGTGTGGTTGTGATTGCCTTTCTTTTAGTGATTCTTTGTTTATGGTTACGATGTTATGATGATAAATGTTTTAGATATTGTATATCCATCAATATTATAATAGTTGGTCCCCGATGCCTTTGCATCAACATGACACTCACAACTATGGAATTGTAGACTACTTAGCACAGACCCCTGCTACCATGTTGATTCTAGGAGTTATTGGGAACTGTCTTGTGCAACACAAATCCTTATTGTATTCTCTCGGTGCAATTGATCCTTTCAACTCTTGTTTGATGACATTCGATTTGAATCACATGGAGGCATGAATGCTATCATTAGTATTCTTTCAAATCTCAATTACCATTCGAAATTTGATGAGTCATCTGTGTATTGTCAATGAAAGAACCTCCACTTGCATCATGTCAACTCATTTTTGGAAGAAGATAGGATTCCCCCAACTTGCACCATCTCTCATGATGTTTCACTCCTATGATGACCATGCCACTCAACCTCAAGGTATTCTTTAGAATTTCCCAATAGAGTTAGTTGGAAAAATAATGTTAATCGATATTGAGGTTGTTAATGCCTAGAAAAATTACAACCTCCTCCTTGGGCATAGCTAGATGGACAATATGAAAGAATTCACCTCGTTTGTATTCCAACTTATGATGTCCCCCCATGAAGGGAAGATTGTAAAACTATACTAGTTGACCTATTACAACTCCAAGGGGTCATCTTGTCCCAAAAATGTCTTATCCACAATCCACAATAGTAGTGGTATAAATTCCATCCTGACTTTTATGAGTGTTGGGTGCGATATATTTCACAATACCCCCAGGACTAGAACCTTTTAGGATCGACCTCCTCCAACCTCAAAGGTGGAAATATAAAATTTGTGCACATTCTCCTCTGGTAAATTTGCTTCCCAATGTCAACATCAACCTTAAAATTCCCCCTCTCTTAGCCACATACCTAGGAACCAATGATGAACCATGCCTATTTATCAAATCTTGTCCTTATTTCCACCTTCTGTAATTGTGAGCACGCCTATAACGAAAACTGTTAATCTCCTCAATTTGACGTTAGTCCTCCCTATTTGGTATCTTACCCCCCAATCCACCTCCTACACCACATGTTGCTTTGACACATATGCATCCAATTGGTATTGCCAATTATCCCCCTCCTAAATCCCCTAAGGAAGCACCACTCATTACCCCACCGCTTCCCAAGAACAAGGTTGGGAGAAAAACAATGAATGCCATGATACTGACAAATATGAACAAACCCATGAACCCTCCCTCTATTTCCACAACTCAAGCACCCATGCCTTGCACTTTGTGTGATTTTTTAGGTCAAAATATCGAGAATTGTCTGGAATTTCCCATCTTACACACTCATATGCACATGTTAGATGATGAACCCAATGAAAAAAAATTGGTATTCCATCTTCTTGACATTCCCAAAATGCACAACAAGTCATTGTATGCGAATCGTCCTTGTGCAGTCGCGTGTCTTGCATGGTCATTACTTGCACCATTGCTTAGGTATACCCAAGCATCGATCTATGCTAGTTGAATTGTGCCAACTTTTTATAGAATCCCAGGTCACCACTACAGAATAAGTTCACCCTATAGTGCCTTTTTTGAAGCGGTACAGATACCATTTGTTTCATCTCGTATTCGAATCAACCTTTAATGTTATCCCATGATATTTTTATGGTATCGATAGAGATAGGCCCCTCAAACTTATCATGTCAATCCTTTCAAAGCGACGAAGAAATCCTCGAAGAGCTCACATAACCAGACTTACCTTGGGACTATATACACCACCGTGCATATTTTATTCTCGAGGATCGTGTCTTTTCATCCTCGTGTTCAAACCAATTCTCTATTGGGTTGAAATATTCCATCCCTAGTGGAAACATCGATTGATTCAATAACCCTATCCTAGCCCCCAATTCCTTTGAATAAGGTCATGTGGAAAACATCTCTCCCACCATCTAGGTGGAAATTTCGATTAAGCTAGGTGTTACAGAGAGTATCACTTTAGGTGCTTCTTGCACTCCTAAAGACTCAATTGTTGTCTACAAAGTGATCTTTCAGGAATTATGTGACATGTTCGCTTGGTCATACACTGATACTCCTAGCCTTGACCTTTCCATTGTTGAACACCACATCAACACATGGCCTGATGTTGCACGGGTATGCCAAAAGAAGAGACCCATACACCCATTGAAAGCGTTGGTCGTAAAAGCCAAGATAAAAAATTGATCAAATTTGGTTTCATTTATCTAATTTCCTAAACTATGTGGGTATCCAACCTTGTTCCTGTGAATGAAAACCAAGGCATTATTTGTGTTTGGACTGATTTATGCAATCTAAATTTGGAAGGTCCAAAAGACAACCACTTATTCCTTTCATCGATCATATTACCGGATGCTTTCGCAGGACATGAGATTCTCTTCTTTATGGATGGATTTGCAGAGTACAACCAAATCCAGATCCACAAAGAAGATCAATACAAAACTACCTTCACCACCCTAGGGCATGTTGTCCTACCGAGTCATGCCATTCAAGCTCAAGAGCGTTGGTTCCACCTTTCAGCCCGCCATGTCACATTATTTTTATGACTTGGTTAATATCATCCTTTCCTACTTGGAAAACCTCACGACGTGATCCAAGAAACGATTGCAACATTTGGAGGACCTTCTCTAGGTATTCCTTCAATGTCGTAAATACAATATCTGCCTGAAACCTCTCAAGTGCATTTTTTTGTACCTACGGGATGGTTATTGGGATTCATTATTTCCAAAAAAGGGATCACTATTGATCCCTTGAAGATTCAAGCCATAATCAACCTTCCCCCTCTGTGAACTCTATGCCCACTAGAAAGTCTCAAAGGTAAGGGAAATTTCTTATGTCATTTTATACCAAACTATGCCATGACGGTATGATAGATTCTTGTGTTTTCTATGAACCAATGATCCCTTCGTTTGGGATGAGTATGCACAAGCTGCCTTTGATGTGTTGAAATAGGCTATGACTTCCACTCCTTTGATTTCTCCCCTATATTTCATGAATGATTTTATCCTTTACATCTCGACATCCAAATATGTCGTTGTCGGAGTGCTAATCCAGGAAGATGTCACTCATCAAGAGCACGTCATTTACTATGTTAGTCAAACCTGTCTGTTTTTTCCTTGAAATATCCTCATGAAGAGAAGTTGATTTTACCCATTTTTTTTTGTTCATAAGCCATTGCATTACATTCTTGTAATCCAAACCAAAGTGGTCAAATACTTGAACACGAACTTGTATCTCTTGATACTTATCTTATTCAAGGCCGCATTTCCAAATGGATTGTTGTCCTTCAAGAGTACGAATTTGAGTTCATGACCCCCAAGAGTTCCAAGGCCTTGGCTTTGGCGCAACTTATAATGTACTTAACATTTGTTCACCATAGCTTCCAATGACGCTTGGTGCGAAGACATCCTCGTATATTTACGAACAAAAAATTTCGGTCTTCACCTTAGCCATGACGATCGTCATCAAATTTGTCATCAAGCCCCTTGGTATGTCCTCATCAGTGATGTGCTCTATGGCTGAGGTCTTGACACCATTTTGCGACAATTCCTCACTCACAATAAGGTCAAATATGTCCTAAATGTCTTCCATAGTAGAGCTTGTGATGAACATGTCTCACTGATGGCCAATTCTCATAAAATCATTCATGTCGGTTATTTCTGGCATTATGACTGTCAAGCACTATCACAACTTCCAACTCTTTTATCCATAGGAAAGTACCCCTCCTATGCCGCTCCATGTAGTGGTTACCATTGGTCTCTTCTGCAAGTGGGCCATCGACTATATTGAATGAAATCCTGCATTTTTCAGTGACCATCAATTCTTTCATGAATCGAGCCAAGGCCATGCCAACCTTCAACTGCATCGTCCAAACTGCAACACATTTCTTTTTCAACCATGTCATTGCTCGATTTTTTGTCCCTCGCTAATTGGTGTCTGATCATGGTTCTCACTTCGAGGAGACCATTTAGAAGGAGATATCATGCCTATTGATATTTGAGAACCAATTCTCCTCCTCCTCCTACCCTCAGGGAAATTTCCAAGTTGAGGTTGTCAACAACATCCTCAAAGCCATGCTCCAATGATGTTGGAAAATCATAATTCCAATTGGAACCATTTTCTTTTTTCCGTCCCTATGGACATATCGTACATCAACCCAAACTACAATGGGGTTTTCTCCTTTCCACCTTGTGTATGGAGTGGAATCGTTTGTCCTGATCAAGTGTTAAAACCACTCCCTACACATCTCTATATAACTACTACCAAAGGCCAGTGTTATGGAACAACGCTTGATCACAAACAAGCGGTTGAGGATCATCATGTGGTGCTCCAAAGAGTTGAAGCGACAAAGCATCGGTTGAAATCCCATTATGACACCCACATACACCCCCGCTCTTTTAAAGGAGGGAAACCTTGTACTTTTTTACGACCAAGCTCATGATAAACTTGGAAAGGGAAAGTATGAGTCCATGTGGAAGGGACCATGTGTCATTAAACACTTCCTCGGAAAGGGGGCATACCTCCTTGCCCATTCAAAAGGTCAACTCTTGAAGAACCCCCACAAAGGGTTACACCTCAAGAAATTTTATGTTTAATATGACCAAATCCTTTGTTCATTGTATGAGAGATGTTTCCCTTTTCTTGTTTTCTCCTTTTTTCAAAGAAGAGACACATGGTTTGTTTCCTTGTTTTTATAATATGGATCCTTATCTTTCCATATGCATTGATTATGTTAATGGCGCAAGTAGATACTGCTTGATTATTGCCTTAGATACATGGGTACTTTATTCCCCATCACACGTCCTAGTTCACATCAATGGCGCAACTGTTGGTGCAACCACCAATGACCAGGTGGAATTTAATGTTGTGATTGGCCTTTTGACTAATGCCTTACACATGAGCATTTGCCACCTTCTTGTTTACCTCGATTCCTATCTCTTTGTCACACATTTGAATAATAATTGTTATTGGGTATGTGATCCTTACCTCTTAAGAAATTTCATGTGCTCTAAACAATTGGTTAGATTGTTTGAATCCATTACATTCATTCATGTTCCAAGGAGTTTCAATAGTGTGGCAGACCAAATTCCTAACAATATTCTAGAGTGGCACATTAATCATCAATACTAAGGAAATAAACCATTCACATGCATTTCATATCATTTTGCATTCATAGAATGGTGGCTCTAAATATTCCATGTAGATGAAATACCTTGGATTCAGGACACCCTCCAAGGTAGATGCATAATAATACAAATGGGTCATGATAAGTTGAGGTGGGGCTACTCGAAAAAGGGCATTTTCAACACCAAGCATATGAACTCTGGACTAACCAAACGGAGAATCTGGTGGAGGAAATTTGGAAAAAAGTGTGGAACACAAACCCATGGCCTAAAGTCGCTACCTTCCTATGGTTGGCTATATATCGACGAATTATAACATGAGAGAACGTTAAAAAGTGGGGGGTAGTAGGCCCATTGCAATGCCCTATGTGAATTGATGAGGAGGAAACTATGGATCACCTCCTAGACTCATGCCCTTTTGGATCAACCCTCTAGGACAAGGGTGTGAAATTTTTCCATTGATTTAGTCATGTAAGAGGGAAGCAAGATAAGAAAATTAAAGAATGGGACTTGAAATCTTACCAGAATCACATCATTATTTATATATGGGTCATGCTTCTGAGATTCCTGATGTGGGAAGTTTTGAAGGAAATAAATCGTAGGATCTTTCAAGACAAGAGAACCACCCTACAGAAAGTTTGGGAAAAGGTTGAAGCCCACATACATGACATTATCAAGATCACTCAGTGAGATGATAAGGAGTAGGACTAGGAAATGGGGGACATGGAGAAAAGAATACTTGTAGAGTGGGGCTTAAACAAAGCAGACCAAGGTTGGATCACAATGAAAGCTCAAACTAAGGCCCGAGATAGCCCGAATTTCTGGTCCACCCACCTGGGGTGTTCCTTCAAGCTAAATTTTTATGGTGCCTCCAAGGGCGACCTGAGTGCTACTAGTTTTGGTGGGGTGGTTCGGGACTAGGAGGGAAAAATTCTACAAACTTACTTTGTGTGCATAGGAAGCGACACCAACAACATGACTAAGTTGTAGAGTCTTCTTGATGGGCTCAATCTGGTTTTCCGCAATAGCTAGGAACCAACCATAGTTGAAAGGGAATCCAACGCCATCATCCGAATGGAAAAAAAACTCTAGAATGGATAACATGCTTCAAAGGTTGCGGAGAGCTGGAGGTTGGTCTGTGTAGAAATTGAAGTCACAACTGAGTGAACCACACATGTGGACCTTTGTCCAAGTCAAACAGGACGACAACAAAGTGGCAGATGACTTTTTGAATGTGTGGGAAGGTCGGAAATGCAGAAGCACAGAGGGATAGTTAGTGGATTTTGGGTCCTGAGACTAGGTTAACCAATGCGCCCAATTGGCCATCCAATACACTCAATCTTCAAGGAGGGACGGCGATGAGACGAACCAATCTTATGACACCCATGTTAGGCCCACAAAATTGGTACTATAACCACTTGGAATAATAATATCCATTCTCCTAGAGGCGGAAAAAGTACCATCCGATATAACACCCAAATCAATAGTTAATTGAATTCCAGAGCAGGTCATGATGAGGAGAGGGTACGATAATTTTTTCGAGCAAAGGATGGTGCTTGTTAATATGATGTGAGAAGATTTAATGAAGGAATGAACTATCCTATGAATTGATGAGAAGGGTAATATCATGTTGGGCATAATTAAGGATTGGAGTGTGGGGAGCGTTATAAATGCAGGATGAATTGCAATTTCCCCTATTTCACCACCTTTTCAAAGCTTTTGTGCAGTTTCGTTAGGGAGGTTTTGAACAAGGAGGATTGTGCTACCCCTTGGAGGAGAATTATGGCACATAGGGAGAGGAAATGAAAGGAGGTTGTGAGGAGGAAGATGAAAGGAAAGGCCCTGAGGGTGACTCAGGAGCAGAAAAAGGCATACCAGGCAACTCAATTATTCCATGATAGAGTGACCCCCTACGATCCAGGGGGAAATTAAACAAGTGGAAAGGGATCTGTGGGAACAAGCAAAATCCCTTAAGATAGAGGAAATTAGAGAGGAGGTGGTTGAATGGGTTCAAGATCTTGGCTCGATTGTTGTTCGTAGTGTCTCCTTACAACCAAATTATTATGACCTATTGGGTTATGAAAGGTCTTATCTCCCATGTCCTTATGGAGCGAGAGAACAAGGATGTTGGGGATGCAGAACATGCACATGTTAAGAAGTAACATAACTAGGATTGTCATTTGATGCACATGAAGATTGACATTATGGCGAGTAAAATGGGTATTTAACTTTACTCTCCTCCTGCTTCTGGTTCCAGTGCGGGCACGTCGAATCTGGGCAGGAGCGTTCAAGGAATGGCGTCGGGAAAAGGTGGTTTCTTTACTAGTGGGAGAAACAATTGGGATTTCGGCACCTGTTCGGAGCCTCTGCGTGATACAGTTCCCCAATACGGGGTGAGATCGTCCAAGGGCATTGATTTCCCCCATGGGTACTATGGTTCAGCTCTGAAGTCTAGGTCCTTTATTTTTTATTTCTGTGTCTTTTTCTATTAATCGGATGCTAGTAGTTTTGTCTTAGTTTGTAATAGATGGTATGAGTTTCTATGAAGGAAGTTCAGTTATGTAATGGGGGGAATCAAAGTTTTTCAGTTTTGTTGTCTATAGTCTGGTTTGGGATGATGGGGTGTAATGAGGTTTATGGGGATGAATTTGGGTTTTCGTGTGGTTTGTGAACCGACAAGGCCTTCTATTATGGATGCCATGTAATTTCTTTTGATATAGTAATATAATTTCTTATTTACAATAATAATAATAACAATAATATTTTTAGGGTAACTTCTGCACAATTAAGGAATTTTACCCCAAAAATAGTAAAAATAGTAAAAATAAGCTAAAATAAGATGAGAAGAGGCTTCATTGGATGAAGCAGTGAGCCAAGGGGAGACGTCATTCCCCATCTAACCCCAAAATGATGCTTGTCCATCAACGCCCCCCCTTCCAGGGCTTGTAGTCTCACATGCTAGAATGATGATGTCATAGGCTAGTAGCACTAGATTAGGGGGTTTTGGATGCTGAAAATAGGTTCAAGTGGGTGCAAAAGGTGTGCTAATAGGGGATACCGTCCCTTTACACCACCCAATCACCTTTACATAAATAAAACCACGATGGTCATGTGCCCCAGTGGGTCACCCCAAGAAGCCCTAGAAACACCAACCCATGGGCTAAAGGCCTTGGATGGTGGAAATGCCATTGCATCGAAGGGGTAGTCAACAAAGCCATTAAACCAAATACTTCTGAGAGTGAAACCAAGGGGACTGGCCATGACCAATGCAAAGGGTAAACAACCTTCAATCCAAATATCCATACAATAAAACCCACTTTGGCCTGTACAATAAATTTTTTTGACCCCTTGCTCCAGGATTAGCCTCACTGGAATGCTTATGGCAACCTTGGTGAATAACAGACTAAAAGAATCTTGTAAAACTATGAGTGTTAAGGATGAAAAATAGTGCCTCTTAGATTGCAATGCTCACACTCACATCTCATCATCATAAAACACGCTATATAAATATAAAATCATATTTTTTATACTTAAAATAAATCTATATTAAATTAATTTATTTGACAACAAAATAAATATCAATTTTCAATATTAAACATTTATAAATTCTAATTACTTAAAATACAACTTCATGGCCCAACAAAATAAATTTTCCATTAAACAAAAGTAGGTTTGGAATTATTTGTAATTTTTGTCAAAATAAGGTGATGTGATTTTTGCTAACATTACAAGATTGGTTTTCTAAATTAAGATTTTTATTATTAAAATTGTAATTTTGATAATATAAATAAATTTAATTTTAACAATTTTAACTATATTTTCATTGAAATGTTAAAATTACCATTTTTATTATTAAAATTGTAATTTTTATAATATAAATGAATTTAATTCTAACCATTTCAACCATATTTTTATTAAAAAAAATAATCATAAATTTTTTAATGTTTAACTTATTGTAATTCTATAAACTTTAATGAGTTCAACATTTGAATGATTTGTACAGTAACCAAAATAATTTAATATTTATAATATTAGGTGATATCAACCAACCTCTTTTCTATATACTTCAAATTCCCAGGGTTGAGATCACCATGTAAATATCTAGCCAAAAGCCAATAAAATATAAAACTAGCACAACCACTTAACTTGTGGTTGGTGAACATTGATAAGTCACAAGTTAAGTGCCACTAACAAGTTATCATTTACTTGTAACACCTGAGTGGGCCTAATGGTTAAGAACATGTGTTATCTCCCTCGAGGGCACATGTTCAGAACCTGCGAGGGTAGGGTTGTTCATTGGTCTGTTGTGGTAAGGCTCGAAGGGTAGGCAACCCTTGAGATAGAGGTTCACCCCGGTGGGCTTCGGGACGTCTCACAAGTTATTGGTATATATGGCTTGCGGGTTGTTGGATATACTCAAACAAATTATCATTTATTTTGAATTTGTAATTACTGCCATAGAATCAATATGGACATAACACTTGTCTCATCCTCGTCCATAGATGAAAAAACATAGGAGTTTGTCCACCCTAAAATCTCAAATAAAAACACATATCTGTGTAATAAAAAAATAATATAAATTATAACTTAATTACGCCAATACATGTTTTATAAACAATTATAAAATAAAAAATAAAAAATAGCTCATGTGATAACTGCGGTTTGTGGTAGTTGAAAAAAAAAAAAAAAAAACTCATGTGATAACTGTACTTAGTGGCCTGGTGATGTGCAGTCTCCATGTGATAGTCAAACTCAGTCTGGCACCTACGAGTCGAGCTAATGTGCACACGTTTTAGTTGAACTCCATTTGGCAGCTAGGAGTCAGGCTAATGTGTAGTTCATGTGGCGATCCAACTCCTAATAAACTCCTCTGAACTCTTAATAAACTCCTCCATCTAAAACTTGGGAGTCAAGGTAATGTGTAGTCCACATGGAATGCCGAGTAAACTCTCAATGTGGCATCATGGGCACAAAGAATGAAGGCCAATAATAACATGTAGCTAAGGCATAGATAATAGTTGATTACAACTATTAATGAAAAACAAGTAACAAATAACTTGTTCATGACACTTAAGTTGGGACCTATCAATGTTCACCGACCACAAATTAAGTGGTTGTGCTAGTTTAAAATTCCACATCAAATTCCAAATTTGATCCTTGCTGGTCTCCATCAATTGTGATCTTGGTCCCTCGTGAACAATAAACACCATGCTGAAAAGCATTTAATGTGTCTACAAGGTGCATATAAATCATCAAATGTTGGATGTGAAAATAGCTCACATTGGAGAGCCTATATGCACCCTCACAACGCATTAAATACTCTCCCAAAAATACTTATTATCAGTCTTGGCTTTAGCATTAAATGCTCTAAGAGAGATGCTTATCGTTAGCCTTGGCCCCTTGGCCCCTTGCACCCCATGGTGGAATATTTTTGAAAAAGCAATGGAATAACCCCTCATGGTGGAATATTTTTTAAAATGCAATGGAATAAAAATCGAAAACACATCCTCTTTCCCCAATGGAAAAAGATATTAAATTCATTTGTCCTTGAGCTTTTTTTTCCTATTTTCAAAATGGAAACAGGTAGCTTTCTTGGCCCCTTGGACCCCATGGTGGAATATTTTTGAAAAAGCCATGGAATAACCCCTCATGGTGGAATATTTTTTTAAATGCAATGGAATAAAAATCGAAAACACGTCCTCTTTCCACCAATGGAAAAAGATATTAAATTCATTTGTCCTTGAGCTATTTTTTCCTATTTTCAAAATGGAAACAGGTAGCTTTCATCACCAACAGGATCTGATGTAAAGGAAACGTTATCGTCTTCCCTTTGTTGAGGCCCGGCTCTGTGCAACCTTGTAATCTGGGTTAGCAAAGTTTGCAGCTCCCGTTTATTGAGGCCCCGATCTGTGCATCCTTGTAATCTGGGTTAACAAAGTTTGCAGCTCATGGATCCAATAGATGACTAATTGGGTTTTCTGGGTTATCATTCTGTCTTCCATCGTAGTTTGAAATGGGTACATTTCAGGAACGGCAGCGCAGCCAATATATGACGCGGTTGTTGATGATAGAGTTCGTTGCCCGGCTGAAATGGCTGTTTAGCATTGCACCTTGAGTTAATGAAACAGTAACAGATTCCGTTAATGTATCTGCTTTGGTAAAAATCCTCTTCAAAGGCAATTTAGCAGTTTTTTCTGCAAATTTGTTAGGAATGGGAGTGTTCAGTAAGCCGATTCATAATGCACTTGTTCATTATAACGTGGATTGACTCGTTGGCATGGTTGTCAAGTTTTACTTCAGCACATGCGAGTTTCTTTAATTTCCCTTCAATCCAGCGCTTTTTTTGACAAGTTTCATGGGAGAAAGGTCAGATCTGGAGATGGGTGCCAGAGTTGTTCTGGCCACCATAACAGATCTCAAAGTAGATGACATAAATGGGTTTGGACTGACCAGCACCACATGCAGAGGATATCTACAATCTGCTTCTGTTGTAATGCTGTCAAATCACATGCCCAATTCTTCCATCAGGCAATTCATGAAGTATATCTCCACTGTCCAAGATGTGGACTCCATCCAACTGCTGTGCTGTCTTTGAAATCTGCAGCAGTCAACTCATAAATCTGTGATTGCATCATGAAATGCAATGTATTTTCGAATGCAGAGCATAATGATCAGATCTTTGAGACCTTAAAATAACAAAGCCAGAGGAGTCGCCATCGTTTGAGATGCCCGAAAATCTCTTGGCTCAGAAAAGAGACTACGGATCAGATAAAGTAACAGTAGTGACTCCTTAATAGTGCCAAGGTTCACAGAAGTTTAAATACTAGCTGGTTCAGAGTGCATGGTTTCTCGAAAAGGGCATGAAAACATTGTGTTAAAAGAACTGGGTTTCTAACCAGAGATCTGGTCAATTCTAATGCCAGTAACACCGTGTCTGCCGAGTGCTGACATTAAGAGGTAGTCTCAGAGCCCTTTGATTTCCAGTGGTTGTGTCAAGTTGATTAGATTTCTCTGAGCTTGGCTTGTGATTGTGATTATTGTATTTTATAATAAATATTATTATTTTTATTTGACTGAAAAATTTTAGGGGCAAAATTTAGTTTATGAGTTTTTTTTTCAATTCTTTTCCAAAAAGAATTGTCAATTTGCATTTTTTGAAGTTATGTTTCATCCAATTTTGATGGGTAAATTTTTTCACTCTAAAATTAGCCAGATTATTATATAAACTATATAAAATCTTTATAATTTGAAATATTTCTATAGAAATATTGCTAAATATTTATAGTTTTGACATTTTAAGAATTAGTAAGATTCATCAAGTTTTATACACTTTTAAATAAGTATAATGCTTAAAATTCTCTCCCGCCCAGTGCTTTACCTCTAGATGGTCCAGTCAACTGCTGCGCCTCAAAGCATTTCGGGAAGAACCAGCTAGCTCTGGGTTCTAGTGGCATTTCACCCTAACCACGACTCATCCGCTGATTTTTCAACATCAGTCGGTTCGGACTTCCACTTAGTTTCACCAAGCTTCATCCTGGTCATGGATAGATCACCCAGGTTCGGGTCCATAAGCAGTGATAATTGCCCATGAAAACTAGCTCTCGCTACCGCTCCAGTGGGTTCCCTTAACCAAGCCACTGCCTATAAGTGGCCAGCTCATTCTTCAACAGACAGGCCGTCAGAGATATAATTTTTCTCCCACTGCTTGGGAGCTTAGGGTTTCATGTTCTATTTCACTTCCCGATGAGGTTCTTTTCACCTTTCCCTCACGGTACTACTTCGCTGTAAATATGTAGACACTCTATTTTTTTTTTTAAATCTGTGATCTTTAAAAACTAAACATGTATTCTTAACTATTATATCCATTCAAGCTATATTAATGTTTTGTAATAATAATGTGAGATTATGAGATTATCAACTATTGGTTTGGGCATGGGCTTCTTGAATTTGTATTGGAGCAAATTTACAGTTCACTTGTGTAATTTCTATGCATTGTCACTTAATTAAAGATCAGTTTACCATTTTCATTTGAAACTGAACAGATGAATACTAATGTCAGGCTAAAAGCCATTGGTATTGATTTGGGCATGGACTTCCTGCATTCGCTAATCAAGAGAATGAGACTCATCCTGCTGTACGGCTGAAGTTGGAATGAGATTTACAATTCACTTATATCATTTATGTGCATTATCACCTCATCGGTTTACCATTTTCATTTGAAACTGAGCAGATAATCAAGTTGGTTTACCATTTTCATTTGAAACTGAGCAAATAAGTGTATCAATAAACATCTGACACGATCTCACAGAAAATGAATATATATTCTAATGCCGGCAGGACATATATATCTGCAGTTACTAAGCACAGAGTAAAACATCAAAACATGAATACAATAAAACAGAGAGAGTAACAAGAGCAAAGGCATTCCAAAACTTTGGACTTGTCTTCACAATAATCTAACCGACATATTTCTATAGGCCTTTTAATAATCTGGACTTTTCTAATGCATGGTAAGCTTCTAAAAAATTTACTCAAGTTGTTTTTGTCAAAATCACTGTTATTTCCTCATTATAAGGAGATCTATATCACACCTTTCTGATGGGTCTAAACCATATTTGCTCTGAATGCTCTGTTATTCACAACTGTTACAAGTTAGCAACAAGCTTTATTAGAACTTTCTTATGTTTGTGCTTATGATGATCTAACTTATTCCTTTCATGCTAAGTGTTTAGTTATGTTTTGGGTTCGGTGGCTTGGTTAGATACTAAATTATTGTTAGACTTTATAATTAGGCTGTGGGAGTTCAGTCAGAGTCCATATTAAATTCATTAAAGTTATTTCTCAAAAATATGTTGTTTTATTTATTATTATTATTATGTAATTTGTTGTTATTTGATTTTATTTATTTTTTTATTTAATATTTTTTTCTTTAATATTTGAATAATATGTTTTTTTATATGACTTAAATAATTTGAAGTAATGTTCATATTTCAGTTATATAAACTTCCATATAACTCAGATACTTTAAAGTGATGAGTTTGACAGATATTTTAAAATGATGAGTTTGATTGCATCTTTCAGGATTTGTTTACTACAACTAGACGAATTCATGTGCTAAGTTTCAAGTTCATCAAGATTTCTGTTCAGAAAGGTATTCAAAGGCTCTGCCTTACAGCAATTGATTTAATTGAATTAGCTTTTTGCAATGTTTTATCATTGCTGTAGCCTTGTTATTACCCACTATGTAACAGTGACATTCTCAAAGAAGATAAATACCTTTCAAATGGGGAATGGGTTTATTGCTTTGGTTGGTTTTTTACTTAAAACCTCCATTATAATATGGTACTTTTAATAGTACTTTTAAAGTTTAGAAAGAGTGAATATTGGTTCAAATTCAGTGTTATTTCAAAATAAAATATTTTATAGTTTCTATTTTTTAAGTAATATACTTGAGGAAGGATGTAAATTACACACTTATCTTATTTAAGGGCATTTTTTACAAGAAAAATACTTTTATTAATTAAAAACTTAAACATTACATATTACATTTGAGGAAGATTGCAAATTGCACATTTATTCTCTTGTGATCTTAAGATCTTTAGGTGCGTATTTGGTAAATAGAAACATAAGAGGTGGCATTGAACACAATTTAAGAATAAAATATGTTGGATGAAATTTCATTTTATTATTATATGCCAACATAATGTAATTTAAATTTATGATTTGGACACTGATACATCATCTATCAAAGATGATGCTCACCCAAAATGAACAAATAGGACTAGTTAACCTCCTTATTGTTAAGGAATGAAAGTGTGTATATATATGAATTCTCCTCATACACACAAAAACATGAGAAAGGAATTATCATCATACCTAGACAAAGAATGGAAGAGAATTGATATTCTTTTTTTCATTACTTTCAGAAATCAGTTCATGGCTTTTCAGAAAAATCCATACATACAATAAAATTGAGTCACTGCTGTAATTATACTTCAATAGCATTATAATGAATATTAACTAATGCTCTAACAAATAGTCGAATAGCATATCGGCATCATAATGGCACATATTAATTGCATTATATGAAATTAGAGAAAAAATAATATGTAAAACACTATATCACAATCAACTCAACCCTTGTGTTCCAAGCCTGCATGTGTATATGGAGGTTTCCATGTCCAAGTTGTAGCATGTAAGTTATAATCTTTAGGTCATGTACTTCATGTTGTTATCTTTAGATCAAAAGCTCTATGTTGCAAGCACATTGTTACAAATTTTGATCCATGAGTGTACTCATAAACACAATCATTTCTTTTACTAACAAGTCCCCCAAGGCTATTAAATGATCTTGTCCTGTAGATAATGCCTTGAAAAATTTGTATAACTAGAGTGAGTTCTTGAAAAGGTTACTTGGCTTTGCTCGGAAAG
The DNA here is from genome assembly GCA_001517045.1 of Pseudotsuga menziesii. Classification (NCBI taxonomy): domain Eukaryota; kingdom Viridiplantae; phylum Streptophyta; class Pinopsida; order Pinales; family Pinaceae; genus Pseudotsuga; species Pseudotsuga menziesii. The sequence continues at coordinate 195,173 of LPNX011032513.1, read as the reverse complement.
CAATCCCTCAACTTAGGGATTCCTTCAAAAATTGACTATCTTAACTATGGTGGTGCACACCTATAGCACTTCCAATTAAACTCACCGTAACACATTAATGGAGGAAAATTCACATCAGCAATAATCCATTAAATAAAAGATTCAAAAATATTACATCCATTAACTTAAAGATACAAAAACATCACATGTTAAGCACAATGGGCTCTTCTTGTAACGATATATGCATTATTCCCTTCTCAAAAGATTAAAGATTAAAATTATACCTTCACAATATTATATATAACTTCTTCTACAGTGTCTTCCAAAAGTGAAAAATGAGGTTGTTGCTTCCATTCACTATGTTGCTTGAAAAACAACACAAATGAACTATTTTTTTAAAGATTAGGACTACCATGTTCATTGTATCACTAGTATTTTTGCATAGAATAAAATGTTGCATTTTTTAGAATCAAACTACAATTACGAAGAAACATTACCTCTTTGGGCTCTTGGAATTCCAACATAAAGACCATGTTGGTACTTTTCCTAGGGTGCTTCCAGTATTGAAAACAACTTGTACAGTCTGATATTTCAGCTCTTTTCGTTAACATGTTAGCAGTTTTTGCAACTTTCGACAAACTTCTTTACATCCTTGGAAATCCTTGGCCTATAATATTTCTCTTCAACTAACACTTAAGTCTTATCCATTATGAAAACACAACTTAGGCCACCATTGTCTAGAGCTCTCGTGAGTTTCTCCCTCATTGACCCTCTTGTGATGCATAATTTCTAATTTTCGAAAAAATATTTCTTGGATGAAGAAATTTAAGTATGGATTTTAATCTCCACTCTATAGTTCTTTGTTGGATTTGCATGCTTCAACAAACTTTGCATCTAACTTCAAATTCCTCATTTTTTCCAAGTAACATCTCCATAGACATGGTTGTTGACAATGTTTTCTTTTTCTCAAGGCATCAACAACTCTATATGATTTTTCGTATCTATGCTTCAATAACAAATGATTAACTATGTGAGAACTCAACCCATTTCATGTGTCATTTGGTTGTTTATGCACTACAACACTTGACGATTAGTGTCCAAACACATTCCTTGGGCAACAAGTAGTGTCTCCACTTCTTCAATGCCTGAATGATAGCATTAAATATATAATCATAAATTGAATGTTTCATCTTTGCTTCAAAAAACATTGCATTGAAGAATGCAATGGGCTTAATTTCTTGGATAAACACTACTCCAACAATTCCATTGGCATCACAATCCATTTGGAACACTAGAAAAATATGGTAAACGAAATACAAGTTTTTAAATTGTTTTTTTCTTTAACAACTCAAAACCTAATTGTGCTATCACTTTCCATTGGAACTCTCTTATCTACATGCAAACTTTTATAAATGATACACAAATACCACTAAAATTTGGAAAAAAAAATGGATAGAAGCTTCCTAAACCATGGAAGCTGATTACTTTATTATCCCTTAGATTTCACAATGAATTATCCGAGGGGTAAAGATGTTGATAACCACATGAATTTCAATGTATGGCTTGTGTAATCCAATTGTGTAAATTGTGTCATTTGTATCAAGTGATCCATGGATGTGATGCAATGCAATGTAATGAAATGATGTAACTGAGATGTATCTTGTTTATTTAAAGAGCCAGTTATAACACATACTCAACTCCCTATGATGGTTGCATGTAGGGAATGTCTCTTGAGTGTTTTTTAATCGAAGAAGATTTAATCTTTATGATCATAAATCTTCTAAAGTTTTTTCACTAAAAAATACTCAAAGTCGAGGATATTTCCTCGGTGCAATTCACCATATATTTGAGCACTTGAGACCTACTAGTTAATTAATGTAAATGTATCATGTAGTTAGTCACCATGGACACTTATGTAATGTCGTGCAAGGTCTAGATTCTTAGGAGTCCTTCTTGCACATGGTTGTGTGATAATTTTAATATCTTAGAGGCTAAAAACAAGTTAGAAGGTTAGCATTTCCTTCCCCCAAGTCTATCTTTGTGTTTAATTTTCTAATTTGTCATTAATTTTATAACTCAAAGTTCCCCCTTCTAATGCGATACCTTCAACGTATTTTTATGTGTCTCACATATCCCAATGCAACCACCTAATCAAGTCTCCTAGGCTAGTGCCTCCCTTCTTCTTGTGTCTTTCCTAGCATTTGGATCATCCTAAACTTCTCCACGCCCTTACATCACCCAACAACCCCCTCTAACAAGGAAAATGCCCCCTTTTTTCCTCACAAGTGTGAGTCATCCCTCTCTCCTAACACACGTGTGACTCCTTCCTCATATTGTCGAGCCTCTTTTTGACTTGATTTGACTCTCTCTCACCCTCATCTAGACCCGGTGTTTATTCTAAAACAATAGTTTAAATAATCCCAAGAAAAGAAACTAGAAATCAAGTAATTACTAGCCCTATATTAAAGCAATCAAGAGAAAATATTGAATCGAGTAATTTAATTCTATATTAAAGCAATCAAAGGAAAACAAATCACTACTTACAACTGTTAATCCACTCCTAAACTAATGAATTCATAAAATTTTAAATGGGGTTCAAGGTAATTAAGGAAATAAGCATAGTTAGCATGCAACAATCAATTGGTCAATGAAAAGTTAATTAGGATAAATATCATCATTACTTTCAATCTTCACTCTTAAGAACCTTAGTATATTGGGTTCCTATGTCATCACTATGAGTAATGAATTCACCATTCCTTTAATCCCCCCAAATTCTCCTAGTTGTGGAATTGTTGGCGCAAAATAGATATCGAGTTCTTGCGTAGGGGCCTATAAAGGGCACCATTGTAGTCTAGTGTGCTAACATTTTCAATTCTTGAAGGAGAAGGTCTCACCCGAAGCACAACCAAGACACATGTGAGATGACGAGGGTTAACTACACGAATAAGAATGTGAGGGTTCACATTCTTCATACTACAACAATGTTTATCTTCATATTATTGCAACAGAGCTCCATTAATCATATTCTGAAAAACAAAATCATGAACTATCCATTCGAGAGGAAACCTAATACAACTCATTCATACATAGAAAATTTACGAGGGTGCAAAAATCCTTCATTTATATTATGAACAAACTTTTGTTACATTATGGATCCATGGATCTACGGCCTTAAATCATCATCTGTGGAATTACCAATCATGGTATTACATAGAGCAAAAAACCCATAGCCTAGTTACATTGCCCAAAACATCGATATATAAGACTAAGATTCATTGTTTTTCTTATGTCGCTCGGTCTTTGATTTGGTCCTCTTCTTCGATGCTTCTCTTTCTCTTCTTTCTCTCTATGTTCACTTCTAATTCTCTTTCTCCTCCGCTTGTGTCATGCTTATTTAAATAGTTGAGAGGCCAGACCCAAAATTATTGCAACAGTTAGCGGCTTCCACAACTTCTGCCTCTTTACCCCACCCTATCTTTTTCCATTAAGGGCTTTCCAAAAATAAAGGAGTCAAAACAAATCCTGACCACAAGTGTTGACTTTCCCTCAAGTCAACTAGGTTGTGTTCCTGAAACCTGTGCCTCTTCTACTATAGGATATTCAAAGGAAGGATCCAACTATGGAACTTTTGTGAATGTGTGTTGTCTCAAGGTGCCAAATACTAGGAGTTCCTTTAGGTTCATCAATGTAGAATCCTAGAGGGGAACACAAGTTGACTTCCAAGTTCGTATGTTTTCCTCGTTATTAGAAGGGATAAATTCCATGTATTCATTAGGGCATATGTCAAGATAAAGGTCTCCATAAAAAAAATTAAAATCCACAAGCTGCATTTTCTCTACCTTCCCATGTAAATCACCTAGAATTTCAATATAAGAATCAACGAGGTCTTCCTTCACTATTTATTTTTGCATGTCATGCTCACTACTGTTTTTAGCTTGTGTTGCTGGTACCTTGTCCATTTTGGATGGTTTTCGTTGGTATACAAACTGGATAGTTGGTTGTTTGAGGGATCTTACTTCACTATGTACTAGAAGCTCTAGTTTGTCAACATTGCACTTATCCAAATTGTCACAATGTGGAATACATTAGAGGTAACCAACCTTAAATAGGTAAATCAATCAACGAGGATGGACCATTACTGTCGTGACGTAGTGGAGGATCGAAATGATTACTTCCTTAAATGAAAGAATCAAATGATGATTTCACATGGGTGAGCTTTGATATGGTTGATCTGGGTTGTAATGGATCTGTATTGATGAAAAGACAAGTTGGGTTGATGATACGTGGTAGTGGTGACAAACTAACTAAAACTAGTCGGTCCCCCTCAACCATGACGGTGTGAACAAACTAGAAAACAACTAGATGGAAATGAATGACTAGAATTGAAAAAATCAATAATCACAAGACTAGAAACCTAACACCTAACTAACTCACTCTTAGTTACAAGAGTGGCATCTTGCATAATTACTTAGCTAAAACATAGGGCTTCAGGCATGCATCATTCACCCAACCTGGACGATAATAGCATCAAGTTTCACTAGCTTAACAAATCCAAAAACTTTAATTTATGCAACAATGAAAGGTCCCAACCAATGTATATGGAGCTTTCCTAAATATTTCATGAACTTTTGTCATAGAGTAAAACTTGGTATCCTTAGTTAAATTATTTTTATTTGATATGTTAGTCAAGCCAATTTTTCCATCGTTTCATTCTCAATCATTGCACAATAGTCAGCTAAAAGGTGGGATTCTTCAAATTCCATCAGTTATGCAAGTCGCTCCTTGGTCACTTATTGTTAGTTTTTCATCATATAAGCTAGCATTATGATCTTAGGATCTTTTCACTGAGAGAATAACAAGCACAGCAATAAAACATAAGCACGTCACAAGAGACAAGAGACACAAAGAGTTTTGATCGGGGAAACCATAAATGGAGAAAACCCTTCAACTTCCTCTAAGATAGAATCACCACAAGATGTAAGACCCCAAAACAGTAAGATGCACTCCCAACAGTAGTAGTCTTCTTCTTCTGTCTAGTCCCAGTATTTCCTTCTTCACTAGTGCGCCACACTTGAGAGAGTAAGTGATGTGATGTACAAGTGATAAATAGAGAGACTCTCACTCTCTATTTATATTCTTCCGTTCACTTGAATTGCACTTTCACACGTAGGCTCAACTTACAATTACTTACTCGAGCCTACACCTTAATTAGTGTATAATAACTCAAGTGCCCCGAAAATGTGGGGACTTACCTAATGACTTGACAAGACTTGTTTACATTATTAATCCTCCCGATCGGAACATCGGGGAATGACAACATGACTCAAATATATAATAGAAAAATCCCGGAATAAACATCGGGTTACAATACATAAGATACATAGAAGAATACATTCCAAAGTTACATATACATCAACACTCCCTCTTAACTAGGAAGGTATTCTTTCGACACAATTTTCAGCACGGGTCTTCTTCTCTGTATCAACTGGATCATCTCGTCATCTGCATCTTGAGTCTTCAAGTCATCTTCATCTTCAAGTCATCTTCACTGGATCTGGATCATCTCTCGATCTGGATCATCATGGAACATCATCACTGGATCTGGATCATCTCTCGATCTGGATCAACATCACTAGACTGGATCTGGATCATCCCTCGATCTGGATCATCACTACTGGATCTGGATCATCACTCGATCTGGATCATCACTGGATGTCATCACTGGCTGTCATCACTAGATCTGGATCATCACTGGTGCTATCTCACGATTCTTCTCGTCACAGGAAGTTCTATAGAGCCAGCCCTTTTTCATGCTAGTTGTAAGCCTACCCATCATGTAGGTCTTCGCCCAGCACTTACATCTGACCTACTCGTCAGAAAGGCACATCCATCCAGACAGGAACACATCCTATCGTAGTGATGGAAGATTTCAGCACTTACATCTGACCTACTCATCAGAAGGGCACATCCATCTAGACAGGAACACATCCTATCACAGTGATGGAAGACTACCATCCAGACAGGAACACATCCTATCACAGTGATGAGAGATTTCAGCACTTACATCTGACCTACTCGTCAGAAGGGCACATCCATCCAGACAGGAACACATCCTATCACAGTGATGGAAGACTCCCATCTAGACAGGAACACATCCTATCACAGTGATGAGAGATTTCAGCACTTACATCTGAGCACGTGAGAACACATCCCTTAGTCGCTCCAGAAAGGCTCTGCACTTACATCCATCCAGACAGGAACACATCCTATCACAGTGATGGAAGGGATTGCACTCACATTTGATCCTATGAGAACACATCCCAGCAGTCATATCAGAATGGCCCCCAGTCCTCGACTGAGCTACCTGGTAACTGACCAGGCGCCTCCATTCTCCTAGAGAATGGCAGTTGCCCCTACAACCAACCTGCTCGTCGGAATGGCCAACAATCACATCTGACATGGAAGGAACTTAATCCTTTAGCCATGACAGAATGGTTCAGCCCTTGCATCTGATCAAGTGGGAACACATCCCTCTATCACATCAGAATGGCTACTCAGTCCTACACTGAGTGATCCTGGTAACTGACCAAGTGCCTCCATTCCTAGAATGGAAATTTCCCTTACATCTGTCCTGCTCGACAGAATGGCCAGCACTCATATCTAACATGGAAGGGAGAAACCCTACCACCATGACAGAATGGCTCAGCCCTTACATCTGACCTACTCGTCAGAATGGCTATGTATCTCAGCACTCATATCTGACATGGAAGGAAGCAACCCTACCACCATTACAGAATGGCTCAGCCCTTACATCTGACCTACTCGTCAGAATGGCTATGGATCTCAGCACTCATATCTGACATGGAAGGAACCAATCCTCTCACCATAACAGAATGGCTCAGCCCTTACATCTGACCATGGAAGGAACCAATCCTCTCACCATGTCATAATGGCTATGGGTCTCATCACTTTCTCTTGGAGGGAACCTCGATCTGGAGAACACCAAGCTTCTCCTTGAAGTACTCGAACTTCAGCCTAGCCAATGGCTTCATCAATACATCAGCTATCTATTCCTCCGTCGCAACATACTGGAGCTTCACTGCTCCTCTCTGCACCATATCCCTGATATAGTGATACTTGATCTCGATATGCTTCGACTTGTCATGGAACACTGGATTCTCTAACAACTTTACGCAACTCTGGTTGTCACAATGTATACAAGTAGCATCCAACTGGAGATCAAATATATCAGACAGTAGCTTCCGCAGCCATACTGCCTAGCTGCGACATAATCTGCTTAAGCTGTACTCAGTGCCACATAGGATTACTTCCTGCTAAACCAAGAGATCACACCTGATCCCATACTAAAGCAACATCCCGAAGTACTCTTCCTATCGATGGCACTGCCTGCCCAATCTGAATCAACATAACCCTCTAGGTTAATATTTTGATTCACATCTTACTTGAGCCCATAATCAACTGTACCCTTCAGGTACCTCAGAATATGCTTTGCAAAATTCAAGTGAACACTTCTCGGATCTGTCAAGAACTGGCTCAAGGTGTTCACAGCAAAGCAAATGTCTGGTCTCGTGTTCGTCAGGTACATCAATGACCCAATCATCTGACGATACATCGTAGCATCAACTAACTCTAATGAAGCATCACTCAATAGCTTCAGGTTCGATGCCATAGGTGTGGCCATAGCCTTGCATTCCATCATCCCAAACCTCTTCAGGATCTCTACTGCATACTTCCCTTGTCCAAGGAAGATTCCATCTGTACTCTGCCACACCTCCATACCTAGAAAGTAATGCATCATCCCCAAGTCCTTCATTTCGAACTCAGTAGCAAGCTTTCTCTTCGTATTAGCAATCAACCCATCTGTACCTATCACAAATAGATCATCTACATATAGTAGAAGCATCACTGGGTTGCCATCTTCAACCTTGTAGTAAAGGTTGGAATCCACTTTACTCTCAGTAAAGTCTAGAGTCATCAGTAATCTTCCCATCCCGTCGTACCATGTCGAACCTTACGATATTTTATAGTCACTCCCTCTGAAGTGGAGCATCATACTCCCTCTGTCTTCTGTACTCTATGCACTGAACATTCTATATCGGAGTGACAAGTAGTGTCCATCTAGGATCATTGGATACCAAGATCCTCTATTTTGAACTTTTTCAAAAGTTCTTCTCACATCCATCTATGAGCTTGTCATCCTTTATCAACCTTGTAGCAAAGGTTAAGATATTCATCAAGCTCATCATGTATCTGTTATCCCATGGGTGTCTTCTGAACTCGTACAAGGCCTTCTTTCATTTGCACACATGATTATGCATGCCATGTGACTTTACTTCCAATAGCTGTAAATGTTTCTTCGTAGTCTATGCCTTCTTTTCGTAAGAAGCCTCGTGCTACGAATCTTGTTTTGTATCCCATGATGTTTCCATCTGCTGCATGATGGAACTACAAACTTCTCTTCATTTGTCGATACTGCATCCTAGACATCATTCTTCTTGAACTGGTCTTCCCTTTCTTCTTGGTTACTTCTTCATAGCTTGAATATTCTGCATCAATGATGTCGCTGCATTTGTCATATTATTCTTCACTTTGAAATGTCGTCACTTGTTCTTCGGAACAAGTCTCATTCTTCTTTGCTTGCAGGCGATTATGTATGCGGTCTTTCCTACAAGTCAAATGTAGTTGTATGGTTAGAAACATTTCATAAGGTATATTCATAATGAAAAATTCTTATGCATAACTATATGATCATGCAACTATTTAGCCAATACAACATCCATTCATATCTCATGGAAACTTTCTAGATGCCTTCCATCTCTACCAGGACAACATTGAGATTGTGCACTAATCCAATATGTCAGCAAAGAGGTTTCATTCTAGATAAGTAGTGATGGAGAGTTGTATAGCACCATGAGCTACTTACCCATCACATGCATATTAGTAGTATACTGTCATTAATGCAAACATCCTATCATGCATAATACATCAACTAAATATAAACAAATGCATAACAAAACAATAAAATGACAATTGAATACTTATCTTTATTTGTTTCGTGAGTATACTCCTTCTTGAGTCTACACCTTCATCGTCTTCTTCATTCATAATAGCATCGTTTCTTATCCAAATGCTAAGGTGGATAATAATTTCTTCAAGAGTTGAGTTCTTCATATTCCTCACCGATTGAGGGATCTTCTTTGGATGATGAGAGCTTGATCTTTAGTTTCTTCCATCTTCCCTTATCTTCTTATGAATCGAGCTTCTTCTTCTTCTCGGAGTCTGTTGAAAGTAATTACTTCCTTCTGGCACACATTCTTAGAATGAATGAATCCCATGATCCTAGGAGGCCATTCAAGGTGGCCATCACCACTTCTGCATTCTTCACTTCTTCTTTTACCGCTTCAAGTTGTTCTTGATTTGAGAGACTCTTATGATTGCATGGTCTCTGCATTCTGGATCTTCACATTCTTCAACTGGTTTCTTAAGGTCATCTTCCATTGTATGTTCTTCCCTTCAAATAGCTTGGTCGAGGAATCAAACATATTTGGTGTCTTTGGGGAGACACTTGTGGTACAAGTTGATTCGTGACTAAATCAGCAATGATCTTCTTGGCCTTGACCAAGTTCTTCTTGTGTAAGGCTTTTAGCCTCATCTCCCTCTGGAACTGGAACCTTTATACTCATGTAGGTGTCCAATCCATTTTCTTCAGGGAGATCATATACTTCCATGCTTGGAATTTGTCAACTTAAACAATCTTATAATCAAGCTGATGTGATAGATCACTTTGAAATGAGAACCTCAAATGAAAATAGCAAAAGATTAGATCTTACCGATTTGAGGTGTCTGTCTTGGTTTCGGACCTCGCTGATCTAGGGTTTGTCACAGAAACCCTAATTTTTAAAACTTAGAATCTTTTAGATCTGATTGGATAGATAGATATATCTCTTCAAATGGAGTTGTCCAATGTACTCCTTTTCTGAAAACAATGGAGGGAAGCTCCCGGAACAGGAAGCCCTAATCTTCCAATTTCTTCTGCAGAAATGCCTGTTGCTGTTTCTATTATATCTAAGAAATTTCTGATCCTCTATGTATGAAATTTCTCACTGAGGTAACCTAGCATGTCCCTGATCCAAAACCTCAGTTTTCATCAGAATTTGTTTCACCATTTGGGATTTATGATCCTTTTCCCAAGGTGACCTGTTACAGGACTGTCCAGAAAAGTGAAGTTGTACAGCATGCCACATGTCACTGGTTGATCTTCTGAGTCTAATATTCTGAAAACCAAAATTATAGTCCGTACCATTTCTGGAACATCTTCAGGAATTCCATTTGGACCTTTGTATCCCAAGATATTTCAATTCTCCCCAGGTATCCTGTTTAGGGATGAATTCTGGAAGAGGCTGGAACCCTAACTTGGAGGGATCATATCTCCCAGAATATAGAGAATCTGAGGCTGATTTTTGGAGATAGTGTTCATAAGGATTTTATATTTGTCCCCTGAAATTTTCAGCTTTTGATACTTCTCCAACCTCGGAATATAGCGACTGTACCAAAACTTATCAGTTTTAGTATTTAGGGTTTTTTCCTAGCTCGCGGTCAAACTAGGGTTTGACTTTCCCAGAGTTTCACCCAACCAAATTTCTTGATCCAAGTCTCTGAACTTCGGTTTTGATGAGGAGAAAAATCCTATGTTGGTATCACTCAAAAATTCCTCTTCTGTAGAAAGCCCTAATTTCCGCATCGAAAACTGAAAATGCTCAGAATCGAATTCTGCTTCAACAGAAAGATGCACCCTTCAATGGAGAGTCATCCTAGCATAATTTTGCTGATAGATTGTGGAGAGAGACCCAAAAACTAAGAAGCCCTTGCTTCTGTAGCTGCACAATGTCTTCTTCTCAGGCCAGCTCTGATACCATGTTAGTTTTTCATCATATAAGCTAGCATTATGATCTTAGGATCTTTTCACTGAGAGAATAACAAGCACAGCAATAAAACATAAGCACATCACAAGAGACAAGAGACACAAAGAGTTTTCCTCAGGGAAACCATAAATGAGAAAACCCCGCAACTTCCTCAGAGATAGAATCAGCACCAAAATAGTAAAATCCCCAAAACGGTAAGATGCACTCCCGACAGCAGTAGTCTTCTTCTTGTCTAGTCCCAGTGTATTTCCTTCCTCACTAATGCGCCACACTTGAGTGAGTGAGTGATGTGTTGCAAGTGATAAATAGAGAGGCTCTCACTCTCTATTTATATTCTTCCGTTCACTTGAAGTGCACTCAATCATGTCGGCCCAACTTAACAATTACTTACTAGAGCCTACATCTCTATGAGTGTATAATAACCCTAGTGCCCCGAAACTGTGGGGACTTTAACAATGACTTGACATGACTTGTTTACATTATTGATCCTCCCGATCGGAACATCGGGGCATGAAAACATGACTCAAATACATAATAGAAACATCCTGGAATAAACATCGGGTTACAATACATAAGATACATAGATGAATACATTCCGAAGTTACATATACATCAACACTTATAAGGATTCTAGGACACCAAAACCGAGTGATGATGTTTTCATAAATGAACTGAGCTGTTGTTTTTGTAGAGAAATATTGGATTGGTGTTATTTGACCCATATCGTTAGGTAGTCTATTGTGGTAATGATATAGCAAGTTTTAGAATGTTTCGTAGGTGTATTGATAGGTCCCACAAAATCAACTGCCCATTTTTCAAACGGCTGCAAGGCTTGTATTGGTTAGAGTGGAATTTCATCTTTTCAAGATGGTTTACCAACTCATTGGAAAATCTCACATTTTCTAGCTTAATCCTTGGCATCTTTTGAACATCATGGGCCACCATATCCCTTCCTGGAGGATCTTCCTCATTGTGGCATTTTTTCCAACATGGCCACCCGCAACACTGGCATGGAACTCCCACAAAATGCTTCATCATTCATGGTCCAATACACATCGACACAAAATTCCATCAATTCCCAACTTATAGATTTGTATTGCAATCAACTGATATTTCGTAAATCATACAAATAAGTGGTGTTTCTATATTGTATAATAATCATAGGGTGTTTTCCCAGTGGTAAGAAATAATACAATCTCTTCTAAATCATCTAGAATATCTTCCACCATGAACAAAGCTACATATGGAAGTTGATCGTCAACAGATCCTTCAACTCCCCCTGTTTCTATATGTCATAGGTGATAAGTTCCATAGTTGTGTTTCCCTGGTTTGACTATTACCTCAAATGAGAATTCCTAAAATAGGAGTAACAATCTGCAGATATGTCCTTCTAGAACGGGCTTGTTCACCAAGTACTTGAGAGTTAAATGATTTGTGAAAAACTTGAAGTGATGTCCTCCCAAGAAATAATGACGAAATTCCTATATGGATTAATCATGGATAATCCTTCTTACTCTCTGTTTGTGTAATTGCATTGGGCTTGAGAGAATTTCCTGGTAGTGAAATACACCAGGTGATCCATCTTGCCTTTGCATAGTTGAGCCAATATAGCACCTAGAGTAGTGCTTAATGCATCAACATGTACATGGAATTCTTTTATCCATTTAAAGAATGCACGACAGGCTCAAGTCTTCCCATTGCTCTCTTTGAATTAATTGAATTAGTATTTTCAAGTATCAATGGAAAGGGCATTGGAAATAGAGATAAGAGTAGTTATACTCTAGTAGTGGCACTTGAAGCAATAGCACTTGAGTAGTTCACAATAGTATTGGATCCTTCTTTCTTTGTGGTTGTGTAATTACATTTGGGTTGAGATAATTTCTTTCTAATGAAATACACTAGGTGATATATCTCTTCATCGCCTAGTTGAGCCAATATAGTGCCTAGGGAAGTGCTCAATGCATCAACATGTACATGGAATTATTTTAGCCATTTAGAAAATTCCAAGATCATAGTGTTGACCATATTGTCTTTTAGTATTGCAAAGGCCTTTTCATAGTCCTCAGTCCACTTAATAGATTCAAATTTCTTCAATAACCATTCCAATGTAGCGTTTATGGAATCACAGTTGCAAATAAATATTCTACAATAACCTTTATGTACTAAGGTGGATTGCAACTACTTCACATATGTGGATGCCAATAGATTCAGAATTATAATGATATTTGTGGGATCTACCAGGACTCCATCATGACAGACAATGTGTCCCAACGGGTCGAAAAATGGAACACATAAAATGAATTTCCGCAAGTTCAAAGATATCTACATCTGTTGGGAGTGATCCAATGTCAGTCAAAGTAATTTGCAACGTGATCCTTAAGCAAACTGTAAACTATTCAATCATCCAAGTAAACTTCTAGAAATTTGTGAAGAAACTCCCTAAAAGCTACAATGACAATTATTGAGAAAATAATAGGTGCATTCTTCAATCCAAAGGGCATGAAATTATAAGTCACACGATCCCCACTTGATCGTGAATGTTGTCTTGTTCTTATCTTCGTCTGCAATTATGACCTGGTGGTAACCTAAAAATTTGTCTATGAAGGAATATGCCTCATTTCCAGCCACTTGATCTAAAACTTTATCACTGAAGGGGGTGGGCAATGGATCATGAACACATACAACATTCAAATTTCGATAATAAACAAATACTTAAATATCCTCGATGTCCTTCTTGATTTGGATCATGATGGATCTAATCCATTTTGATTTGTCCACTGGGAAAATTAAACCAATGCTCAACATCCAATCAATTTCCTTTTTCACCTTATGTTTCATTCGGGGATTAATTCTGTACAAATTATGTTTTACAGGTTTGGAATTCAAGTTTAGCGCAATCTTCATTTCATGAAGATCCCCTTGGATCCCCTTGAGTTCTATAAGTTTTTGTCAAACCATATCTTCATATTCCTTCAGTAGTGAGGTTATCTCATATATAATTTGTCCATCCCAATAGTCTCCTATAGCCTCCATATTTGGGTTAACTTCTATGCCAATATTAAATTTTTGTAGTTTTAGTGGTTGTGTATATAGTGCTCCAATTTATTCTGGTTTCATTTGGTGTACCTCCCGAGATCCCTTGAACTCCTTGAAGGTTAAATGATGCAAGTCTTCTAAATCTTTCATATTTGAATTCTCCTATTTTGCCTTTCCATAATAGAGAGGATATCTGACTCCAGAAACACAAAGGTCATGTATGACATTTATCGATGCACATGATAGAGATAAGAGGGTCCCACATTCCATAATTGATCCTAGAATAATGCTCCTCTTATTGTTGTTAGTTCTTATGATACTAAATTGTTGGTCGCATAAAAAAAAAAAAATTGGCATAATTTTGTGTGTATCTTCTTCCAGTGCCCAATTTGTTGTCTTGTTTCCTCATGCAAGTAACAAGCCTTAGGAATAGGTCCAAACTCATGGAAGAAATAATGGACCCAAAATTCTATCTACAATCCATCTATTTTCCACTGTTGTTCACATTGATCAATGTGAACATATGGATTTGTCTCTCCCATTTAAATTTTTGCCTCTCTGTTAGTGTGCTTGGAAGGTTTAAACCTGATCATTAATGCTAGCTAGGTGGTGCTCCAATCAGGTATATCATCTTTGTGTGTCTCCCACCATCATGTGGGATTCCCCCCGAGTGTTGTATCCAGTACGTCCATTCGATATTCTTCCGCAATGCATAAATCCATTTTCCTAAGGAATCTGTCTAGGCCATTAATGCCATCGCACACTATTGGATTGTTCACTTCTACTCCAATCCATCGAATTGATTTTATCATTGCGCAATGTCAAGAAGAGAGCTCATGTCGTCCATTTTTCCAAGTTATTCCAAGCTTCTTTGGAATCGCTATCAAAAGAGTTAATGCTTCTCCAACTCATCGAGCCTTCTTCTATTGGGTTCACATAGTTTTCCATTTTCCCTATTGCCATAGAGTATATGTTATACATACTGTCTATTTCCATGTTCTCATGCACTGGTTCAGTGTATCAGGGTCCTTGGTGCAAGTCCATGGGTTGCATAATCTTTATAGTGTCAGTTTCGAAGGTCATTGTCTTGTTCTTCAAGTCAATCACTCCATAGTTTTCATAATCCCATTCTATGCCCAAAAATGTTGGATAAGGATTAGTTCTTCTCATAATCTTAATTACTTCAAAATCAATAAAGGTTTTGACACCTGCTAAATCAAATTCAACGTTCTCCAGTCGACCAATTGGGAAAATGTTGTAATAGTTCGCCATTCTCAACTGAACAAGGGAGTAGACAAGGAAGGAAAACATATTTCTTCCTAGCACTTATTTGGGAGTTGTTTGTGCCAGAAATTGTTTCTAAGGCCAAAGAAACAAGCCAACACAATCTCAAATAAAACTTGATAAAACAAAGTAGGTTTTAGGTTTTCTGGAAAGTTTTAGTGGTTGTAAAATTTTGGGGAAAGACAAGGAATACACTCATGAGAAAAGTAATAACTAAATTATAAACAAAAGAAGACAAAGATGCATAATAGATTCAACAAGATACAACAGAACACAGTATTGAAGTTCATTCATAAAAGACAAGCATCACCAGCATATAAACATAAACCAGTAATGAATATATCATTTAAGCAACTAAACAAGCTGAACAATGAGGCCAACACAGAAACTGAAGGGTAAAAGTGTCATATGTCTCATAGTTTCATCATCAAATGCATACAAGAGCTTTGATACTTAACTCATGAACAAGTCTGAACTCATGAACAAGTCTGCAGACCTCCTGAAGCTATCCCAAAAATCGAACAACCCTCAATGACCTTCTAATCTCTCTAAATAGTGCTTTTTACAAAATCAGTTAGGGGTCAAAAACCCTAACTGTCTTCCATCCACTCGATGAGGTAAAGTAAAAAGTACAATATTACAAAACATGATTTTTCTAAAAATAGTAAACACTAACTAATATGTTTCTCAAAAAGATAACAAATAACTGAAATGAACAAGTGACCTATAGATCCTTTGCTGCCTCAGCAAGCAAAGCAATGCCCTCTAATGCTTGAGCTTTCTTCTTAGTTCGCCTTTGCTCCTGCTCCATGTCAGCTATCCTTTTGGTGAGCTCCTCATTTTCCTGGTGCAAGTCTTTGACTGTCTTCTCCAACTCTGTACAGTGCAATTCAGTAGTTATTTTTCTCTTTAGAACCTCTTTAGATACTGCTGTCAGCTCCTGACAATGATCATTGACACCCTAAAGATCTTCTTTAAGCTTTCTGTTATCCATCATCAGCCCCTCATTGACCTCTTGCATATAGTTCATATGTTGTTTGTACTGCTTAATCATTTTCTGCAAGTCTTCTTTATCTGAATCAACTGACCTTCCTGTCGTGCTTTCTTGTTCATAACTGGGCATCTCAGGTATGTCAAACTTCTTAAAAATGTCTGCATCCTTACTTAACAGGTCTGGAATATTAGGGTCTTTTAGAATACCTGCTTGCCTAAGTATAAGTTCATCTTCATCTTCCCATTCTTGATCTTCAACAGGAGGTATTTCAGCTTTTTCTTTTTGCTGCTGCTTTAAAAGTTCATTTATTATTTCAAGAAATATGGTAAACAATTCAGACTCAGGCTGCCCTGTTTTTCTCTTGATTTTAATGTTTATTTTACCAATTTCTGGCTCTTCATTTGAGGAAGTATCAGTCAAGACAGTCTCTTGTTTGGAATTCAATTTAGGATTGAGCAACTTCTTCATATTCCATCTTAGCTTATTTGTTGGCCTAGTTTTAGGCCTCCAATATGGGGTTACAATCCTTTTCTTCTTATTATTAGGTTTGACTGTTTTGATCTGAAGTAGAAGATTCTCTGCCTGTTTCAATTTTAACTTCAGTGTTAGCAACACGCTGGTCCTCTTCTAGCAAATATCCCTCATCATCTAAGAGAATGGTGAGTGGACTTCTCTGCTTGATCTGCAACTCATCCTCAGGCATAACAACCTTTTCTATAACAGCAGCTTTAGTTTCCTTGGAAACTTCTGCTGGTGTCAACTGCTGCCTAGGCTGCAACTTCTCTTCTAAAAACAATGAATACCTTCCTGTAATACCAACTGAAAACACTTTGAGTTTATTGTCAACCTCCACATGCTCTATTGCTTTCTCAACTTTGACATCCTCCTTGTCTTCAAGTTTAGCTTTCTGACCTAATTTTCTGATCAGTACCTTCCCTTTGTCTGTTTGTCTCTTAGGCTGTTGATCTTCTTGTTTGATTTTGAAGCTAGACCAAAAGATGAAAAAATCCCAGGTCTTCCCTTCATGCTGCAAAACAGTGCTGATAATCAACTTAATTAGCCCATGATGAAAGATGGACTGAGAAGAATGGTCCATATGCCCTTTGACCCTGTTAGCCATTTTCTGCAAGCCTTTGAATAAGAAGAATGGAAGGCTCATCTTGGACACCCCCACCATATGTTGCAAAAATATGAAGTGGTACTTAAATACATAAGCATACCTGCCCTCGCAAGTAATATAACTCTGCAAAATTCTGATTGGTTCAACCCATCCCTTTCTGAAATTTTGAATAAGGATGCCCTTACTCCAGTATGGGGTGACATTTGGTAAGAGATATCTTTGAGGATCAAAGGTAAAGGGCAGTTTCTTAAACCATAGTTCACCTTCATTCTTAATCCCTGTAGCTTCTGCAATCAGCTCCACTGTCAGCCTGAACTTAAGAGTATCAAAGGTCATCATGTCATTTTTAAAACATTGTGCAAACTTACAAGAAACTTCATCATTATACCCATCTATCTTCTTGAAAAAGTCCATCCAACCAGCCTGTTGGAATAGTTCAACACACCCAGGGAGTTTTTCAATCCAACCTACATCAGTAGGTTCTGCTCTATTTATCTTACCACTCTTACCCATCTGTCTCTAAGGGTTGGAAACTATCTGGCTTCTTGAGTTCAATTGATAACCTGACAGGTGATGTTTCTTTTTCAAATCTCTTAGGTTTCAAAAAACAGTTCTCCTTAATCTTTGCTGATTGCTCCTTTTTGTTTCCTTAATACAGGCTGAGTTTTATCACAGATATAAAAAAAAAACTCAGATCATTTGAAGTATTCAGACTCTTCACTGCAACTGATGACTGTCACTCAATTTAGTTGTTCTAATGGTTGTCCATCTCCATCATGTATTCTTACCCCTGTGTATTAATACCAACATCAATCCTCAAACCCTTTTTGGTATCACCTATCAACAATTTCTGCCCAGTTAAGACTTTGCAAATGTGATATCAATCACTGGCTTCTCAGGTTAACTAGAGACTGCTCATCTGTTGGATGAGAAAAACAAAACAATCTGCAATCTATTCACATTATGTTTCCTGTAGCCTTAGTATCAAAAATGAAACTAGGTATGCCTATAATCTTAGACATTCAACACATTTGTCTCACTGTGTATAAGTATCCATTCTTTTTGTGAAGTTTAAGTACTATAACATACACAGTTTTTAACCCAGTCTCTTTCGAACTTCAACAAATGAATAGTTCAACATAGAGCTATTTTTCAGTCCTCCACTCAACAGAACCTCTCAGAATGTCTTAGGAAGTTATTTCTTTGGTCGAAATTTCATTTAAGAGTACAATTTAACATTTCCCTCAATCAATTTTGATAGAACGAACTCCACCGAAAAAGCCCCAAATTTTTAGTTATATTGGCTTATCATGGAATACCTTTTAATTGATCGACTGTAGATACTTTTAACCACTCTTCATACTGCTTGAGTACCGACCTGAGAGTTACAGGTGTCTTTCAGGGTCCAATTTAAGTCCATGTGTCAAAATGAAGAAGCCCTAGTTTTCTGAGCGACTATGAAAACCTCCACTAAGCTTTGCAACTGCAATCTCCGTGTCTTTAGGTAGGCACCATCATTCCATTAACTCCTCAGCTTTAAGAAAAAGGTAAGAAGTAATTCTCCTCAGATTAAACTTGATTTAACCGACCATCTATCGTGATAAGCTGCTTTATAATTCATGATGACCACGCCCTTCCTCACGATATGAAACCACTTATTCTCATGATGATTCCTGAGACAGCAAGTAGCAAACTCTCCAGAACACGTGATTAGTCACTCATCAATTCGAAGACATGCCAAATTTTGCTAAAAAATCGGAAGAATTGAGGGTCGCGATATTCTTGTAGCGCCCTTTCGTTATTTTTGGGCTCCAGCGCTACAAGAATAATATTAACGCTATTTTATCGCTGCTTTACAACTTTTAGGCATTTTGCATGAAGTTTAAAAGCTGTTTTGAGTGATGACTATGCTCAGAATATCATTTGTGAATCCATTATCTGATATAATGACTTTTAAAAAACCCTTTCAAAATGTAAAGGATTAAAAAATAAAGCAAAAATATAAAGGCCAAGTTCAAAATTTCACCTAACAACCAAAAATTCTCCTAAAAGAAGAAAATAATCAAACTTAAATCAAAAGAGTAACTTGAAATAAAAACAAATCAAACAAAATTTGAAGAAACAAATCACTGACTTAACAGGAGTATATTCACATTAGACCCCAAATTTATCATCACTTTGTTAGTATCATATCCATGGACTTGTGCATCAAGTTGAAATTCTTGGCTATTCATTTTCCTTCTTTGCTTTTGACAAGCTGAGCTATTCTTTTAGGTAGCAGGGCACATGTTTCTTCATCGAATTTTGCAATACCATGCATTCCATGAAGTGTTTTGTGCAACTTATAGGTGGCGCTTTCGTCTTATAAAATGTCTTTTAGTAGGTCAAACCACAAAGAAAAAAAATATCTTACTTTATTAGTACCCATTTATTCCACCATTTCCCATCATGTCATCCCTTCTATACTAATGGGATGGTCCTAGCTCATCCCTGGATAGTGGGGTTTGTATTCATTTAAAGATGTTGACATCATCATGGTAAATTAATTTTTGGTGAACTAGGACATACTTTGTCTCTTTTGGGGTTTCTTTTCTTATTATCGGTGAATTTGATTTGCGTTGATTTACTTCGGTTCTTGCTTGTCCTTGGGTAACAACAAATCCTGCTAAGTTGTGATCTTTCCTTGGTTAAAATTTAATAAAATTAGTTGGTCATCTTGCATGATCTTCCCACTTTGCGATAGGTTATGGGCATTCTTCAATAATATGAGTGTTTGTATGATAGTAGGTACATCATGGACTCTTAAGTAATGAGAAATATTAGGAGACGTCTCCAATATCATTGCAATTGTAACATCGAATGTGACCTCCTCCTCATCCAACTTTCAAACCCATTCCGCGTCCTTCGTTTCCTCTTCTTTTTGGTGGTTGGTCTGCAACTCGGTATATAGAGCGGGCTAATCTCTCTGTCAATGCATCCAACGCTCTACATTTCTTCATACTAAGTATAGTAGATCCACAAAATTCACAGTATACCATATTTGACACTGATGAATACTTTTTTTGAAATGGGAATAGTCATGGCAACTAGCCAAATGCTTTATAAATATCACAATTATCGTTTGGAGGAGAGCTTAGTGGATTTAGATATGTTGGATAGCCTACTGAATGGAAGGGGTTTTCTACAATGAATTGTGCAACAGTTGCACTTGGTCCGCTATTGAAGGGTCCTCTTGGTGGGAGATGTGCCCCCGTCATTTTGGGGCATTCTAACATGTGATGTCATTTTTTCATACACCTTATGCACTAGACTTGTGGTTGATTATTTTTCAATATAGTCAACTCTTCAAGTCTTTCAGTTTGCTCCACAAGTTTGTTATGTACTTGTGATAATTTCTCAATAGATGAGGAACTTCATGTTGTGGTAGCTATTGGGTAATTGGTCATTGCTTCAATCTTCATATCCTACTCTAAGGCACTTCTAGGCGAACTCACAACCTGTTGTGACATGAGAATTTTGGTTAGGGGAAATAGCCTTTGGATAAACCATTCCTTGTGGTGGGAATCATGCATAGGAAATAAAAGCTTAACTAATACATCCATGAAGCGTCGTACATAATCCCAAGAAAATTCTCCCTGCATCTGCCAAATTTCCCATAGTTTTGTGATGCCTTTCTATTCTGACTTAGGTTGTGAAAACTTATCTAAAAACAATTTCTTTATATTTTCCAAGGTTAGGGATGGTGTGGTTTGATCATGTCGCTCGATAAGCTTCATGTACCATTGTCAATCTCTGTGCATAACATTGTTTGTAATTCAACCCATTTAGACATCATCGATATTTATATGGTGTTCCATATTGCTTTGTAAAGGAACCAATGTTATTATGCATCAATTTCTCCCCCTTTTGCCCAAAATTATGGGAATTTTATAGAAGGTCCTTCTTGTACTCCAACAATTGTGACAGCCAGAGATCATACCAACACAAATCCTTGAGGTTATGGTTGGGTTACGATATTACTATTACCTTGTTGTGAGTTACTACTACTTCCTCCTACTAATGAACTATATTGAAAATTATTTGTATTACTAATCATCTAACTTTACCAGGGTAGTTGTAAAACCGAGTGCTAAGAATGTGTTACCAAATTATTTGAGGGTGCTTGGGGGTTGGCCAAGAGTGTGCTATTGTCATTACTTCAGGTATCTACTTCTACAACAATGGGGGGTTCACTTTCCGGGGTGCTAATATTTTCCACGGGTCTTAAAAGCTCTGACTGTTCCACAAAATCATTCACGGCTAGCTTGGGTGATTAATCCAGTAATTCGCTACTTAGCAACTGAACATCATAGCCGTGTTCCTTACTTGTACTTCCTCCCCAATTTTGTCTTATTGGCTTATCATGTACCTCTATTCCTCTTCTTCTTAGCCATGAACCATCGTGTTCCTGTCTTCTTTTTGTTTTATGCAACCAAGTCTGAGAAATAACATAAAAAGAGAAAAAATAGAGATCCGACGAAAATCAACCGACATTTCTAAAAGCTGAGACCTGTCAGATGGTTGACATGTCAAAAATCAGACCTATGTGCCATCAGATTTTGGGTTCAAATTTTGTTGTGGATGTAGCTAACCAAAGTTAACCAAGGATGATATGGTATTCACTAAGTTTGGATTTGGTTTTTAAGACTATAAAATTTGCAAGGTACTACCATGAACCGATGGAAACATTATTTTCCTCTAAAATTCCCTTGGGACAGACAATTGAGCTATCAACTAATTGTAATATTGTGGCAGTATTTCTCAAGAATGGTTGAAGGTTTAGTCTCAACAGTGTATCCCTAGTCATGACATTGATTGTTGCTCCCAAGTTTATTAGAGTGTGTTGAATAAGGGACTTATTAATGTGCACATCTATAAGTAGGATTCTTGGATCAAAATACTTGGGATTGTGGACTCTCCCTAGCATTAGGTCAACTAACTACCCTATAAAAATGATGGTAGGAGGGTCCTTTCTCTTTCTCCCATGACTTCAAATACAAGTTTCTTTGATTAAATGGTTTTAGATGGGAATCTCTTTAATGGCTTGGAGTAAGGGAATCTTCACACGTAGATTCTTGAGTTCCTTGAGGAGAGGATTTGCATGTTTGTTTTTCTTTGTTGATTCTAGTCTATGAGGAAATGGAGCATCAGGAGATAGAAAATCACATGAGTCTGTACATTTTGCAGCTTCCTTAGAGGTGTTTTGATGAATAAAATTGCTAGGTTTCTCTATAGTTGTTGGTGGTGGAGGATTTTTTAATGTCCTCCATTAACATAGATTTAGTTCATTGGCATCTACCATGTCTAATGAATAAGTTTGGAAATTAGTCATTTCATTATTGTAGACAAACTGAACTTGCTTATTATTCAATCTTGGTGCTAGTTGAGAGGGCATTTGGTGTGGCCTAGGTGCATGTTCGATAGGATTTTGATCTAGGGTATTTGAAGGTAACATTAAAGCATATTTTTGTTGTGGTGGTTTCCAATTCGATGTTGGAAATGACCATGAATATTGAGTTTTTGGTTGATATGTGAACGTTGGACCTTGGGGGTTTTCCATAGAAATGACATCAATTTGGGTTGAGGATACCCCTGAGGTTGTTTCCCTTGGGTTTTTTCCATGGAGATGACATCTGATTGGACTAAAAATTTTGTCCCATGGGTTCCCAATTAGAAGTTTGAGAAGGGTTTCCAAAGGGAGCAAAATAGGGTTGTTGAGCGTAGGGATGTTGATTATAGGTATGCTAAAAAGGTTTTGAGGGTCATGCCCTCTTTGGATTCATGTAAAACAAAGGCTCCATCTGATCTATTGGTTCATTAAGTATTTCCTTTAGAGGGTGTAAGAATGGGTAGTTATTAGTGGCATTCTTGTTTGCACATATGCCACAACATTCGACAGATGGGGCATTAACTTCTAATTTACTTGATGGGCACAATTTTTTTTCATGCTTCCTTCTACATTATGACATAATATTGCTAGGGATTTGTTAGTTTCTTCCTTCTTTATTTTGAGTTGTCCATTTGTATAGTAAGAGAGTGGAGGATATTTGTTTTGATTTCATCCAAAGTCAAATTCCCTATCTTGGACTTGGTAAAGGTGAGGTTTGAAGTTTTGGATGATTGGAAGGTAAGACCCTTACCTCTATTTGTTTTAATTGTGGACCTAGAATGATTCTTGAAAATTTGTTTGATTTCATCATAGCATAGCTGATAGATGCCATCATTAGATAAAATATTTAGGGTTTCTAGAAATTCTTCCCTTACCCCTCTAAGAAGTACAAGTTTGAGGGATTATTCATCTAAGGTGCAATTATGAGCCCTTTTTAAACATAACTCAAATATTTCCTCATAGTCTTCTAGTGAATCATTTTTCCCTTGCAACAACCTAAATATTTCATCCCAAGTATCTCTAGCCTTGCAATAATCCTTATATTTTTCAATAAAAGTTTGTTTTATCTTATCCCATGTCGTAATGTTATTGCTTTCCAAACTCATGAACCATCTCAAAGTTGGGTCTTTTAGAGTGGAGGAGAAGAGTTTAATATTTTGGGCATCTAAAATATAGTCATAAGTTTTGAAGATTACTTCAAACTCAAATAAGAAGGTATCTCAATCTTCTGAAGTAAGACCATGGAAATTGAATAAGGAAACATAATTGATGTTTTTCATTTTAGATTCTTCATCATTATTTTCTTTGATGGGGAACTCATAGTTTTATTGTTGCTCTTCCTTCTCCATGGTATTATTGATTACAACAACTTCACTATCTATGATTTGGTCTCCCAAATTGATAAGAGGATCGCCAAAGAGATCAATTCTCCTTCCAAATTAAAGAAGGGGGAAGTGTACCTCAGGATGTCCTTCAGTTTCTCTTATGTGACATAAGCCTATTTTAGATTGAGTGGGGGTTATTGGCATAAATCTACCAAAATCGTCCCTAAATCTAGGCATTCATACTAAGAAATTGTTTTTTCTTTTCTTTGAATGTTTTAAATTTTTTAATGATTTTCTAATTTACTACTTTTTCTTTTTGCAGATTGAAAAGCATCCTAACAATGACACCAAAAAGTGGTGGGCCTTGGATTAATGGAAGTAATACTAAATCCTCATCTTAACTTTAATTATCAACCCAGGAATTCATACAAACTTAAGAGGGTTCAACAAAATATATGCATGTGTAAATTGAAGTAAATGTTTAAATTAGAAAAGGGAATATGCTTACCTCAAGGACTAGTGCAAAGTAAGGATGTTCATTTGTAGACCCCATCTCTTTATCTACTTCTGAGAGGCATGTAAATGAGAAATTCCCTACAAGGTTAAATACCCTAGGAGGAATGTTGGGAATCTAATCCTTTGGATTAGCATTTTCCCATATTGTATTATTATTATTATTATTCATTTTCATGAGAAAAGGAAATGATCAGTCATAAGGGAGACCAAGAGTCTGAAGTCCAAGAGGCCACTTGAAATATGAAACCAAGGGTCACTTATCATGTATATATGTACATTAGTTAATGATAAGTAAATGTGCTTTGATGCCTATCTTTCTGTTTTGTGTGGTTTTCTATTTGCCTAAATATGTTTGTATTTTGTAAACATTATTTATGCCTTAATTGACTCATATGCTATCATTCTTGTCTTCTTGTTCTCTCTATGTTTTGTGTCTACCTTATTCTCTAACACTCCCAGTCTGGGATATATTATCTGCATTCAGACCCTCGCACTCAGTTTGGAGGACCGTTTTGCCTTCTGCAATCCCTAATTTATGAGCGGAGTTTATTAATTTTCAATTCTTCTTTTTGTATGTTTCTTTGCCATCTCCATCCTTCCATCCTCCTACAAATAATGTTCCTCAATGAAAGCAAAGGACTAGCCTCTCATTTCTGTGTTTTTAAAACCGCTCTCCATTTGCACAAATTTTCTCAGCGGTTGTGTATCTATCTTAATGACACTATGATAAAAAATCATTATCCTTGTTTGTGTATCACTTCATTTGGGAATTTTTGACATGCAATCATGATTTAAAATACGCGCTAAAGCATATGGTTGAGGAAATGCGACTTGTCATTTGGAGTTGGAGAAAATCGAGCCAAAGTCTTTTGCATGAAGGATTGTGAAAGATCGTATGTTGCACGTATAATGTGGAGTGATATTCTATGGTTACTGACTGCGTGTGTCTAACTGCTTTACTATGTTCATTTTGAAGACACAGATTGGCGCCTCCCTGAGCGTGAGAACTAATGGAGTGAAAGAAAATCAGTTTAGATATTTGTGCTAATACCTATTGAGTGAAACAAAAGTGGTAGAATATCAAACCAACAACCCTGGAGAATGGAATCCACTCGAGAAGTATTGGCCACCTCTTTAGACGTCATCACCTCCTCTCCAAACGGTCGAGTTCATATGGTCCATTCCACTCTCTCCATACAACACTCAAAGGAACGTGTTGTTGATGGGTGGAAGACGGTGTGTGCAGACTATGTTCGACAAACCATATAAAAGAACAAGCTGAAAGACTTTAAGTTTTAGCAGACAAGGTAATTGTATCTAGAAAAGTTAGGTGGCGAGATCAGTCCACTTATGCTAATCGATATAAATAAAAAAAATATTAGAAAAAATGAAAAATATAAATTACATATTGACTTATTTATACCCCACATATTGACTTATTTATAGCCGACATATTGACATATAAGTTACATATTGACTTATTTAATGTATCAATGTATCTTGTATATTTATACCCAATGGATAATCATGTGGTTGATTGATTGAAATGTGATTCAGGTGGAGGTATTATGTTGAAAGATTAAAGGCCTTGTGATAAGGTTTGAAGACCCTGTAATGGGGATTGAAGATTGACCCTTGATTCTACATTGGGAACAACTCTGCTAGTCCAAGCTCTCACATAGGAAGCCTGGGAATGGGATGGTGATCTTCTGAGGAATTGGAAGGGTGAAGGGATGATGATTTTCAGAGTGACTAGTCAAGTGAAGGAAGTCACATCCCATAATTAGTGGAGACAAACAAAACAAAAAAATGGTAGTGGGAAGTATCGTGGTTTCTTGGAAGAGGGGATCTGAGAGTTCCAATGATAAAGGCATGCGTGAAGGAATGTATAAGTATGCATTGAGGATGATGCCATGTTTTAAGGAGGAGGGAATGTAATGCCCCAAGTGTAAGCCCCAAACATATGTGATTTTGTTATTTGTTATTATGGTGGCATTAGGTGCCTGGACTATGGACTATGGAAATAATTATTATTGATTTTTTATTTATCTATAACTAAATAATGGCTCAACATGGAAAACAAACGTGGCTGGGGGGTCTTGGATTCCACATGTGAAGGGGTTGGGGTTATGATTTGTTGCTCTCCCAAATAGTACTCTACTCTCCTAATTTGGATGTTAATGGACCATGGTGGTCCTATTTTGTTTAATTAATGTTTTGCATGCATCCATGCACAATGCACCATGCACCATGCACCATGCACCATATTAACTCTAGTGAACTGGAGTAGTTGTCAGTCAACTAGAGTCACTCTACTTAATTGGAAGTTGTCCTTAGTTAATTGGTGTCTAAAGTTAGTAGTATTCAGTTAATGAGATGAATTCGAGTCATCCTTAGTTATTTTGAGCATTTTTGGGTCAATTCGAATTATTCTGAGTTTATGGGAGTGAATTTGGGGAAATTCAAGTCAGTTAGTGAAATTCGATTTACCTTCATGCATGGGGAGCAATTTATGGGTAATTTCAGGCTACTTATGGTGGGTTTGAGTTAGTGTTGAAAAATTCGAGTTATCTAGTGGCTCAGAGTGTGTTTGTTAGTGGTTTAGAGTCAATCTCAGTGCATTCAATTTAATCTATTGATAACTTGAGTGGGTTAGTCAATGGATTTGAAGAGCACTCAATGATTGAGAGTTGTTTCATAATGATATGTAGTCAATCTCTTAAATGCAATTCGATTTCTGTAATTTCCATAAAGAAGATATAAAGTATTGAAGGAGATAAATTCCTCATCTCATGTGTGAAATGCAGAAGCATCTACCTTCAAAAATTTTCAATGCACAAGAACACTACCTCATACATCAAGTTGAGGAGATAGAATTGTGTGGACCTATACACTCAAGGTCCATGTGGATGGTTGAGAGGCACTTGAAATTTTTGAAGGGTTTGGTTAGAAAACGAGCACATCCTGAGGGTTCTATGATGGAGGGATATATGTTATACCAAAACATGATGTATATTAGTGAATATCTTCCTAAATTAGCGTCAAATCTCAATTTAACTTGCATTTGCGATCCACACTCCAATAACAATTTCGTAGGTGAAAGGTAGATCGAGGAAGGTGAAAGGTAATGATTAGTTAGTGGAGATTAATTAATATAATACATTTGACTGTTTATTTTTATGTATATATCATACATATTCTATTTTTGATATTCAATATTCATCAATTAAAGTGTATACGTTGTTAAGTGAATATACATTTGTATTGAATTTTATTTTTATTTTTATCAAACAGTTGGTCAAGAGTGGGATGCACTTCATTTATAAATCACTAACAATCTTGATTGGATGAAGGTATGGATTGAAAATGTGAACAAGCTGGTTATGGAATATCATGGAAAGGTGTGGCTTCATTGGTTAAAGCAACACATCACAATGGAGATACCAATCTTACACAAAGGGAAATAGATTTAGCATATGGTTTAAAAGATAAACTGGCAAGCATATTAATCAACCACACTATTTTTTTTTTGCCAACATATTGATGGACATGTCGATCATTATGTGTATGGCTTGTTGTAGGTAAAACACCATAAAGCTATGTGGTGAAATGGTTGGAAATATCACATCAAAAAGTTGGATGAAACGAAGAAAACATCATATTGTAGAATATATGCAGTCTTTGAGGCGACCAATGTTTCCTCTAGAAGTGACAGACATCCAAAACTCTTACAAAATCGATATTATGGGTATTTGGAAGATATTCTTCAATGTGACTTTAACTCTTTCAAGGTAGTTTTGTTTATTGTCAAATGGTACATGTTACGATTCAATCAACATGATCCTGATAAAACTATTATTGAACATGATAATGGATTTACCATGGTTAATACAAGGTTTTTTGAGCCAGGAACAGAGCCCTATGTTCTTCCAATCCAATGTGGACAGGGATTTTACTCAGAGGTTCCAGGTAGAGGGGGTTGGTCATTTAATGTGAGACACGATCCAAGGGGAAGGTCAGTAAAGTATAACGTAGAGGAAGGTAATGAAGAGGGTCTCGAAGAAGAAGATGATGTTGAAGATTATCAACATGAGTTAGATGATCATGTTCCAGAAGAAGATGTCGAAGAATTAGTTGAATCAGACGATGTAGCAAAAAATGTCCATGAAGATGATATCGACGAAGACATGATGATCGTAACTGACATCGATGACGATGATGACATGGCCAATCCTTTCAATGTTGACTCTGGATTGGATGGTATAGATGATGACTTGGATGAAGAAGATGATGAAGTCTAGACTCAAAC
Organism: Pseudotsuga menziesii; assembly: GCA_001517045.1. Classification (NCBI taxonomy): domain Eukaryota; kingdom Viridiplantae; phylum Streptophyta; class Pinopsida; order Pinales; family Pinaceae; genus Pseudotsuga; species Pseudotsuga menziesii. Next base: position 166,239 of record LPNX011032513.1, on the reverse strand, counting down.
ATGATTGACACTAGTGTTTTGGCATTGAGAAAAGTAAAAAATAGTGTTTTCATTATTTGTTGTCTTGAAAGTTTCATTAATCTTCAGAAAAAAAAACATGAAAACTTTAGTGGTTACATTAGAAATTATCAAAGGCATTGGGTTTCATTATTTTTAGCCTTAAAAGATTCATTAATACTTAGAAAATGTACAAAATTGTTTAGGCACTTGAGAAAGTCTTGGAAATGTTTATTATTTTCTATGAACTTGAAAGTTTTATTTTGTTAATAATATTTACAATTTCTAGGTTGTTTCTTCAATTTATGTGCCAAACCCTTCCATGAAGGATTTTTGAAATAGTTTTGGCATCGCTTTTCCCTTTAAATCCTATGGATGGCCGAAAAAATTTTAGTTTCGTCTATGTGCTCCTGCATATTGACATGGCCTAGTATGATATCTGAAAATATGAACACTTGAACATGCAAATGCCTTTTGAGTCGTGTGTATCACATTAAGATGCATATAACGCTAAGCTCTGAATTGGGTATTTTATGGTTAGGTTGTATTGTTGAGCTTTGTTGCTAATGAAATCTTACTCTTTTCATAGTATAGGCTAAAAATGCCACTCATAAACATAATTGCAAATGCGTTGTGTTGAGATACATTATTTTTATATAAATATGAAGATACTTCATAAATGAAAGCAAAGAAAATTGTAATATATATTTGCCAATGGTTGTGATAATTGAAAAAAATTGTTAAGCTAAAATACAGAGAATATGGTTCATTTAATTGAATGATTCATGTGGATAGGGGAAGGTCAATTATTTATACATTATATGGCCTAATATGATCACCTTAGATTACTTTTGCACTAGAAAACTAACAATTGTCCATTTGTATGTACTTCAGCGTAATTTTGCACCATTAGGGGCAATTTCTAGTTAAATGGCATAATCACACATACATAGATAACACAAAAAATACCTTGGATAAATTCAATTTGGGAAAATTCCACTTCAAAAGGGTTTTTTTCTCTTTTTTTTAAGTAATGATGATTTTACAATTAATAAGCTCTTTAGATATCATACACACAAAATACAAGGTATGGTGAAAATGTTAAACTTGTTGTAAAGACCTGTTGGTGGGTTTTATGTAAATCCCCTTTTAGGAATGGGTCATTTTCCTCCTTGTGTGCTTCAAAACCAACCTTATTAAATGTTGGGCTTATAAATCCAAAGCGATATGATACCCTCACATATTTGCTTGGTTGTCGAAACTATGATGGTTTACTCCTTCGAACATTCTATTTTGCACTGTGATCTGGTTATCTCCCTTCTGTGCGTGATTTGCAAAGGTATAACAAGGAGCTGGTAGTTATCTCCCTTTAGCACTTGAGACCGAAGGTATATCAAGACGTAGAGGGTTTGCAAATTCTGAAGAGACGTAGAGGGTTTGCGAAGTAGGAGGGGACACAGAGGTTTTGTGAAGTCGCAGGGGGCATAGAGGGTTTGTGAATTCGTAGGGGACACATAGGGTTTGCGAAGTCGAAGGGGACACAAAGGGTTTGCGAAGTCATAGGACACATAGGAAAGGAGAGGACGTATAGGGATCGCGAGGCCACATAGGACGTAGAGGGAAAGGTTAAGGTGGATGCAAAGGTCACCTAAAGGACAATAAGCAGTTGTAGAGGTCACAGAGGATGCAGAGGAGTCTTATTGGTCACCTAGAGGACACAATTCCCCCCACTTCGGTAAGTACTCATAATAATCAGATTTTTTTTTTTTGACAAAAACGGTTAATTTTTATATTATAAAAACAACGGTGGAACAACTGGCACAGATACAACATATGGATCCATTCATAAGCCTAAACATAGATCTAAAATGGTCTGAATGTATACTTGTCCAAACATCTAAGATTTACTTAACCGACCTAGTATAAGTTCTGTCAACAAATATAATTACAGAGTTTTCAAAACACGGAGATAAACCAAAACAACAGAACCCAGAAATTAACGACCGCGAAAGTCTGACGCAAAATGGCCTGAATGTCTACTTGTCCAAACATATAATATTTGCTTAACCAACCTAGTATAAGTTATTTTAATAGAGATAATTACAGAGTTTTCAAAACTTAGAGATAAACCAAAACAACAGAATTTTGAAATAAACGACCGCAAAAGTCTGAGGTGCTCAAAGCAGAGCAAGCCAACGTCTTAGTCGACCGATTCTCCCCACACAAGGTGCCAACCTTCAGCTCCATCTTATCAAATCAAGCTTCCATTTCCATGAACTGGTCTTGGAGGGCCTGAACTGATTGAATGACAACGACTGATAAATCCTTACGGAGCTGTAGTAATTCTGCTTCAATCATCTTGAATATCCTACCCACTTCTTCATTGATGTGCTTAACGAAATGCTTTTGGTCCCTGACCTTCCTTCGCAGCTCCTTAATTTCCTTCTCTAACAATTGATTTGGGTCACGTCCTAGAACCATGGACTCTGAACTTGAAGCCATGACAAGAACGATAGTAATAGAAAGACTAGTTGACACTATTGAATTCTCCCGTAGAGACCGAAGCAACACTTGATAGAATTCTGTTATCTATTGATTTGAATTACCTTCGCAGCTACCCTGTAAATCACCTGCATTTTCCTTTAAATTCCAAATCATATCAAAATACTTTTCACAATAGACATGATGGAGGGGAGTGCGACCAGGGTGGGATTTCTTCCTATTGAGATCATCGCATTCCTGGATTTCCAAAACTAATGCCATCGTACACAAGACCTTGTGATCATTGTACTCCTAAAGGGATTGAGACATGAATGAGTTAACCATATGATAGTGCATGCAATATTTATCCTCCACGAGCATGATGCGACATGCCGAGCCTTCACCTTTTTTATTGCATGATCTCCATGTTTCCTTTTGAGAAGGGGTAAACCCCTTAGGCATTAGGACTAGGGTCCTATGGTATAAAAAAATTGAAAGATATACATTCACTACTTTTAACATTACAACCTTTACTAAAGAGAGATTATTAATTATCAAACACAATGTTAGATTATGAGAATATTCCATCAATTTTTTTTTTAACTTTATCAAAATTATGTCTATGCAACTCTTCCACTGCAGCATAAAAGATCGATTACATTATCGAAATTTTGCATTGGATCCTCCATACTAACTTTCACATTATCATAATGCTTCCTTGATTTTTTTATTCTAACTTGCACCCTTGTAACAACCTTAGGCTCTTCACCCATTTGCACTTCACATCTCTTTGAAGAATCAGAATTTATAGCCTAACCAAAATATGGCCATATACGTACGTTTTCCTCTTTTTAATGCATATCACAATTATCTATTTACTTTAAATAATGAAGGGACGGTTATTCTTTAAATTTCCTTTAGATTTTCATGCAATCGCAGTGAAAAAATTTCCAAAAATCTCTCATATACTCCATTAACTAAAACATGTATGACACTTAGAACTCGATGAATTCCAAGATTCAATAAACATAGATATATCTATCAATCTTCATTCCATCCAATGTATTTCTACGCCTATTCATAGAAAACAATGAACAATAGATACATGTTAAGAATAGCCTAGATAATCTAGTGCTATGATGTTCCTTTGCACCATTTCTCTTCCACAATGTATGGTCATCGTGTTATGACTATAACACTTTAGTTTCTTTGGGAAGACTAACCCAAATAATTTAATCTAAACAATTACAACCCACTAAAGGTTGAGCAGGGAACATACATAATGAGTCAAACAATATCGTACTAAACGTGTTCAAAATGCTCAAATCTTACCATTCGTATGAAACCCTCTAGCATAATCTTGCAGCTTCAGTTAGGGGTCTTTCTTTCCAATATGGGTGCAAAGCTAAAATATATGTAGTCCATGCATGAAGGCTAGTGGAAGTTTCATGGTCAAAAAGTGGAAATGAAACACAATTATCAAGGACCCACTTATTAGTCAGTTTTTAATCCCTAAGAAGATGAAACATTAAGCCATGCAAACGAAGATGAAACATTAAGGCGTGCAAACCGTTCGCTTCATCTGGTTCAAAATGTTGAGGGGTCATTTCCTCTTCCATAAGGTCCATCTTAATCCTTCAAAATTAGTCCTCATCTTCCTTAACATAACTTGGGTATTAATTGTTAAAAATGACAACAAACCAAGTAATCAAGAAGCAAGTCCAAACATGCATTTTTTTCTCTTATAAAGATAGTTATCAAAGCTACAAAATATCTCACCCATGTGTTTTCTTAAATAACTACCAATAGTGAACTTTCTAGATATGTTGAATATTGACTAACAAAAATTGGACAAATATATGATTACTTTATCATTGAATTGAAGATTCTATTTGCAGTCATGCATAGCCTCAAGTGCAACCTCCTTTATCATCTCCAACTTCCTCTTTATTTCTTTATATAGGAAATGTTTTTGAAATACTTGTTGTTGATGAAACCAATCTTTCTCAGTAGTTGAAAATATGCCATCACCAATAGTTGATAATGAATGATTAAATTATGGGATCACATAAAAATCTGCATTATGAATTAGAGTTTGGAAAACATAAAATGCTTTTCAATGCATAACTAGACATAATTCGCAACCCTAGTGTAAAACACCATTCCATATATTTTATATTATTCAAGGCAATCTGACATTCTCTGATAGCCATCTAGCTGTAATTTAATTTAGAGCATATATTTTCAATAGTGTCTACTCCATTTTGACATAATGCAACTAATGAACTTGTGGTAAATCCAATGACTCTGGTTATTTATATTTTACCTCATCAAATATTCATGACAAAGATTAAATCATTGGTTGCAGGTCTCTCGGTACAAAGAAAGAATATTTGTGCAAGTGGTGAATTACAATGTATGTTATGATATATTCTCACAGTGTACAGTATTTGTGGTTGTGTGATATTGTATGCAATTTTTACATATTGTGAGGCAAATGAATATTGTACATTGTGAGAACATATCGCCGCATACACTAATTTCTAAATGCAACTAATTCAAGTAACTAATGTTGCAAAGCGAAAGGTCTTCCAAACATGTTTCAACACTAAGACATGAAGAATTGCATGTTTTAACCCATGGTAAGGCATAAAAAAATAATCTCATTGTAATAAAAGGTGATTAATGCTTCATGCATATAAGAGAGCATTAATACTTCATGCATACATGGGAGCATCAACATTGTGCATATGTTATAAGCATCAATGCTTTGTGTATATCAAAGAGCATTGTTTCTACAACAAAGAGGACCATAGAACAAGTGAAATTGCATGCATTGAAACCATTGTGCACCTAAGTAATGGTCCAATGAAGTAGTGACACACAGTAACAGTCCAACGAAGTAGTGACACATAGTAACGGTCCAACGAAGTAGCATCCTTATTTGTGTGTGGTACCTTGAACACCGTTGGTATGATTACTTAACCTTATTACTTTTATTGTTTTATTATTATGTGACCACATGACCTTTGGTACCCTACTCTAAGTATACCCAACTTTATTTTATGTTTTATTATTGTAAACACCATAAAACCTAGGGTTTCCTAAGTGACCATTCTAGAAGACATGCCAAGTTTATATATTATGTTCATAACTTCACTCTTGGAGTATATTGGTATGAAATAAGTATAGATTTAATATTTGTTGGATACATAGGGTTATTGTTGCTGTAAAGTTGAGTACACTTAAAGTAGGGTACCAAAGGTCATATGGTACCTCTTCCAGGGCTTCTAGAATTGTGTTGTGAATTGTGAACCGTGATCTCCAACCCATAAGCTCCAACCGTGAAATATGAACCTAAAGCATCAACACTCTAACTCTCTCTCTCTCTCTCTCTCTCTCTCTGAAGGTATGTACTTCTGACAGCTTGTCCTTACAGTGACAAGAGCTGACTCAAAATGTCTGAGTATAAGGCAGATCCAAACCAGATCAATCTAGCATTATTATTGTTATTTAATTACTATTCATTAGTTAAACTAGCATCGAGGCATCAGATAAATGTAATTGTAATTTTATGAATATATCATGATCGATAAGTTTTGTGAATATAGTTTTTTTCTTAGTCTATTTCTTTCACGTCAGTAATGTTTTATATTTTTTTTGCAGACCACTGATTCGACGTTTGAAACAGCGTCAGAGAAATCAATAGCTTTATATGTAGATGATTTGATGCGTGATGTTGGCATTAGTTCTTCTATAGACCCGATTCAGATGATAAAGAAGGAATTGAAAAAAATTAATGAGGATATCCTTCCTCTGTTATTCATTGTGTTGTAGATAGATGAAATTAAATCCAAGGTTGATGTTTGGTAAAGAGATGGCATGCCTTGCAAGTAAGTTGCGGAATATTGAATCATAATATAAATTCATTTAGTACTTTATAATTTTTACTTGTATATGATGGTGAACTTATAAAATACGGTTTGTATACATGATTTTATGTGACCACACACTAGTGGTCAAGGTGGTGTTGGCCCTAGTGATGCTCGTGGAGATTCGTCACATCAGCAAATGACTCCATGTTCATATCATGTGCCATTGTTGTCGATTGAACAGTCTGTAACACAATTAGTGACACCCCCGAGGCCAGTTGTTAGTGCACCATCTAGTGACTAGCTCACACAAGATTGTGCAGAAGAAGGGGTCGATGCAGAGCATTCTAGTATTGATACTGTTGAAGCAACATTTCCTGGATCTTCCTGTGTCACTAGAACGAGTACAATACAGACAACATTATTGGTGGACGAAGAGCTCATTCTAATAAAGATAGAAAAGATCCCAGGTAATTATTATGCATTTTTCAAGTTAGTCTTTATAATTTGAGTGTTTATATACCATTAAACCATTGCCTTTCAACTAATGACGGCATAATTGTTTTGCAGGAAATGACATTTTTATAAACATCTAAATGATTTATCCTTGGAGATATTTTGGCCCACCATCCGCACAAGGTGGGATAGGAAAATTAAAAATTTAAAAGATGAGCTCACTAATAGGTTGGTTGGCCTGTTCGGCAACGAGATCTATAATAGAGTCGTAGTCCTAAAGAAGGTTGGACAACATATGAAGATTATTTGAGACCAATATAGGGTTCACCTAGATAGGAACCCTAGGTATGAGCACCCTCTGATGATTCCAGCTAGAAAGTGGAAAGGCCTAGTGGAAGATGGAAAGGAGAGGGCTCTGAGAAAGTAAGGAAAGCTACAACCAGGCATAGGGAGGTATGCAATACTTTCCACAATGTAATTCTAAACCTTATTATTATTAATTTATATATCAAATTTGGAATATCTAACATATTTCAACACTTTCATAGGTTGTCTCACACATCAAAAGGCCACAAAGGCAAGACAAGAAAAAATTGGCCAGCACAAGCTTAGGCTTGGTGGTTATTCGAATTTGGAGGCACGAATTGTAAGTATCGAAAAACTTAGAATGCATCCAAATAATAAATTGTAAATTATTTTTGTTTTATTGCACTGCAAAAGGTAAATTCGTGACATAAATATGCAAGTTGACTGATTCAATGAAGTGCCCACTGAGGAAGACCTGAAGGTTGGCTTCCAGCACGGCTTTGAAGCTATTGTTGAACACTGAAAAAGCTTGTCTGGGCAGACACAGTATTCTGGTGATCCACCCTGAGCACAAGTATATGAAATATATATAGTTTAATGAAGATTCATTACTTGTGCAATCTATTTGTTATAAAAAAATGCCATAAAATATTGACTATGTTTTGAGCAGGAAAGCAACAATCCAGTCAATGTTGAGGTAAATGGACAACCAATCGAAGATCATGCTTCGAATCCTGGTAATGAATTTATTCATATGATACGTAAATTTTAAATATTGCATTGAAGATGGTGAACATTAATTGTAATTTTCCATGTTTAAATAGGAGAGCATATAGAGGGTCACACTGTACAAATTGAGCCTAGAGTACAGGAATATGAAGTACATAATGTGGCCACATCAATTAAAAAAAGACCTTTGTAATTTTTTTAAATGAAATACTTGTCATTATAATACCATAATATATCAATGTAACATTTTCAAAATATTGCAGCAAATTCAGACCCCTTGCCGCAAAATCCACGACAAGTTGTTGAACCACCAAGAACTAAACAACAAGTTCCAGTCGATGAGTTTCTTCTTGATTTTGTAAAGAGAAAAAAAATAGAAAGAAGTGATTGAATAAATACTGTGAAATTATTTTCGACAATATAGTGTCATGCATATTTTTTTCCCTATTGAATAAATGAATGGTTTAATGAATGTTAGCTTTTATTGAGTGAATGGTAAATGTTTCTTTATGATGAAATCTGCATGTTTGCACATACTTTTTTTTTCAAGAACGTGCATTGGGTACGGGGAATTGACAGTGATGTGAGGGCGGGGAGGGGCCATAAGAGCTTCCACCTTCACGCGGTTGGTCCTATTCAGTAGATAATATTAAATTATTCCCGAAACAAGAGGAGCTCAATGAATGGCTACGGTGATGCCTTTCTACAACCCACTGATGTGTCATCTAAATTTTGACAATTTACTGGTTACATTCCTGGATAATTCATTGAGTGAAGACCTTACTATACTTGTTGCAATAGGTATAATGCTAGAATGTAATCTTTGCATTTCTTATTTAGAATGGAACTAGGATGAAAAAAAAATATTACATCTATGAGATTTATTAAAAATATACTAATAATAGTTGTAATATGATGTAGTTGTGAGGGACCCTTCATGATGTCTTTCCAACCAAATAAAGAATCTGGAGAGGATTCCAACTATAAATCTCTAGGTTTAACGAAAGCGCAAGTAAGGGTAAGTTCAAGATGCCACCACTTCTTGTAAATGAGATACTAGTTTTTGAGCTTTTCCAATTCTTGTTATTATCTTGATTTCCCATGATTACTCCTATTTGGTGCAGGATATACAAAACTTCTACTGCCTAAGTTGTAAGCATAAGAAGCATCAATATAACTTGATAAAATGGTATGCTATTTTAAGTAACACGTTGTCTTATGGACATGATTATATTCATGTGAACATATATAATATATATTTGACATGGTGTGTGGCAGGTCCCATATATAGCTTCATCCTTGAGGGGTGTCAAGCTTGGCACAAATAGTTGTAAGCATAAGAAGCATCAATACAACTTAATAAAATGGTATGCTATTTTAAGTAACACATTGTCTTATGGACATGAGTATATTCATGTGAACATATATAATATATATTTGACATGGTGTGTGGCAGGTCCCATAGATAGCTTCATCCTTGGGGGGTGTCAAGCTTAGCACAAATGGTCATAGAGACATGTTTGACTGGGTCATTATACAGCTTACAAAACTTAATGATCAACATGATGTTGTACAAATTTTGAAACCGACATCCCTTTCTCTACACGTATGACATATTGTACTAGTTGTCCATAATTTTTTGTAATAATTGTCTTTCGAAATTTCATTGAAAATGCTATGGATATTAGGACAATTCATACTATTGATGATATTATCTATAATTGTTAAATTAGAACACATACTTTGAAGAATAACTAGTGATTTGTGTTGAAGGTGTCCAAAATGATGTAGAAACAGGTATTAGTGTCAAAAATGAGGTAGAAACAGGTATGATTAGTGATACTATACCCTATGCAATAACAATGATGTAGAAACAATATACCAATATTTACATATGCTAAGACTATGGGTATATTCCTACGTATTAGCTTTACTTATTCAATTACAGTGGTTTATATAGTACTTTTTATTGTAATCATTAGACTAGAATCATACTTATAGTTTCAATGTTGCACATAATATAGAAACACACTAGCTCTTAGTTCACATGGTTATGATTGGAATGATTACCTTTTATGACCGATGTTTCCCTAATTAGTAAGGTTTTATAATACTAATTATATGTAAACCATACTTATAGTAGTAATTATAATATGCCAATTCAATTGGAATAGTTGAGCCTATAATCCCATTGGTTATGATGAGCTAAATGATAGAGCTTAAACCAGCTATGATTATCCATAGTGAATGCCCTATGTTAAACACCACTTATGAAGCTCACTAGTATCAACATCTATGACTCTAAATCAGAGAAACCATGTATGTTTAAACTGGAATCAAGCATGGTTACAACAAGCACTAGTAACTCTTCTAAACTAAGCTATGTTTACAGGAGTAAGTTGTTTCCATAATGATTTACTACTTATACCTGCTTCTAACAGAATTAGATCGATGAGCTAGTATTTTTTTTAATATCGATCATTGTCGGATATCCGATGTCCAACCCATTGTATCCAACGAGTATGCGATTAGACCAATGGTAACTCTCATTATTTATTCTCTTGTACCTCGTCAGATATCTGACTGAATTCCCCATATTTTCGACAGTGATGCCATACCTCCGACGCCACATGTCGTCGGATATCCTTACTTGGAAATAGGATATTGGGTCGAATATCTAACAATTACTTTGAAGAATATCCAACAAATAGGTCCGTATAAAATCCGACATGTAGTTGTTGCATATCCGACATTTATATTAATATATATATATATATATATGGTCGAAAATTCAACCATTTATTGTCGGAGATCCGATGAGATCATATGTCTGTTGGAGACCCGACGAAAATCAACCGACATTTCTAAAATCTGAGGTCTGTCGGATGGTCGATAGATTGATGTCGAAAATCAGACCTATGTTTTGTCGGATTTTGGGTTCAGATTTTGTTGTGGATGTAGCTAACCAAAGTTAACCAAGGATGATATGGTATTCACTAAGTTTGGATTTGGTTTTTAAGACTGTAAAATTTGCAAGGTACTGCCACGAGTAAATGGAAACATTATTGTCCTCTAAAATTTCCTCGGGACAGACAATTGAGCTGTCAACTAATTGTAATATTGTGGCATTATTTCTCAAGAATGGTTGAAGCTTTAGTATCAACAGTGTATCCCTAGTCATGACATTGATTGTTTCTCCCAAGTTTATTAGAGTGTGCTGAATAAGAGACTTATTAATGTGCACATCTACAAGTAGTATTTTTGGATCAAAATACTTGGGATGTGGGCTCTCCCTAGCATTAGGTCACCTAACTACCCTATAAAAATGATGGTAGGAGGGTCCTTTCTCTTTCTCCTAGGATTCCAAATACAGGTTTCTTTGATTAAATGGTTTTAGATGGGAATCTCTTTAATGGCTTGGAATAATGGAATCTTCACACGTAGATTCTTGAGTTCCTTGAGGAGAGGATTTTCATATTTGTTTTTCTTTGTTGATTATAGTCTATGAGGAAATGGAGCATTAGGAGATGGAAAATCACATGAGTATGTACATTTTGCAACTTCCTTAGAGGTGTTTTGATGAATAAAACTTCTAGGTTTCTCTGTAGTTCTTGGTGGTGGAGGATTTTCTAATGTCCCCCATGAACATAGATTTTGTTCATTGGCATCTACCATGTCTAATTAATAAGTTTGGAAATTAGCCATTCCATTATTATAGACAGACTGAAGTTGCTTATTATTCAGGCTTGCTGCTAGTTGAGAGGACATTTGGGGTGGCCTAGGTGCATGTTGGATAGGATTTTGAGCTAGGGTATTGGGAGGTAACATTAAAGCATATTCTTGTTGTGGTGGTTTCCAATTCAATGTTGGAAATGACCTTGAATATTGAGTTTTTGGTTGATATGGGAAGGTTGGACCTTGGGGGTTTTCCATAGAAATGACATCAGATTGGGTTGAGGATTCCCCTAAGGTTGTTTCCCTTAGGTTTTTTCCATGGAAATGACATCTGATTGGACTAAAAATTTTGTCATGTGGTTTCCCAATCAGAAGTTTGAGAAGGGTTTCCAAAGGGAGCAAACTTAGGGTTGTTGAGCGTAGGGATGTTGATTATAGGTATGCTAAAAAGGTTTTGAGGGTAATGCCCTCTTTGGATTCATGTAAAACAGAGGCTCTATCTGATCTATTCATTCACTAAGTATTTCCTTTAGAGGGTGTAAGAATGGGTAGTTATTAATGGAATTCTTGTTTGCACATATGCCACAACATTCGACAGATGCAGCATTAACTTCTAATTTACTTGATGGACACAATTTTTTTTCATTCTTCCTTCTACATTATGATATAATATTGCTAGGGATTTGTCAGTTTCTTCCTTCTTTATTTTGATTTGTAAGGTGTCCATATGTATAGTAAGAGAGTGGAGGATATTTGTTTTGATTTCATCCAAAGTCGAATTCCCTATCTCGGACTTGGTAAAGGTGAGGTTTGAAGTTTTGGATGTTTGGAAAGTAAGACCCTTACCTCTATTTTGTAATTGCAGTCCTAGAATGATTCTTGAAAATTTGTTTGATTTCATTATAGCATAGTTGATAGATGTCATTAGATAAAATATTTAGGGTTTCTAAACATTCTTCCCTTACCCCTAAGGAGTGCAAGTTTGAGGGATTATTCATCTAAGGTGCAATTATGAGCCTTTTTAAACATAACTCAAATATTTCCTTATAGTCTTCCAGTGATATATTTTTCCCTTGCAACATCCTAAATATTTCATCCCAAGTATCTCTAGCCTTGCAATAATCCTTATATTTTTCAACAAAAGTTTGGTTTACCTTATCCCATGTCATAATGTTATTTCTTTCCAAACTCATGAACCATCTCAAAGTTGGGTCTTTTAGAGTGGAGGGGAAGAGTTTGAGATTTTGGGCATCTAAAATATAGTCATAAGTTTTGTAGATTACTTCAAACTCAAATAAGAAGGTATCTAGATTTTCTGAAGTAAGACCATGGAAATTGAAGAAGGCAACATAATTGATGTTTTTTTCATTTTAGCTTCTTCATCATTAGTTTATTTGATGGGTAACTCATAGTTTTATGGCTTCTCTTCCTTCTCCATGAGATTATTGATTACAACAACTTCACTATCTGTGATTTGGTCTCCCAAATACATAAGAGGATCGCCAAAGAGATCAATTATCCTTCCAAATTAAAGAGGGGGAAATTGTACCTTGGGATGTCCTTCATGTTCTCTTATCTGACATGAGCCTATTTTAGATTGAGTGGGGGTGCTTGGCATAAATCTACCAAAATCGTCCCTAACTCTAGGCATTCCTACTAAGAAATTGTTTTTTCTTTTCTTTGAATGTTTTAAATTTTTTAATGATTTTCTAATTTACTACTTTTTTCTTTTTACAGATTGAAAAGCATCCTCAACAATGACACCAAAAAGTGTTGGGCCTTGGATTAATGGAAGTAATACTAAATCCTCATCTTGACTTTAATTATCAACCCAGCAATTCATACAAACTTAAGAGGGTTCAACAAAATATATGCATGTGTAAATTGAAGTAAATGTTTAAATTAGAAAAGGAAATCTGCTTACCTTAGGGACTGCAAAGTAAGGATGTTCATTCTTAGATCCTATCTCCTTATATGCTTCTGAGAGGCATGTAAATGAGAAATTCCTTCCAAGGTTAAATATCCTAGGAGGAATGTTGGGAATCTAATCCTTTGGATTAGCATTTTCCCATATTGTATTATTATTATTATTCATCATTTTCATGAGAAAAGGAAATGATTAGTCATAAGGGAGACCTAGAGTCTGAAGACCAAGAGGCCACTTGAAATATGAAACCAAGGATCACTTATCATGTATATATGTACATTAGTTAATGAGAAGTAAATATGCTTTGACGCCTATCTCTCTGTTTTGTGTGGTTTTCTATTTGCCTACATAGATTTGTGTTTTGCAAACATTATTTATGCCCTAATTGGCTCATATGCTATCATTCTTGTCTTCTTGTGAGCCTACCAGTTATGCTCTCTATGTTTTGTGTCTACCTTATTCTCTAACACTCCCGGTCTGGGATATATTCTCTGCATTCAGACCCTCGCGCTCAGTTTGAGGGACCGTTTTTCCTTTTGCAATCCCTAATTTATGAGCAGAGTTTATTAATTTTAAATTCTTCTTTTTGTATGTTTCTTTGCCATCTCCATCCTTCCATCCTCCTACAAATAATGTTCCCCAATGAAAGTAAAGGACTAGCCTCTCATTTCTGTGTTTTTAAAAGTGCTCTCTCCATTTGCGCGAAGTTTCTCCGCAGTTGTGTATCTATCTTAATGACACTATGATAAAAATCATTATCCTTGTTATAAAAGAGGTTGTGTATCACTTCATTTGGGAATTTTTGACATGTAATCATGATTTAAAATACGCGCTAAAGCGTATGGTTGAGGAAATGAGACTCTAAGTTTTAGTAGACAAGTTAATTGCATTGAGAAAAGCTAGGTGGCTAGATTAGACTAGCACACATAAATAAATAAATATTAAAAAAATGAAAAATATAAATTACATATTGACTTTAAAAAAAAATATATCATAAATCTATTTTAAACCAGAATCTATAAAGTACCGGATCCAAATAGTAAAATAAAAATACAATGTCCAAAGTATTCCAGAGATACAAGAGTTGAAATGTGGAGCTAGAGAAAGATTATGACTTGGGACTTGGGCGATCTCATCATTTGTCTGCTTGAATTTCACTACAATGTATACCGATATCTAATGAATTTAACAAACATGTACGTTTAAGCCATTCAACTGACTAACAGCAAAGTCAAGTTGACTTCGATGTTGGTTTGTTGAATGGCTTGAATATACATGTTTTTTAAGCTCAGGTAAAAAACACAATTATGTTCATCTTTACATAGTACAATGATGTCTTTGCTTGGACATATGATGACTTTAAACAGTATTAGACTATAATTATTCAGAATTGTCGTTAAAAAGAGGCCAAACCTTTTCAGCAGAAGTTAAGAAAGGTACACCCCACTCTTGAGCCTCCGATTTAAAAGGAGTAGGGACCAAACCCCCCACCACAACGACCTCAGTGGCAGAACAGATCCTGTGGTAATTTTATTGTTGGATGTTGCAGACTGTATATATTTCAAGTGGAACCAAGACTGCTAGAGCTACATTAAAGACTGTTTGCGTGAAGTGCCATCGTGTTGAAATAGTGAGCAACCATAGAATCCTTTCTCCATTGTGCATTGGAGTTACAAGATATCATTGTGTTTAGATAAGACTCGGTTACCTCTCCTCCACCGACCACCAAATAAGTCCTGCATTTGATATGGAGTTACGAGAATTGCAAGGTTAGCACTGCCTGGAGACTTGCTTCGATGGTATTATTGATTGAGGAGTGGTTGCTACTATGATTTAATTTATGTTGATGATGTATATTGTTATGAACATGAGCACTGAAACTACATTGAATATGTGAAGCTGCGACTCCTCGCCACATGTAAAGCTGCAAGTTGTTGATGTAAACCAAGTCTGGTGCTGCATATCACTGAAGATCTCTGGAACTGGGTTCGATTTTGTCTAGTTGTGATTTGTGGTCACCTCTGCATACGTTGATTCCTACGTATCATTTCTATCACGAGACCATGAGGACGTGTGGCATTGTTGTTTGTTTGAATCCACTACCATCAAATGTGTGGCCTTAGCATCATAGTTGAGTATGCTAACATTGGTACACTGAAGATTACCTCAGTTACATCACTGCCAACACAAAAGGAGCTAATGAGATGGAGATATTGTTGGGGATTGTGCCTCGTTGTTGCATTATGGAGAAACATACTTTGTTATGGAGATTGCATGAAAGTAATCTTTGCATGAAGTGGATATTGTTGCACACAAGTTGGTGTGGTAATAATGGAACTGAAATAAAGTTTGTTGCGTTGATTCACTGACCTAAAGATTGATGCATGAGAGAAACCATTATATATATGTGGAAAAGGGTTACAAGTCTGATAGAGACTCATGAAGCATTGAGGTATTGAAACATTGTTAGTTGCAACCCCTCCCATTGAGCTGCGAATTGCGACCATGAAAGGAGCTGAGTGAAGACCGATCGTGGAAGCTTACTTTTGCATCTAAAGGTGCAATTTTGAATAATGAAGTATTGAAGACATATACCCGTGAGGACCAATCTTTCTTCCACTCACAGCGAGACTGTTTTGACTTCATATGGTGAGCCTTTTTGCATGGGTATACTGCGTTGGTGAAAGAAGGTGAATGTATCTCCATAAACAACTTGCTCTCCTGTAGTTTGCAAATGGATCGTGTTGTAAAATTTGAAGACTTCTTTGTTGAACATTGAAGCATGAGACTGATATTGTCTACCTGCATAACCATACGGACTGATATGTTGAACATTGTGCTTGGAAAACTTCAAGTTGCTGAGGTATGGCATCTCATTGAACTGAACATTGCAGACTGTTTTGGTTTCATATTGGCTGCTCTGAGTGATGAGATTTTGATATCAGAAGACTCCTTCCATTCAGGGCACGCATCCTCCTCCTACAAAATTGTTCAGATATTTTGTCCATCATTTTATCCTCATTGAAGAGTTGAGCTGGGTGAATGTATTTTCTGTATATAGCATTGTAGGAGCATCAATTTAGTCTCAGGTATCAGGAAGGCAGTGATGTGAATAAGTATTTTGCAGTGAATTTGCATTCTTAAGAGTTGTCTTGAAGATGCAGCTAGAACAATTTCAATTATTTGTTGCCTTGTACTGGAATTTGCAGAGACCATTGCAGGATTGATTTTACCCAAGTTCACAATTGTAGAATTGAATAGTGTTGTAAAATTGATTTGCACGACTGATTAAGTGATATAGAATTGAATGTAGTAGATAGTTGCCAAATCAAATTGACAATTGCAGAATGACGTCGCAGCAAAGTGACTTTTGCAAACTTTTCCAAAAAGTGTTGGATGATTGTTTGGCTGCTGAATGACAGTATTGGGAGTAATTGTCCATAGTGTGATGAAGGGAAGAAATATTGCAGATCAGAAACTAAGTGTGCAGCTGCTTCAACAGAAGAAAAGGCAGAACTAGACCCACATTATTCAGGTATAGCAGATTCCTTAAATCAACCATCATGTATGTAACCTGCAACTATGTCTGTTTGTAAGTTCTTGTGTAGCTTTGGTACTAGCTTGTGTTTTGTAAGTGTTAAAATGGGAAGGAATAAGTTGAATTTTGTATTGTATATGAGTACATTATGGCTGTGACCGACACCCCTCAACTACCTTTTAAGGTCCAATCTACTAAGTTGTAAAGGGTGGAGTTGTAAGAAGCCCTATGTATTCTCCTATACCTATACTTCTTGTTGTAATCACTTAGATTGCAATGTTACCAATGATACATATAGAAATTCATTTAACAATAACATAACAAGAGACAAGGAATAATAGACAGAATAACAATACTTATAATACTCAAGAACACATGTGGGTTCATACAACAAAACCGAACCAAGTTTCTATATGGCTCTACAGCCTATATATATGATTTACCATGATTTACAAATAGTTGCATAGCTACCTGTCAGTTCAACCAACCGACGCGACCTATGGGGTCGACATAATCTACAATTAGTCCACTGGAGGACTTAGTCCACTAAGCCCACATTAGGGGAATTTTGAGGTAAAAAATGGGCCTCAAAACAAAAAATGTACTCTCAAAATTCACTTTAAAAGAACCAATCACATTCTAGATGATGATATCATCTATAATAGTTGATGTGGCATTGGTTAAGTTAATGATGTTTATTTGTCAAATTGTAAATGGTGAGCTATGAAAACCCATAGTTAACTATATCAATGTTATAAGTAAAGTACTCATTATGAAAATAGTACTCATAAATTATTTTTGAAATGATAATATAAATGTACAAGCACTCTTAAAATACTTAGAAAGAAAAATACTCTTTATATTTCAAAATAAAATAAATCACAAATACAGAAAAAATTAAATGTTTTATTTAAATGTAATTTTTTTTTTTATTTCAATATAAAATAAATTACAAATACAAAAAAAATAAATGCTCTATTCAAAAATTAAAATTATGTAATTATTTTTTCAATATTTAAAATATATATGTCAAATCTTTATTTAAAATGAAAATCACTTAACATCTTATAATAAAAACAATTTGATGATTAATAGTTTTTGTTTTTTA
>LPNX011032513.1:110978-144256 GCA_001517045.1 Pseudotsuga menziesii | reverse complement strand
TATATATATATATATATATATATTCTCATTCAGTTGAATTTTAATATTGATATATTTTTTAATTTATATATTATTCAAGGTTCATATTTTACTATCACTTTTTAACCTTTGAAACACCCACATCTATACCAACATAAATTAGACATTTATATTCAAGTTACAAAACCGAAATACATGCATAAAATCTTAATGTAGCAATTTGAATGAAGTATTATATCATAATAAAATATTATATTATTATAATTTTTATTACATATAATAATAATGTTTATTACATATAATCTCATTTGTTTAATATTAACTCAACTTTTTAGTGGTAGAAATTTATGTACTACTCCTTCATCCCAATATTAACACCTTTTTTTTTTAAAATCTATTTAATGATGTTATTAATTATTGCATTAAAAATGATATATAATATACATAATATATATCACAATAAACTATTAAAAATGAGTTTACACATGATTTTGAAGGTATATTACAAAGATGAAAAAAAATAAAAAAAAATGTTTCGTTTATTTATAGTTTTATATTTATATTTTATAATTAATTTTTATTTTTAATATATATGTGTGTGTTTAAAATTCAAAATTATAAATACATAGTTTATAAAATTTTGAATATTAAAGAAGTATCTTATTTTTCAAATTTCAAAATTAATATATTTTATTTTATGAGTATATTACTTTATAAGTACATTCATCATATTATATTCAAAAATAATTTATCTACTCAAAAGCACTTTATTTTTAGTCATATCAATCATATTATATTTAAAAGTAATTTATGTAGTCAAAAGTACTTTACTTTTAGTCATACCAAATATAATTTTTTTATTGGTTTTATTTTAGACATCTTTTCAATTTAACTTAACCATAGTTGCATTGGTTATATTGTAAAAGATGAGTTGTAAATATACCTTCCCCACAAAATGTCCGACTCATAATATTTTATTATATCTCTTATGAGGCCCATTTTAGACCTCAAAATTCCCCTAATGCTCCTCCAACATCTCCCCCGTCACAAAAAAATTCTTCTTCCTGAAGAAAGGAGGGGATGATCATTTCTTGTCTTCAGTAGCCATGATGCTGCATTGTTCTTCAGTTATGATCTATGCTTCCTGATGGATGGTTTCTGCAGTATGCATACTTCGACAATAGCTTCTGCAAAGACTCTCAGTTGATGCTGAAATTCCTCTTAAGTACGAAGTGCCTTCTGTATGTCTATAGTCAGGGTTGTGAGGCTCGACAAGTTCTTTGTCTTTCGATGCATATCTATGTCGAATATGTTGATTATGTCGGTCCCAAAAAATTTGTCTTTTTTTCTACGGGGGACAGTACGTTGCATCTGCGGCCTAATTTTTCCAAGACTAGTAGTACTGGTCCTGGCATGGCTAATCCATTGATGCTCATGTTTCTCTAGTTTTTCTAGTTTATGCATTTCCAAAATGAGATAATCTTCAATTTTTTGTGCCATGGCTTTGTTGGTGTTTGATCGACAATTCTAAAGTGAACTAATGAGTTCATCAGTCTTTTGCATTTGTTCAAACACTTGGTCGTAATAAGTATACCAGTTCTGCAAGACATCGGCAGTGACAGGGGATTCTTCCACATACTGATTCAACAGTTTGTAAGCTTTAGTGAGTGCTGTAAACTGATTTCTCGATAGAATAGTAGTCTCCTCGGCCTACTCCTGTTTTATTTCCTTTATTTGTTCCTGAAAATTCGACACGACACTTTCAAAGAGTCAATATGCCTTGTCCACAGCTTTGTCGGTGTCATCTCCTACAGGAATTGTAATAAACCGTTTTGCTAAATTTTCACACTTGGTAAAAAATTATGCTGGTTATGTATTTATTTTCTTCAGTTGTTCTTTAATTTATTCTCTTCTATTTCTAGATTCCTTATTGATAGCATCTTCCAACAAAGGCACCTGCTACTGAGACTGTTGTAGTTGGTGTTGTCGTTGTTGCTCTTTTTCTTGTTTCTTCTTTTCTTTGCTTTGCTTTCTTCTTATGTGTTCCAACTCTCTGTTTTTCCAGTCAATTTCTTGTGTTTGTTCTAGTGCAGTCTCGATCTATTAGGGACGTATAGTAGTAAGAACAAGGCTTGATGGACGGATTTGAATAATGTTGGATGAATTAGTGATATGTGGTGATTGTAGAGGTGGTGGAGTAGGCGAAGGAAGGATTAATGGATATTCAGAAATTGAAGGTAATGTGGTTGGAAGAGAAAGCATCACTAATAGGTTGTCGATAGTTTTGGGTACTTCAATAAGTTCTCCAAAGTCGACAGGGTCGATATTTTCGACAAGTTATTCCTAGTCGAAGGGATCAATATTTTCAACAAATTCTCCAAAGTCAGTAGGTTCGATTATCTCGTTGGTAAGTTTATTGATGGGTGGTTCGATAAGTGGTGCGGGTGGGTTTTTGACAGGATGGGGAATAAATGAGGAAACTTGTTCTGCCACAATGTCACTTGTTAAATCAGGGTTTCTTTGCAAAATATATGTGGTGTACCCAATAAATTTTACTTCAGGCCTGGGGGACTGTGGATGGTCAGGATTTTGAAGTATAGCTATACTGTTCTGCTAAGCATCTGTGGCTAGAATCGGTCATTTTATTCAAGTCAGGCATGAGGGATGGTAGTTGATTGATGAAATTTTGGAGTTCATTATCATTTTGGATTCAAGCGCGGAGTGGTGCGGATAATTCCTGTAAATACGGAGTAATTATAGCAATGGATGTGGTGGTTGTTGAAGCTAGTATGATTTCTTCTTTAACTAAGGTCAGAGGTGGGTCAGAGATGGAAGAGTTCGGGTGTGGGTAAGATCGATAGAAGATGGTGTAACAATTTTTACTTTCTTTTGGATTGTCGGTAGTTGTTGCTCCTCTTCTATGATAAACTTGTGAAACTGTTCTTCAACTCAGATTTTGTTCCTAGCAGCTTCTTCCAATATTAGGGTCGCACTATCATATAATTCAACATCATCACCTTCATTTGGTTCTTGAAGGATGATTTTACGTTTGCCTTTCCTTTTATGGTACTCTTCCTTATCTCTCGAGCTTTGAATATTTTGTCGACTATACGACAGATATTTTCTGTGGTGGGTGCATATTCTGGAAGGGGTGTATTATATTGGGTGCTCTCGTCAGTTGGATTTGCTTCCTCTTGTGGATGTTGTCTAGTTGTTAATGCGACCCTTAATGGGTTGATGTCACCAGTACTGTTGAGGTCGAGGGTGAATGTGCTTATATGTACTCGAACTTCATAATCCTCTTCTTTTTCATCATCAACTAAGGGTTTGATCATTGGTTGATTGGTTCTTTGAGCTATGGCTGGAATATCCAATTTTGTATAATATTGTCGACCGAGTTCATTGAAGATATCCTCAACTAATGGGTAAAATTTGATTTCCTTGGAATTACCTCCAACCCCTTGTAGATACCAAACTAATGTATGGTCCAACCCAAGTTGGATGTGAGTTTTCGGTGGTAAACTCCGTCGGACATTCTGTGGTACTCTCTAGAGTGCAGTTTTGAGTTTTGGTTCTTGAAACCATGTGTCGAGCCAAATTTTTATTGTTTGTACACCTAGTCGGCAACCACCTAGTGCAAAGGACTTGAAATTCCACAAGGTCATCTGATTTAGTGCATCAAAGTCCTTGTCTCCGGCAAGTTGAAGATGATATATGGCTATCCAAATTATCAACGAGGGTTACCTGATCTGACCCCTCCTCATGGCATTTCACGCAGATGTGCTTCAATATCTCAGCTAAATGTTCATCCCAACGATAAATTTTCTCTTTTGTCAACACATTTTGAGTTGCTTCTAGCATGTCAAGCTTTAAGTTAGAACCCCTTTGTGTGCTTGTTAAATCCATAGAAATAATTTTGGTATCAATCTTCAACGTGTCATAGACGATTTGACTTATTATCAGTGCTCTTGAGTTCTTGTTGTATTTTGTATTGATTAGTTCCTAAATAAGGCCTGGGTTTAATCTAATAGGTATCGGTTCTCCCTTGTTTGATAATCCACTGATCCTATGGATTAGGTCGTCGTAAATTTCTATAGGTGTATCAAAATAGAATTTGCCATTATGGTACCTACTTATAATAAATTGTGCAATTAATTCTTTTGATTCATCAAAGCTATCCATAAGCGGTGCATTCATGTAGTTAAGGATTGTGCTATCACTCAATCTTTGAGCTTCCTCTATCCACTTGTCATTTTTCCTTCGAGATTCACTTTCATTGTGGTTCATAAACTTTGGCATTGCGGATGTTATGCAGGCATATCTCAAGTGGAGTTTTGACATTCCCCAACTGTTTAAGCTTTGTTGTGATGGATCTAGTATTTGTGGTCGACTATTTCGGGCCCATTATGTCGGTTTGTTGCTCTAGTTCAACAAGGGTTAGATTGTGCTCTGGTGTTTGATTACTCTGGTTTTCAACCTCTGCGTAGAATGAAGTCCAAGTTTCTTATAGTGTGGTATTTATAGCGGAGTTAGGTGGAACGGTATTAATGGCGATCTGGACTTTAAAGGTCAAGTTATCGGTGTTTCTTTTCAGACATGTCGATTTTGGTGCTCTATGTGATGATGGTCATGATGACTTGGTGGGAATGTTTTTTCTTCTTTATGTCGATGCATTCCTTGATCGTAATTATGTCGTTGTTTTCGATGCAATCAAACTGCTTCCTGTCTATTCTGTCCATGTCGATAAGTGTGTTTCTCAATGTGTGTTTTACTACTTCCTGCTTCCGAATTGGTCCAAGTTCCCGTCATACTGTTCTTCTTCATAATTTTTCTTTGTGTATTTGGATTTTTGTAAGCTTATATATATATCAATTCTTTATAGTTATCTAATCATTTTTTATTTTTTATTTTTTTATGTGTAATATCGTTTTAGTCGGGCTCCATTAACCAATTTACGAAATATGTTTCCCTGTAGTGTTTTTAGTCAGACCGATCCATTAGTGTTGATTTCCTCAATAATGTATGGACCCATCCATTTAGTATGTAGCTTCTTGGGTTTACCTTTTACTCGGTTGTTGTATAATAAAGAAAGGTCTCTGATCAACATATTTTTTTCTTTGATATTTTGATCATGTCAAGATTTTTGCTGTTGCTTTTGGATTTCCTGGTGTTGTATTAAAATCAGTCGGTGCTCTTCTAGTTTAGACAGTTGCATTAATATTTCCTTTCGAGCATCTTCGACATCGATGTGTAAGATTTCAGCAATGAGAGGACCCTATTGTTGAAAATGTAGAGGTACGACTGCTTCCTATCCATAGACAAGTTGAAAAGGTGTTTGATCTGTTGAACTTTTATACATTATTTTGTATTCCCAGAAGACAGTTGGTATTTTATCATCCCAATCATCTTTGTCAGTGTTACAGATTTTTGGTAGTCCTCTAGTTAATGTTTTGTTAAAGGATTCGATTGTACCATTGGATTGAGGGTGATACATCGTGCTTTTCCTATGTTCGGTCATGAGGGATTTTGACAAAGTTGCAATCGTTTTGTTTATAAAGTGTGGCCCATGATCATTGATCAAGGTTAGTGGCCATCCAAAACGTGTGATGAAGTCCTCATATATAAATTTTACAGCTACCTCGCTTGAGCAAAATTCGACTGGTTCTGCTTCTTCCCACTTGGTGACATATTGGACCGTTGTGATAATGTAACATGCTCCTATTTATCTCACTAGTATCTGAAATGGTCATATAAAGTCAATTACCCAAATTCCAAATGTTAGGCTTGGGTTTACTGATATTAAAGGCATTTATGTACTTGTTAGAGGTCGACCTAGTTGTTGGCAACGGTCGCATTTACTCATGAATCTTCAACAATTCTGGAACGTAGTCAGCCACCATAATCCTGACTGTTGAATTTTCCTCGCTCTTGTGTCTACCTAAAAGTGTCCTCCAACTGGGCCATAATGTGCTTCATTAATTATACTTTATTTTTCGTGGTTGAGAACACATCGTCGAAGGACATCATTTAGTCCAACTTTGTAAAGAAATATGTTTATGATGGTGCAGGGTGTAGCTTTCATTGCTAAAATTTTCTTCCTTTTATCACTCATCCCTTTTGGTGCTTGGCCTTCTTCTAATAGTTGCACAATTTCAGCTAAGTCAGAAGTTACAGCTTCAATGCAAAATAGGTGTGCATCTAGCACTTCATCTTTGACTCCAGTCGGTTCTTCTCCTATGTCGATCCTCGACAAGTGGTTGGGTCCGACATTTTCTTTTTCAAGTTGAACTACGACTTCAAAATCAAATTCTTGAAATAATAGTAACCATCGACAAATACTTCCTTGGTGTAAGGGTTTATTTACCAAGTAATTTAATGCTTGATGATCTGTATAAAATACAAAAGGATTAGCTAACAGGTAGTGTCGGTATTTCTGGAGTGTAAATACCATCCCTAATGCTTCTCTTTCTGTTGTTGAATAGTTACGTTCATATTTGTTTAGTTTACGACTACTATATGCATTTGGATGATCCATACCATCATCACCAGGTTGATTTAATATTGCTCCAATTGCGATTCTGAATGCATCGATATGGACATGAAATTTTACCGACCAGTTTGGAAAGTGTAGTATAGGTGCCTTGACTAATTTTTTCTTTAGTAAGTCAGGCGATTGATTGCATTCGTTAGTACACTCATATTCTTGATTTTCTTTTAGTTGTTCTTCCAGTGGATATGTCATGTTTGAATAATGTCGTATGAACTTTCTATAATACCCTGTGTCCAAGCACGACTCTTGCTTCGGATTTACTAGTGGTTTTAAGTCAAGAATAATTTTAATTTTTGCGTAGTCGACTTTAATGACTTCTTTGCAGACAACATGTCCTACTAGGATTCTGATTGGCATTGCAAAAATACGCTTTTTAATGTTAAGAGATAGTTGGATCTATCAGCATCATTCTAGCATATGTCTTAACCATTTAAAATGGTTTTTTAGCATCGAGTATATTGTCCAATCATCGAAGTATATAGCCATTGTTTAATAAATGTATTCCTAAAATGCTTTAACAACAATTCATGAAAATACAGCTGGTACATTTTTCAATCTGAATGGTATTACTTTGTATGCAAATGATCTAAATTCACACACGAATGTTGTCTTATTCTGGTCTTCTTTTGCTATTGGTAATTGGATATATCCTGAAAATCCATCTATAAATGAGTGACACTCATGACTGACAACCTCGTTTAGAATTTCATCCACAAATGGAGTCAGAAAAGGGTCTGTAAGGGTAACTTTGTTTAGTTCCCGAAAGTTGACACAGATCCTGAGTCGTGTCGGAGAATGTTTCTTTGGTTGAACTTCCATTGGGATTTCCCATTACGACTGGTCGATGGGGTAAACAATTCCAGCAGCTAACATGCTGTCAATTTCTTTCTTTATTATTTCTTTATATTTATGCGTGAGTTTATATGGTTGTTACTTTACTGGTTTTGCATCGGTTTTTATATCAATTTTCATTTCTCTCATTTCTTGAACAAGTCCTTTTAAATATTTATAATCTCGAGAAAAAACATCCTGAAATTATTTTAACAAGTTGACTATTTTTGTCATTCGTTCCTCATTCCAGTAGTCGCCAATCTTTGCAATTTTAGGCATGTCATCGTTAGATATATCGACTTCTTTTATCTTCGCTTTTGTGTCCATCCATTTTGGCGTTTTACTTTCATTTATCTTTCGACTACCTTCTTTGAACTGCGATAACCTCAGTGGAAAATATTTCATTGTCATTCTTTCAGGGTCTTCTTTTTCTAATGTTTGAATTTTAAATATTATTCGGACTAGTTTGAAGTTTTTGGATGGTTGGATTTCCACTTAAAGCTTTTCTCGGTGGTGTTTTTTGTTTCAAGTCGAAGTCTTGTCGATTGTGGTATTTCTTCTGACCAAATATTATAGCACTTAGAATTATGTCGGTGATGTTGAGTTTCTGTTTCTTTTTTATTTTTAGTCAGCTGTAGGAAATTTTCTATTGGTTTAGATGCTTCAACCAATGATTCAACTTGAGGTAAAAATTTGAAATCGTTAAGAAAATTTTTCTTAATTCCATTCCATGTGAATGTTTATCCTCGTGCTTCTTCCATTTTATACCATTTATTTTCGAGGTCATCTAATGTATTTGGAAACAGGTGAGGCCATATTCGTTCGTCTTGATAACCTAACATTCTCCATTCTATTTCACATGTATGAATATGTCTTTCAGGGTCTTGCCCTTGTGTAAATGTCAAAATATTTTCTTGTGATATTGATTTATTTCCTCCAAATCGTTCAGTGAAATACGTAGATGTTGTTATCGTATTCTCTAATCTCGACTGGTTTGTATCCCACCATCGAGCAGCTTGAACTGTAAATGTTTCGATCAAACTCTGAATTCGGCCTTGCTCTCCTATGATTTTAGAAACTTGCTCTACATGGAATCATGGTGATTCTCATTATTTGTATCTCAATGGAAGTCGAGTGGATGATTCACTTCTTATTGGTGTTAACGTTGCGTATTCTCGTATTTTTCGCTCAAATATTTTTGATATTGTGGTCACAAAAAAGAACTGTCGGGTTTTCTTTTTAGGAATAGCTTGGATAATCCAGCATTCTTGTGCTTGTAACTCGTAATTTTCTAGTTCATAATCATATAGTTTGGTGTCTGATTTATATCCAATTGAGTCAGGATTCCCAAGGTGGAGTTCTCCATATGCGTTCAGTTCGGTATAGGCTTTGTTATTTTGGATTTGATATAGTTGTCAAACATCAAAATCATCGTCAATAGGTTATGTCCAAGGATCTCCCTGGGATGGATGAATTAGAACTATGAATTTCTTCCCATTACCTTTCAATTTAATTCTCTCTTTATCTAGTGATATAGATGCCTTCATTTTTCGTCCCCATGGTCGACCTACTAGAGCTGGGAAGGAGCTAGATCCTTCCTTAGGGTTAATGATTTCAAAGTCGACTTTGGTCGAAATAACTTTAATAGTTGTGTCAGCATTTTTCCAAACTCTGATAGGTTATATTAGTCCATGGTCCTCTAACTTCATATATATACCAGATTCATTTAATCGGGGTTTTCCAAGTTGTTGCCATGTGTCTCTAGTCATTATGTTTACCTGCGATCCAAAGTCGATAACAACTTGTCGGATGTGGTAGCCTTCAATTTCTAATTTAACTAATGGGTCAGCATCATTTTTTGTCTTTCTGATTAAGGGTACATATATTTTTAGTTAGTCTATCTTCCTCATATGTATTTTTAAGGCTAGACATCAGATCTATTAACTTTGCAACTGATTCATCTTTATTTATTATTGTAATGAGTTCATTAGTAATCTTTTGTCGAGAATCACCATGTTCTTCGTGTGCTCCTAATTCTTGTAACT
Organism: Pseudotsuga menziesii; assembly: GCA_001517045.1. Lineage (NCBI taxonomy): Eukaryota > Viridiplantae > Streptophyta > Pinopsida > Pinales > Pinaceae > Pseudotsuga > Pseudotsuga menziesii. Next base: position 134,851 of record LPNX011032513.1, on the reverse strand, counting down.
TTATTGATGCATATTTATATAGACATTTTTGTTCGCCAGGGTTAGCATAATCTTCTTTGCTTTTTATCTTACTAATTTGTGGATTATCATTGCCGGTTTTTGTACCTTGCTATGTTACGATTTGCAAATTCTTTGTTTTAACAATATCATATCTTTTAACAGAAGACAAGACATTAACGTTCTTTTTGTTATTTATTTTTTCAAACATAGTAGGACAATCCTCTAAAGAGTGATCGCTCATGTCGCAACTTGTACAAAATTTCAAATTGGTTCAGTCCTTATATGGACACTCAGCATGTTGATGTCCCTCATTTAAGCATGTATAACATTAGATGGGTCAACGCGGTTGGTTTTCTCGATTTACAAAATATCTCCCCTGACCTTGATATCCTCCTCTTTAGTTAAAGTTGTCTTTCTGGTAGTTGTATCTCCGACCATCATATCTTTGAAAATTATTTTTGTCATTTTGGTCGTTGTTTCCATTATTGTTATCAACTTTTTTGTTTTAATTGACGACATTAGTCCGATAGAAAGCTTGGTAATTCTATCAATTTTTTAAATTTAATTGGCATTCTATTGTCAAATGGATTTTCACTTCGTAAATAAACGAGTTTATATTCTTCATGTTATACGGGAAATATTTCATTGCATGAATCATGCTCCTAGCAGATATCGCAAAATAATTTCGACTGAATGAACCTGATATCTTGTCAACGCTCTTCTTGTCGACAGAAATATTTTTTATGACTAGTCGTTGAACATTTAGTACACCAAACGTCATTTCCAAAGACGCTCATTTCACGTATTGATTTTTGCATGTTCTCAAGTTGCTCCTCAATACATCGATTGATTATATTTACAGGATAATCTTCGTCCATTTTGATCTGCAATGCTTTGATAAGTGCATCTTCATATGTGTTGAAGTTGTCTAGATGGATGTGCATTCTGATCTTCTATATTAGTCCGGCTAAAAACCATTGGATTAGTAATTGTTCGTCAATATTATACTCCAACTGGATCAGTAAATTCTTAAATATTTTGTCATATTCCCAAACCGTTTCAGTCAGTTTCTAAGCTGTGGTCTTCAGCTTCTTTGTTGCAAGATGCTTTGCATCAAGCATTTTAAAGAATGAAATAAATTGTTGCTTTATTTGACTTTTTGACGCATATGGAATTTTCTTGATGTAATTCATGTACCAAGTAAGTGCTCGTTTGCGAAGAGCACCTGCAAACTGCGTCATTTGGTGATCTTCACTGGTGACGGCGTGTTCCTCCCATATCGACTTGCATATGAACCATTGTCGTTTGGGATATTCATCTCCCTCATAGAGGGGGATCTGAGCAGTCATGTGTGCCATATTTCCAGTGTCTTTGTCTCCTTCAGTCGGTGGGTTTGATGGTGGTAGTGGTGGGTTACTCCCTATAACTATGCTTCCTTCACATCTATTTTCAACAGAACTTCTGTTTCTGTTGGTAGTGTTTTCTGTAAAAGTTGGTTCACCCTCGACTAGAAGTCAATTTATGTCGACTCCTGTTTTGGTTACCCAGGTAAAATTTTGTTCAAGCTTGTTTATTCATCTTGTCGATGATACCGACTGATCCGGTGAGTGTTTTGAAGTTGGAACTAGCTAGGGGCGCTCCTCTATTTTTTGAGTAAAGCAGATGAATACTACGGTTAGAATAATAGGGCTGAAAAGTGACCCAATTCCCTTCCCGTGGTCGGTGAATTTATAGATGGCAAGTAGTATTTCCTTCATTATCTCGTCAACTCCAGAAACCTAATCGACCAACTTGTAGTCCTAGATCTTCTTTAACAATATCCTGCACTCGGGCACTCTGAAACAAATTTGACGAGGAATGTGGAGTTTTATTCTAAGGTATGTCTACTTGGAGAGCTCTGCCACACTCTATCCACAAGTCTTCTTCCATATTTCACGGTTCTTCATCGACACCCTCTCCTTATCGGTCATGACTCAACTCTGGCAGATTTCCTTCTGATTCTATCACCATATTAAATTTTCTTTATTGCTGGAGAACAATAGCCTGCTCCCTTATTTCTTCTATCCTCTTTCTTTTTTTCTCCCGTTCTATCTTTTGTATATATGGAGTGATTTTGTGCGTGTCTGTTCTGTTTTTTTATGTTTTATCTCGACTTTACATCACTATCCCTAGTGTTTTCTTCATTGGTTGACAGTGATTTCACTACTTTACTCAAAACATGGTCAGCTACCACCCCCATTATCGACCCAAAAGATTTTATAAAGCATGGGTACAACTAATTATTTGCGGAGGAAGTACTCCCACTCTCTCTCTCCTGAACAAACTTCCCCCACTCTCTCTCTTAAAGAAACTTCTCCCAATATCTTTGCTTCTCTTCCCAGTTCGTGTTACTTGGCTATGTTATCAGCAGCAGACGAGGTTCGACAATGTGTACAGCCCTCTTATCGATCAGAAATTTGAACAGAAGTGTCGGTAGAGAACAAAGAAATTGTTCAATAAGGTCGTTATAGAATCTCTCCTTCATGCTATGAACAGAGACTCTTTCTTTGGCAGCTCAATCCTCACATAATTCGTATGCAATTCTCTCAAACCATTCCGTCAAAATTGTGCGGCCTCCTTGTGTCAATTTTTGGTGTAGTTGTTGTTCCTTCTCATCTACCATATTTCTTATCCAAGACCTTTTTCAATGCAGAAGGGACGGACTCAACAAAATTGCCATGTATTTCAAAGAAGAAATTATCCTTTTCTTGAGCAATAGTCAACTTGTTTCTTCTGGCTTAATTTTTCAGGTAATTCGTTATTTTATGCTCCCACCACTCCTTAATCTCCTGCTTTGATATCATCTGGTCATAGTCATTTTCATCTTATACATGTACCACCAACAACAGAACAAATGTTGTAATCACTTAGATTGTAAGGTTACCAATTATGCATATACATATTGATATAACAATAACATAACACGAGACAAGGAATAGTAGACATAATAACAATACTTATATTACTCAAGAACACATGTTGGTTCATACAACAAAATCAAACCTAGTTTTTATCCGGCTCTACAACCTATATATATGATTTACAAACAGTTACATAACTACCTGTCGTTTCAACCAACCGACATGACCTATGAGATCAACATAATCTACAATTAGTCGATTGGAGGACCAAGTCGGCTAAGCCAACTAGGATCCTCTAGCATATCCCCCAGCACAAAAAATTTCTTCACCCCGAAGAAAGGAATGGATGATCATTACTTGTCTTCAGTAGCCATGATGTTGCATTGTTCTTCAGTCACAGACTATGCTACCTAATGGATGGTTTCTATTGTATGCATACTTCGACAATAGCTTCTGCAGATACTGGCAATTGATGTTGAAATTCCTCTGAAGTGCGAAGTTCCTTTTGTATGTCTATAGTCATGGTGGTGAGGCTCGACAAGTTCTTCATCTTTTTATGCATATCTATGTTGAGTATCTTGATCATGTCGGTCCCCAAAAAAATTTATTTTCTTCTACAGCGGACAGTAATTGTTGCATATGTGGCCTAATTTTTTCGAGACTGGTAATATTGGTCTTGGCCTAGCTAATCCATTAATGCTCATGTTTCTCTAGTTTTTCTAGTTTATGCATTTCCAAAACAAGATGATATTCAATTGTTTGTGCCATGCCTTCGTTGTTTTTTGGTCGGTGACTCTGAAGTGAACTAATGAGTTAACAAGTCTTTTGCATTTGTTCAAACACTTGGTCGTAATAAGTATACCATTTCCGCAAGACGTCGATAGTGACAGTGGATTCTTCAACATACTGATTCAACAAATTGTAAGCTTCAGTGAACATTGTAAGATGATTTCTCAGTAGAACAGTGGTCTCCTCGACTTGCTCCTATCATCTTTCCTTTATTTGTTCATGAAAATTCGACACGGCACTTTCAAAGTGTTGATATGTCTTGTCCATAGGCTTTTGAGTGTCATCCCCTGTTGCAATTGTGATAAACTGTTTTGCTAACTTTCACACTTGGTAAAAAATTATGCTTGTTCTGTATTTATTTTTTTCAATTGTTCTTTAGTTTTTTCTCTTCTATCTATAGATTCCTTGTTGATAGCATCTGTCAATAGGTCTAGTTCTTCTTCTTTGGCCTTTTGTGGATTAATTTCCATTGTAGACCCAAGTTGAGCTATATGAATCAGTGAAGGTACCTGCTGCTGAGACTGTTGTAGTTGTTGCCTTCGTTGTTTCTCTTTTTCTTTATTCTTCTTTTCATTGCTTTGCTTTCTTCTTCTGCATTCTTGCTCTTTGTTTTTCATGTCTATTTCTTGTGTTTGTTCTAGTGCAGTCTAGATCTGTTCGGGAAGTATAGTAGTAATAACAGGGCTCGACGGACAGATTTGAATAATGTCGGGTGAATTAGTGATATGTGGTGATTGTAGAGGTGGTGGAGTAGGTGAAGGAAGGATTGATGGTTGTTCAAAAATTGAAGGTAACGTGGTTGGAAGAGAAGGTGTCGGTAATAGGTTGTCGACAGTTTCGGGTACTTCAATAAGTTGTCCAGAGTCGACTGGATCAATATTTTCGACAAGATCTTCCTCGTCGATGGGATAAATATTTTCAACAAATTCTCCAGAATGAGTATGTTCGATTATCTCGTCGGTAGGGTTATTGATGGGTGGTTCAATAAGTGGTGCAGGTGGGTTTTCGATAGGATGGGGAATAAACTAGGAAACATGTTATGCCACAATGTCACTAGTTAAATCAGGGTTTCTTTGCAAAATATATGTTGTGTACCTAATAACTTGTACTTCATGCCTGGGGGATTGTGGATGTCAGCATTTCGAAGTACAGCTACACTATTCGCAAAGCATATGTGGCTAGAACAGGTCTTTTTATGGTCATTTTATTCAAGTCAGGCATGAGAGATGGTAGTTGATTTATGAAAATTTGGAGTTCAGTATCATTTTGGATTCAGGGGCAGAGTGGTGTTGATAATGCCTGTAAATACAGAGTAATTATAGCAATGGATGCGGTGGTTGTTGAAGCTAGTATGATTTATTCTTCAACTAAGGTTGAATATGGAGGAGTTGGGGTGTGGGTAAGATCAATAGAAGATGGTGTAACGATTTTTACTTTATTTTGGCTTTTCAGTGCTCGTTGCTCCTCATCTGTGATAAACTTGTGAAATTGTTCTTCAATTGGGATTTTGTTCCTAGCAGCTTCTTCCAATATTAGGGTCACACTATCATATAACTCAGCATTGTCATCTTCATGTGGTTCCTAAAGGATGAGATTGTGTTTTCCTTTCCCTTTTATGGTACTCTTCCTTGTCTATCGAGATTTGAATATTTCATCGATGATTCGACATATATTTTATTTGGTTGGTGCATATTCTAGAAGAGGTGAATCATATTGGGTGCTCTTGTCAGTCGAATCTGCTTCCTCCTGTGGTTTTTGTGTAGTTGTTAATGCGACACCCAATGGGTTGATGTCACCATTATTGTTGTGGTCAAGGGTGAATGTGATTATATGTAGTCAAACTTCATAATCCTATACTTTTTCATCATCAGCTAAGGTTTCAATCATTGGTTGATTGGTTCTTCAAGCTATGGCTGGAATATCCCATTTTTTGTTGGATTGTCGACCGATTTTGTTGAAGATATCCTCAACTAATGGGTAAAATTCGAGTTCCTTGGCAGTACCTCCAACCCCTTGTATATACCAAACTGACGTATGGTCCAACCTAAGTTGGATGTGAGCTGTTGGTGGTAAACTCCGTCAAACATTCTACTGTGCTCTCCGGCGCGTAGTTTTGAGTTTTGGTGCTTGAAACCATGTGTCGAGCCAAATGTTTGTTGTGTGTACACCTAGTCAGCAACCACCTAGAGCAAAGGACTTGAAATTCCACATGTTCATCCGATTTGGTGCATCAAAGTTCTTGTAATTGGCAAGTCGAAGATGATACATGGCTATTCAAATTATCAATGAGGGGTACCTGATCTGAGCATCCTCCTCCTGGAATTTGATGCAGATGTGCTTCAATATCTCGGCTAAATGTTTAGCCCAATGATAAAGTTTCCCTTTTGTCAACACGTTTTGAATTTCTTCCAACATGTCGAGCTTTAAGTCGGAACCTCTTCCTATGTTTTTTAAAGCCATAGAGATAATTTTGGTAGCTATCTTCGGTGTGCCATAGATGATTTGACTTATTATCAGTCCTCTTGAGTTCTTGTCATCTTTTGTACCAGTTAGTTCCTCAATAAGGCATAGGTTTAATCTAACAGGTATCGGTTCACCCTTGTTTGATAATCCAGTGATCCTATGGATTATGTCGCCAAAAATTTCTACAGGTGTATCAAAATAGAATTTACCATTGTGGTACCTACTTATAATAAATTGTGTAATTAGTTCTTTTGTGCCAGAAAAACTATCCATAAGTGATGCATTCATGTAGTTAAGGATTGTTCTAGCACTCAATCTTTGAGCTTCCTCTATCCACTTGTCATTTTTGTCGGTTCCTCGTTGTTTGATTTCCTTCCAGATTCACTTCCATTGTGGTTCATAAACTTTGCCATTGTGGATATTATGCAGACGTATCTCTAGTGGAGTTCTGGCATTCCCCAATTGTTTAAGCTTTGTTGTGACAGATCTAGTATTTGTGGTCAACTTTTTCAGCCCCGTTATGTCGGTTTGTTGCTCTAGTTCCGCAAGGGTTAGATTGTGCTTTGGTGTTTGATTGCTCTGGTTCTCAAGCTTTGCACAGAATGAAGTCCAAGTTTCTTCTAGTGTGGTATATATAGCGAATTTATGTCGAACGGGTGAGTGCATAGTGGTGAATGGTATTAATGGTGATATTAATGGCAATCTTTCCTTTAAAGGATGAGTTGTCGGTGTTTCTTTCAAGAAATGAAGATTTTGGCGCTCTATGTGACGATCGTCATGATGACTTGATGGGACCATTTTTTCTTCTTTATGTTGATGCATTCCTGGGTCATAATGATGTCATTGTTGTCGATGTGGTAGAATTGCTTCCTGCCTATTATGTCCATGTCGATAAGTGTGTTTCTCAATGTGTGTTTTACTACTTCTTGCTTCTGAATTGATCCAAGTTCCTGTCATATTGTTCTTCTTCATATTTTTTCTTTGTGTATTTGGATTTTTGGAAGCTTTTTTTTCAATTGTTTATAGTTATCTAACCATTTTTATTTTTTTATTTATTTTTTGTTACATTGTTTTAGTCGGGCTCCATAAACCAATTTCTGAAATACGTTTCCCTTTAGTGTTTTTAATCAAACCAATCCATTAGTGTTGATTTCCTCGACAATGTATGGACCCATCCATTCAGTATGTATCTTATTGGGTTTACCTTTTACTCGACTGTTGTGTAATAAAGCAAGGTCTCTGATCGACATATTTTTTTCTTTGATATTTTGATCATGCCAAGCTTTTTTCTCTTGCTTTTGGATTTATTGGTGTTGTATTGAAATCAGTCGGTGCTCTTCCAGTTTAGACAGTTGCATTAATATTTCCTTTCGAGCATCTTCGACATCAATGAGTAAGATGTCGGCAATGAGAGGAGCCTGTTGTTGAAAATGTATAGGTACGATTGCTTCTTGTCCATAGACAAGTCAAAAAGTTGTTTGATCTGTTGAACGTTTATATGTTGTTATGTATTCCCATAAGATAGCTGGTATTTTATTGTCCCAATCATCTTTTTCTATGTTACATATTTTTGTTAGTCCTCTGGTTAATGTTTTTTAATAGGCTTTGATTGCACCATTGGATTGAGCGTTATATGTTGTGCTTTTTCTATGTTCGATAGTGAATTGTTTTGTCAACGCTGCAATCGTCATTTTTATAAAGTGTGACCCATGATCACTGATCAATGTTAGCGATCATCTAAAACGTGTGATGATGTTCTCATATATAAATTTTGTAGCTACCTTTCTTGAGCAAGATTCAACTGGTTCTGCTTCTGCCCACGTGGTGACATATTCGACCATTGTGATAATGTAACGTGTTCTTGTTCGTCTCGTTGGTATCAAAAATGGTCCTATAAAGTCGATTGCCCAAATTTCAAATGTTAGGATTGGTTTTACTGATATTAAAGGAATTTATGTACTTTCTATAGGTCGACCTAGTCATTGGAAACGGTCACATTTGATCATGAATCTTCGACAATCTCGGAACATAATCAGCCACCATAATCTCGACTATTGACTTTTCCTGGTCGATGTGTTGGCCTAAAAGTGTCCTCCAGCTAGGCCATAATGTGCTTCATTAATTATACTTTCTTTTTTCTGATCAAGAACACCTTGTCAAAGGACATCATATAGTCCAAGTTCGTAAAGAAATCTGTTTATGATGGTGTAGGGTGCAACATTCATCGCTAAAATTTTCTTCTTTTTATCACTCATCTCTTTTGGTGGTTAGTCTTGTTCTAAGAATTACGGAATTTCAGCTAAGTCAGAAGGTACAACTTCAATGCAAAATAAGTTTCCATTTGGTAAGTCGTCTTCACTTCCATTCGGTTCTTCTCCTGTGTTGATCCTCGACAAGTGGTAGGGTCTGACATTTTCTTTTCCAGGTCGAACTACGACTTCAAACTCAAATTATTGAAATAATAGTAACCATCGACAAATTCTTCTATGGTGTAAGGGTTTATTTACAAAGTATTTTAATGCTTGATGATCTGTATAAAATACAAAAGGATTAGCTAATAGGTGGTGTCAGTATTTTAGAAGTGCATATACCATCCCTAATGCTTCTCTTTCTGTCATTGAATAATTACATTCGGATTTGTTTAGTTTCTAACTGCTATAAGCATTTGGATGATCCATACCATCATCACTAGGTTGAGTTAATATTGTTCCAATTGTGATTCTGAATGCATCGATATGGACATGAAATTTTACTGACCAGTTTGAAAAGCGTAGTATAGGTGCCTCGACTAGCTTTTTCTTTAGTAAGTCGAGTGATTGATTGCATTCGTTAGTACACTTGTATTCTTGATTTTATTTTAGTAGTTCTTCTAGTGGATATGTCATGTCAAAATAATGCCGTATTAACTTTCTATAATACCATGTGTGTCCGAGAAGGACTCTTACTTCTTTCGGATTTACTGGTGGTTTTAAGTCAAGAGTAATTCTAATTTTTACATAGTTGACTTTAATGCCTTCTTTGTGTTAGATTTTAACATTTAAGCTAGCATTATATTAGGATCTTTAACTGAGAGAATAACAAGCACAACAATCAAACACAAGAGACAATGAACATAGTTTTTTTCCTCGGGGAAACCATAAATGGAGAAAACCCTGCAACTTCCTCAGAGATAGAATCAGCACCAAAAGTAAAACCCCAAAACAGTAAGATGATCTCCCGACAGCAGTAGCCTCTTTCTTTCTATCCCCAGTAACTTCTTCTCCCTCAGCGATGCGCTACAACTGAGTGTGAGTGAGTGTTTGTTAAATAGAGAGACTCACTCTCTATTTATACTAATTGCCGACTTGACAATGACTCACTAGGGCCGACTTCACTAGGTGATTCTAACAACCCTAGGGCCCCAGAACTGTGGGGTCTTTAACCCTTGAACAATAGGAGGGTTACCCACCTTGAATTGACATGACCTGTTTACATTATAGAAACTCACGATCAAAACATCAGGGCATGACATGACTCAATTACATTACAAACACTTCCTGGAATAAACATCAGGGTACAATACATAAGAAATTCAAGTGAATACATTCTGAAGTTACAATTACATCAACATTCCCTCTTAACTAGGAAGGTATTCTCTCAACACAATTTATCAGCACAAGTCTTCTTCTCTGTATCATCTAGATCATCATCAAGTCCTTGTCATCTTCAAGTCATCTTCATCTAGATCTTGATCATCATCACTGGATCTGGATCATCACTCGATTTGGATCATCTCTGGTTCTGGAACATCTCCGTTGGATCATCATCACGGGTGCTATATCTCGATTCTTCTCTTCATAGGAAGTTCTACAGATCCATCCCTTTTTCATGCTGGTTGTAGGCCTATCCTCGATGTAGGTATTTTCCAGCACTTATATCTGACCCTAAGTCATAATGGCTCACCCAGCACTTATATTTGACCATGTAGGAACCAATCCTATAATCATATCATAAGGGAATGCCAAACACTCACATCAGACCATGTGGGAACACATCCCACAACCTGTCAGAAAGGCCCAACACTCACATCTGACAACCAATGTCAAAAAGGCCCAGCACTTACATTCAACCATGCAAGGAACCAATCCTCCCTGCTGAAAGGGCTCTGCACTTACATCTGATCATTGTAGGAACCAATCCTACAATTGCCTCAGAATGGCTCTGCACTCACATATGATCATGTAGGAACCAATCCTACAGTCACATCAGAATGGCCCTCAGTCCCAGACTGAGCTTTCCTGGTAACTGACCCGGTGCCTCCATTCCAAGAATGGCATTCAGCGCTTATATTTGATCATGTAGGAACCAATCCTACAGTCACATCAGAATTGCTCAACACTCACATCTAACATGGAAGGAACCAATCCTCTCACCATGACCGAATGACTCTGCCCTTACATCTTACCATGGAAGGAACCAATCCTCTCACCATGTCATAATGGCTCACGGACTCATCACTTCCCTTTGGAGGGAACCTCGATTTGGAGAACACCAAGATTCTCCCTGAAGTACTCAAACTTCACTCTGGCTAATGGCTTTGTCAACACATTAGATATCTATTCATCCATTGCAACATACTGGAGCTTCACTGCTCCCCTCTGCACCATATCCCTGATATAGTGATACTTGATCTCGATATGCTTTGACTTGTCATGGAACACTGGGTTCTCCAACAACTTCACACAACTCTGGTTGTCCCAATGTATACAAGTAGCATCCAACTGGAGATCAAATAAATCAGACAGTAGCTTCCTCAACCATACTACCTCACAACTAGTTGAACAAGCCGCAACATACTTTGCTTCAGCTATACTCAGTGCCACACAGGATTGCTTCCTGTTAAACCAAGAGATCACACTTGATCCCATACTAAAGCAACACCCTAAAGTTCTCTTCCTATCGATGGCACTACCTGCCCAATCTGAATCAACATAACCCTCCAAGTTAATCTTCTGATTCGCCTTATACTTGAGCCTATAATCAACTGTACCCCTCAGGTACCTCAGAATATGCTTTGCAGCAATCAAGTGAACATGTCTCGGATCTGTCAGGAATTCGCTGAAGGTGTTCATAGTAAAGCAAATATCTGGTCTCATGTTCGTCAGGTATATCAAGGACCCAATCATCTGACGATACATCGTAGCATCAACCGCTTCTGATGAAGCGTCACTCAATAGCTTCAGGTTCGATGCCATAGGTGTGGTCATGGCCTTGCAGTCCATCATCCCAAACCTCTTCAAGATATCTACTACATACTTCCCTTGTCCGAGGGATATTCCATCCACATTCTGCCACACCTCCATGCCTAGAAAATAGTGCATCATACCCAAGACCTTCATTTCAAACTCGACAACAAGCTTCCTCTTCGTATCAGCAATCAACCCATCAGTTCCTGTTACGAACAGATCATCTACATACAATAGGAGTATCACTGGATTTCCATCTTCAACCTTGTAGTAAAGATTGGAATCTGCTTTACTTTTGGTAAAGCCCAAACAGGATAGAAAGCCATCAATTCTATTGTACCATATCCTGGGTGCCTGTTTCAAACCGTACAGGGCTTTCTTCAATCTACACACATGAGACTCCCTGTCATGTGTCTCAAAACATAGTGGCTTCTCTACATACACTTCCTCTTCCACTACACCATTCAAGAAAGCAGTCTTGACATCCATTTGGTGTATCTTCCATTTCATCATTGCAACCAGAGAAAGTACTGATCTGATGGAAGTGTATCTAGCTACAGGTGCAAAGGTTTCTTCATAATCTATTCCTTCTTTCTGTGAGAAGCCACGAGCCACGAATCTTGCTTTATATTTCTCTATGCTGCCATCTGCAGCATGCTTGATCTTGTAGATCCATTTGGAAGTTACAACAGACTTCCCTTCTGGTCTTGGGACAACATCCCAAACATCATTCTTCATAATCGATCTATACTCTTTGATCATAGCATCCTTCCATTCTTTCCTTTCCATAGCTTCTTCATAGTTGGAAGGTTCTTTATTGATAAAGTCACATAATAAAGCTACATACCCTGAGCAGGACCTGGTCCTCTTTCTTTCACTGTAATTCTCTTCTAGAGCCCCATATCTTTCTGCACCTTGGATAGCTTCTCGTACCCAAGCAGGTTTCCTCTTGTGAGGATTTTTCTCCTAAGGTGGATCTACAGGTTCTTCAGTTTCTTCAAATTCTCGATCTTCTTCTTGAGTTTCTTCGTTCATGGTTGTGTCATGAATTATGGGTACTTCTGATTCTTCAGGATCTTCAGCAGGTCTCTTTCTTGATTTGTTGTAAGTTGAGTCTTCGTCAAATGTTACATCCCTGCTAATGTCGATCTTCTTGAATCCTGGGAATTATTCTGTAAGCCTTCAAGCTTTTAGAGTATCCCACAAATATACCCTTCTTTCCTGAAGGATCTAACTTTGTCCTCTCTTCTTTTGGAATGTGTATGTACATTGGACAGCCAAATATTCTGAGATGGTTGACTTCTGAATTCTTACCAGAAAAGACTTCTTCAGGTGTCGTGTTCTCTAGTACTCTGTGTGGAGTATAGTTCTGTACATACACCATTGTTCTGGAAAATTCTTCCCATAGATGCATGGGAAGATCTTGATCATGAAGCATTGCTCTTGCAGCTTCCATGATTGTTCTATTCTTCCTTTCTACAACCCCATTATGTTGTGGATTATATGGAGTGAATAAATCCCTCTTAATCCCTAAATATTTGCATAACTCTTTGAATTCATTTGATGTGAATTCTCCGCCATTATCTGATCGAAAGGTCTTGATCTTCTTTTCTGTGTGGTTCTCGATAAAGGCTTTGAATTCCTTGAACTTGCTGAAAACTTCATCTTTGTTTTTCATAAAGTATATCCATGTCTTCCTAGAAAAATCATCAATAAAAGAAACATAGTATACATACCCGCTTAAAGAACTAGATGACATTGGACCACATACATCGGAGTGAATGATTTCCAAGATTCTTTTGTCTTTCTCTTGCTACTTGGAAATGTCTTTTTTGTGTTCTTTCCTTTCGCACATCCTTTGCAGAGTCCATCATGTTTTGCTTGAATTTCTGGAAGACCTTCAACAACTTTGCTTGCAAGTGGTAGTGCTCTGTAGTGCATATGTGCAAGCCTTCTATGCCAAAGTTCATTTGGCTCTACTGTGTCATGGACCAAAGCTTATTCTGGATGGCCCTTCAATTTGTATAATCCTCTTTCATGTTCTCCAATTATTATTGCATCATCAATTTTCTTTCCTCTTGGCCACATGAGGACTTGGCCATCTACAAATGCAACCCTCATGCCTTTTGAATCCAGTGCCGATATAGAGAGAATATTCTTCTTTAGTCTTGGTACAAACAAGACATCCTTTATTTTCATAGACTTTCTAGAGTCTAGCTTGTAGGAGGATTCACCACTACCTTTTATGGGATATTGGTAGTCATCCCCAAGTTTCACCTTATGGGGTGAATTATGTTCGAATAGTTTATCAAAAGATTCCTTGAATCCTGTCATGTGTTTGGAAGCCCCACTATCAATAAGTCAATATTTGCTTCCATGTGTGATAGTTCCCGTGAGAGAGGAGATCAAAACATATTCTTCATCACTTGAAGAGTCTTCACTTTCTTGTTTTACTTTCTTCCTGGGAGGATCATCATCCTCAGCAGTGTGAGTGTGATGTCTTCTTTTGGATTTCTTCTTCTTCTTGGATCCACTCTTATTCATGGGACGATTTCTACCAAAGTGTCCTCTTTCATCACATGTATAACATCTGAGTTTGGATGGATCCCTTTTTACAAAATTATCTTTCTGATAAGAATTCTTACCTTAGTGATGATGATTTTCCCTTCTGCCTTTCTTGGAGTGTATTGTGAGAGCTTGATCTTCACTTCCCATCTTTTCTTCTCGAGCTACTATTCGAGATTCTTCTTGTGAACATTCTTCCCACATTCTACTGAACTTGATTAGCTTCTTCGTAGCACAGATTCCTTGGATGAAAGAATCCCATGACCTAGGGAGACCATTCAAGGTTGTCATCACAATTTCTGCATTCTCCACTTCTTCATCTACTGCTTCAAGTTGTTCTTTGATCTGGGAGACCCTTGTGAAGTATGACTGGATGGTCTCCTCATTCTGGATCTTTACATTCTTCAACTGGTTCCTTAGAGTCATCTTCTGGTTTATGTTCTTCCCTTCAAACAGTTTGGTTAGGGCATCAAACATAACTTTAGGTGTCTTGAGGGAGGACACTTGTGGTATGAGGTAATCCTTGATTGAATCAGCAATAATCCTTTTAGCCATAACCAACTTCTTCTTATGTAAGGCCTTAGCCTCATCTTCCTCTGTAACTGGAACCTCCTCATTGATGTAGGAGTCCAAATCATTTTCTTCTAGGACCAGGGAGATCCTATACTTCCAAGCTCGGAAGTTATCAGCTCTCTCAAGCTTTTCATCAAGCTTGGAATGGTGAGACATATTAACTGAGAACCTCAAATGGAAATACAAAATATTTAGATCTTACCAGTTCAAGATGTCGGATCTAGATTTGGAGCTGAATTTTTGCAATGCTGGTTCAGGACCATATTAGGGTTTGACTTTCGTGGAGTTCTATCCAACCAAATGCTTTGATCTTGATCTCTAAACTTTGATTTTGAGGAGGAGATCAATCCAAGCCTGGGCTCACTCAAAAATTCCACTTCTGTGGAAAGCCCTAATTTCTGGCAGTAGTGTCGGGTCCAAAACTGAAAAAGCTCAGAATCAGATTTTGTTTCAATAGAAAGATGCACCCTAGGGAGGAGAGTCATCCCAACCTTCTTTTGCTGAAAATCTCTGGAGAGAGATCCAAAAAGTAGGAATCCCTAGTTCTCGTAGCTACACAATGTCTTCTTCTCAGGTTAGCTCTGATACCATGTTAGATTTTAAGATTTAAGCTAGCATTATATTAGGATCTTTAATTGAGAGAATAACAAGCACAACAATCAAACACAAGAGACAATGAACACAGTTTTTTTCCTTGAGGAAACCATAAATGGAGAAAACCCCGCAACTTCCTTAGAGATAGAATCAGCACCAAAAGTAAAACCCCAAAACAGTAATATGATATCCCGACAGCAGTAGCCTCTTTCTTTCTAGCCCTAGCAACTTATTCTCCCTCAGTTATATGCTACAACTAAGTGTGAGTGAGTGTGTGTTAAATAGAGAGACTCACTCTCTATTTATACTAATTCTTGACTTGACAGTGACTCACTAGGTGAGTCTAACAACCCTAGGGCCCCAGAACTGCGGGGACTTTAACCCTTGAACAATAGGAGGGTTACCCACCTTGACTTGACATGACTTGTTTACACTATAGAAACTCCCGATCGGAACATCGGGGCATGACATGACTCAATTACATTACAAACACTTCCCAGAATAAACATTGGGGTACAATTTATAAGAAATACAAGTGAATACATTCCGAAGTTACAATTACATCAACACTTTGCAGATGACATGTCCTATCAGGATTCTTATTAGCATTGCAAAAATGCACTTTTTAATGTTAATAGATATTTGGATCTAACGGCATCATTCTAGCATAAGTCTTAACAATTTACAATGGTTTTCGAGCATCGAGTAGATTGCCCAATCACCAAAGTATACAACCATTGTTTTATAAATGTATTCTTGAAATGATTTAACAACAATCTGTGAAAATACAGCTGGTGTGTTTTTCAATCTGAATGGCATTACTTTGTATGCAAATGATATGAATTCACACATGAATTTTGTCTTCTTCTAGTCTTCTTTTTGTATTGGTACTTGGTTATGTCCCAAAAATCCATCTATAAATGAGTAACACTCATGACCGACAACCTTGTTTAGAATTTCATCTGCAAATTGAGTCGAAAATGGGTCTGTAAGGGTAACTTTGTTCAATTCCTGAAAGTTGACACAGATCTTGAGTCATGTCAGATCATGTTTCTTCAGTTGAACTACCATTGGGCTTTCCCATTACAACTGGTCGATGGGGTAAATAATTACAATAGCTAACATGTTGTTAATTTCTTTCTTTACTATTTCTTTATATTTATGCATGAGTTTATATGGTCGGTTCTTTACTGGTTTTGCATTGGGTTTTATGTCGATTTTCATTTATCCCATTTCTTGAACAAGTCCTTTTAAATCTTAATAATCCAGAGCAAAAACATCCTAAAATTCTTGTAATAAGTTGACTATTTATGTCATTTGTTCCTCATTCCAGTAGTCGCCAATCTTTTCAATTTTAGGCCTGTCATTGTTAGATATATCGACTTCTTTTATCTTCACTTTTGCGTCCATCCATGATGGAGCTTTACTTTCCTTGATGTGTCGACTACTTTCTTTGAACTGTGAGAATGCCGATGGCAACTCTTCCACTGTCATTCTTTCGGGGTCTTCTTTTTCTAATGTTTGAATTTTAAATATTGTTCGGACTGGTTTTGAAGTTCCTGGATGGTTGACTTTCCACTAAAGATTTTCCTTGTGGTGTTTTTTGTTTTGATTCGAAGTCTTGTCGATTGATGTATTTCTTCTGACCATATATTATAGCACGTAGCATTCTATCTGTGATGTTGAGTTTCAATTGCCTTTTTATTTTCAGTCGGCTGTAGGAAATTTTTTATTTGTTTAGAGGCTTCAACCAATGATTCATCTCGAGGTAAAAGTTTGAAATCGTTAAGAAAAATTTTCTTAAGTCCATTCCATGTGAATGTTTCTCCTTGTGCTTCTTCCATTTTATACCATTTATTTGCCTGGTCATCTAATGTATTTGGAAACATGTCAGTCCATATTCGTTCATCTTTATAACCTAACCTTCTCCATTCTTTTTCACATGTATGAATATATTTACTGGGGTCTTGCCCTTGTGTAAAGGTCAGAATATTTGCTTGTGATATTAATTTCTTTCCTCCAAATCATTCAATGAAATACGTAGATGTTGTTGTCCTAGTCTGTAATATCGAATGGTGTGTATCCCACCATCGAGTAGCTTGAACTCTAAATGTTTCAATCACACTTTGAAGTCGTCCTTGTTCTCCTATGTTTTTATAAACTTTCTCTACTGTAATGATGGTGATTCTCATTCTTTGTATCTTAATGGAGGTCGAGTGGATGATTCACTTCTTATTGGTGTTAACATTGGGTATTCTTGTTTTTTTCTCTCAAATACTTTTGGCATTGTGGTCACAGAAAGCACTGTCGGGTTTTCTTTTTAGGAATAGCTTAGATAATCTAGCATTCTTGTGCTTGTAACTTGTAATTTTCTAATTCCCTATCATATAGTTCAACGTTCGAGTTATATCCAAGAAAATCAGTATTCCCAAGGTGGATTTCTCCATATGTGTTCGGTTCGGTATAGTCTTCGTTATTTTGTATTTGATATAGTTGTCAAACATCGACATCATCACCAATAGGTTCTGTCCAGGTCTCTCCCTGGGATGGATGAATTGGAACTATGAATTTCTGCCCATTACCTTTCAATTTAATTATCTCTTTATCTAGTGATATAGATCCCTTCATTTTTCATCCCCATGGTCAACCTACTAGAGCTAGGATGTGTAACGTCCCTGACCCTTGGACCGTCGAAGAGGATGCTACCATAACATTATCTATCCGGGAAACTAGCCCCATGAACATACACATAAAAATTGAAATGCATTGAAGTAAAACATGCATACATTATTACCATACAGTGGAAGAAAAACAATGTGTTCAAGCATTTAACATGTTCATTGTAATTCATTAAACATCAAATACAATTGCAGAGATTGAACACAAGAGAATACTTATCTTATGAATAATTTGTCCCACAACTAGCTACATCACTGCAATGTTCCACCCAACCATAGGCCAGTGTGCTCCTTAACCTCTCAGCAACATGGCCACCCCTGAGCTGGGCACTATTCCCCAAGGAATAAGGGACTAAGCATGCTCACACATAGCCAAAGATACACAACAGTACATAGCCAAGCCAACGTAGTTGGGTTTATCAGGCCATCATGGAGCTGGGAAAATATGACTACTAAGATGGTGGGCTCACTGAAGAGATAAGGACACCTGCACTACAACTAGCATGACTTCTAGGACACCCACATACATCCAACACAAGGAATCCGTCCCTTCTCTGCTACACAGTCCCTCAGGCCCTGACTTCCCTTCCAGTGCTATTCAAGGGTTGTGGAGAACAAAGCCATCCCTCTAGCTCTGTCTATGAGGCTCCCAAACACACCAGTTTTATCAGGCATACCAAGCCTTCATTCCCACTCCAATAAAGTCCAAAGACCAACCACTGCATACACACAACAAAACAAGCAATTCACAGCTCTGGGGAAGAAAAACAAACACCACAGAACAAAACCAAGGTGACAAAATGGGTAATACACATCTCTGACTAGGAAATTCGATTCCTGAGTCGTTCTTGGCCCTATTGTGGTCAAAACAACTCAATAGGAATCCACAGCAACCCAATTTCATGGAGAAACCAGCAGCAATCGATTTCTCAGCTGTGCGAGGAAAGAAAAACAACCCACGTGGAGGTGAATTCACATGGTCAGACCCACAACGAAGAGAAATACACACAACAAAATCCCTAACCACAAAATTCACACACAAAGCAAATTCACGCACGTGAGGCCGCTCTCCCAGCTCTCTACGTGAGTAAAATGCCAAAACCTATGTGTGAAGAGAAGAACCCCGTCTCTATATGAGAATAGGCAAAAAATGGAAGAATTCCCACATGAGGGTGAATAAGTCTGCTGGTGGAGTGTGCGTGTGGGAAAGGACTGACAATCCTGCCACACACCACTACCCAGCAATAACTTCGCAACTAACATTAGAGGCTTTTAATTTGGTAGTTGACTGATTGAGACAAGGAAAGGTGAGTAAGTCAAAAGGGTGGGTGACAACTAAATGGGTTTAACAACTGACACTTGGCTTTTCCCCATTGTCCCAAGGTTTAATAATTCCCCCTCCTTATCCTTAGGAAAATCATGCCATTTTCATCATGGTTGCATTGACATAGCTGGTTGGGGTTTATTTTAATTAAAATGCATATTTACATGATGCCAAAATGATAATGTGTCGGATATCACGATATACCATCAACAACGATTTTAATCGCCGGAACATAAAACAACTAAATCGATGGTGGGGATTTCTCCTTTAGCTCCACACCACGATTAATTACAATAAATACATCATATACATTTTAATGTAAACGGGGTCAAAACCGGGGTGTTACATTCCCCTCCCCCTTCAATAGCACTGTCCTCAGTGCTTTACAAAATTGAACAAAATGCTACACTGGTATCGCCTCAGTGTTCCGCAGAATTGAACAAAAATGGATGTGCCAACCGCATGGCATCCTCCAGCTCCCATGTAGCCTCTTCAGAACTGTAGTGCTCCCATTGCACCTTTACCTACCCTATGGCTCAGTTCCGGAGCATTGTGACCTTCCTGTCGAGGGTGCCCATTGGCTCAATTTGGAACTCTCCCTCGGGTTCGACCTGAATCACATTCCAATTTATCACATGATTAGGATCATGTACATATTTCTTAAGCAAATAAACATGAAAAACATTATGAGCTCTAGTGCTAGCAGGCAATGAGAGTCTATATGCAACTGGCCCTATTCTTTCAAGCACTTCAAATGGCCCACAATATCTTGGTGACAACTTGGCACAACTTCCAAGCTTCAAGGAAATCTTTGTTTGCCCTCACTCTGAGGTAAACATGATCCCCTACACGGAACTCTCTGTTCACCCTATGCTTATCTGCATAGCTTTTATGTCTGTCCTGAGCTACTTTCAGATTCTGCCTAATCTATACAACCTCCTGCTCCATCTCCTTAGCAATTCTAGACCAAACACAACCCTGTTCACTGGATTATCCCAAGTAACCGGTGTCCTACACCTTCTACCATACAGATCTTCATAAGGACTTATCCCCAAGGATGCTTTTTGTCCATTGTTATAAGCAAACTCTACCAAGTGTAAGTAATCTTCCCACTTGGTTGGTTTGTCCATCACATACATGCGAATCATGTCTTCAAGCACCTGATTGACTCTCTTTGTCTGACCATCAAACTGAGGATGGTAGGTAGTGCTGAAGTTAAACTTTGTACCCAAATCTGCAAACAACCCCTTCCAAACATTGGAAGTGAACTTGACATCTCTGTCAGAGACTATTGCCTTAGGAAATCCATGCAATTTGAAAATCTCTTTCATGAAGATCTTTGCAATGTCATCAGTCTTATGTGTATACTTAACTGGTATAAAATGTGTTGCTTTTGTCAACTTGTCCACCACAACCATGATGGAATCATGTTGTCTCCAAGTCATTGGTAATCCTGTAATAAAATCCATGGAAATAACTTCCCATTTCCATTCTAGAACTGGCAAAGGCTGCAACAAACCTGCTGGGCATTGATGCTCAACCTTTACCTGCTGACATTTCATGCACCTTGAAATGTTTTCAGCCATGTCCTTTTTCATTCCTGGCCAAAAGTACTGCTTTCTGGTTGTAGCAATTGTCTTCTGATATCCTAGGTGACCAGAATATGGAGCTTGATGGATTTCATCCATAAAAACTCTCCTCAACTCCGCTACATTTGGAATGTAAATTCTTCCTTTATAAGTAAGAATTCCATCTTCTTCCAATTTAAATCCGTCATACCTCTTCTCAAGACCTTGTTTCTGCAATTTGTCTTTTAGTTTCTCATACAATTCATCTTCAGCAATATGATTAACAATCTGCTGCCTCAAATTGGATTGGCAAATACTAAGAGATGCCACATGCATTTCCTACACCTTCCTGCTGAGTGTGTCAGCTACCTTGTTCTCTTTTCCCTTTATGTGCTTGATTTCAAAATCAAACTCACATAAAACCTCCATCCATCTCGCTTGCCTAGCATTCAGAGTAGGCTGATCAAACAAATACTTCAAACCACAATGGTTTGTCCTTAGTTCAAATATTCTACCCATCAAGTAATGCCTCCACATCTTGAGAGCATGTACTATAACTGCAAGCTCTAGATCATGAGTGGCATAGTTCTTCTCATGCTCCTTCAACTTTCTTGACTCGTAACATATCACATGGTTATCTTGCATAAGGACTCCTCCAAGCCCTTGTCTGCATGCATCGGTACACACCACAAAATCTTTCTTTGGGTCTGCAACTTTCAATACTGGTGCATTGGTGAGAATATTTTTCAATTGTTGGAAGCTTTCTTCACACTTGGATGTCCATTCAAACTTTATCCCCTTCTTTTGCAAATAAGTGGTGGCATGTGCAACTTTATAGAATCCTTCAATGAATCTCCAGTAGTATCCTGCAAGTCCCATAAAAGATCTTACATCTGTCACATTTCTTGGAGTAGGCCAATTCATAATGGCTTCAATATTTTCAGGGTCCATAAATATACCCTCTTCTGAGATAATGTGACCCAAATACTGAATTCTATCTCTATAGAAGCCACACTTGCTCAGCTTTGCATATAGCTGATGCTCCCTGAGAAATTGCAATGTCAATCTCAAATGCTCTTCATGCTCTTCCTCATTCTTAGAATAAATAAGAATGTCATCAAGGAAAACAAGAAAAAACTTGTCCAAATACCTGATGAAGACACTATTCATAAGGCACATAAATGTAGCTGGTGCATTTGTGAGACCAAATAGTACCACTACAAACTCATAATGTCAATACCTTGTTCTGAAGGTTGTCTTATGAATGTCTTCATCCTTTATTCTCACCTGATGGTAACCAGACCTCAAGTCAATATTGGAATATACCCTTGCTCCCCTCATTTGATCAAAGAGGCCATCAATCCTAGGCAAAGGATATTTATTCTTCATAGTAACTTTGTTCAGCTGTCTATAATCAATACACAACCTAAATGTACCATCTTTCTTCTTTACAAACAGAACTAGTGCTCCCCACAGAGACACACTCAGCATGATATAATTCTTCTCCAACAACTCCTGCACCTGCATCTTCAACTCTAGCATCTCTGGTGTACTCATTATGTAGGGTGTCTTGGACACTGGTGCTGCTCCTAGCACAAGTTCAATTGTGAAATCAATGTCGCTCTTTGGAGGAAGCCCTGGAATCTCATCAGGAAACACATCCATGAATTCCTGCAACACATGAAAGTCCTCCAACCTAGGACTTTCATTCTCTGTTGCCTCCAAAATATGAGTGGCAACCTTTCCTACATAACTTCTTCAACTGCATTGCTGAAACCTGCCTTACTGAAATCATCTTTGGAATACCTTTTACCACTACTAGGTTCCCTCCTTCATCCATGCATTTGAAAGTCTTATTGTAACAGTCAAGCTTTACCCTGTGAGCTTCTAACCAATCCATTTCAATGAGAACATCATAGGAACCAAGTGGTAGAACATTCAGATCTACACAAGTGACCAACCCATTCATGACCAATGGACATTTCTCTACCACTTCACTAACCTTTCTCTTAGTTTCAGTGGCTAGCTGAACTAACCAAGATTTTCTATTCTTTACTTTCTTAAAAGCACAAATCTCCACTACTCTAGGAGTAATGTAACTGTGAGTAGAAACAGGGTCAATCAAAATAGAAACAGATTGCTCAACAATCTTACCTGCAACTTCAACCACAGTTGACTGGTGATCTTCCTGTCGGTCCTCCAGTGCTGTATAAATCCTAGGGATGGCCCTTGCTACTTGACCCACTATTTCTACTTCTTAAATGTTGTAAGTTGGCCTTGTACTCTCATTCTCAAGTGGACAATTTCTGCGCATGTGGGGTTCTCCACATTTCCAACATTGGAGTGGTCATTTGTCCTATTGTGGATCTTTAGGCCTTTCTCCGATCACTTTGGCTGGCTGCTTCTCATCTTATGAAGGTTGCTTCTGCTGATTCTCGAAGTTAGAAGGTTTGAAACCTTTCTTCCATTGGTCAAACTTCTCATTCGTCTTTGTCCTTCCATGTCTTATGGTAATCAAGTTTTCATTTGCTTTGCTCATAGTAATACTTAGCCTTCCTTATCGCTTCTTCAAGAGTTCTAGGTTCATAAGACTCAATTCTATCTTTGTAAGTCTGAGGCAATCCAATCAAGAAACGTTGGATCTTCACTTTTTCATCTTTGATGTACCTGACATACATTAACAACTCTAAGAACTTATTTGCATACTCTTCCATGGTCTGTTGTCCCAATCTTAGCTCATGGAACTCCTTAATTTTGTCATCATAATACCTATCAGAGAGGTACTTCTGCTTGAAATACTTCTTGAACTATTTCCACTTAAGTCTCCTTTCACTGATCCTCTTTACTTGCTTGAAGTGCTCCCACCAAATGGATGCCCTTCCATTCAGATTGAATATGGCAACCCTTGCCTTCATGTTTCTCGAATAATCCTGAACTTGGAAGTACTTCTTTATCCAAAGAAGCCAAGCTTCAGCCTCTTTTCCAGTCTTTACCTCACCATCAAATGTAGGAGGTTTAGCCTTCTTAAATTCATCCTGTAATGAGAATTTCTCCTCGCTACAGGGGTAAGAATGGCTCCCTTGTGCCTATAGGGCACAAGGGTAGGTTCCTACCCTTAGAAAACAGTAAAAAACGGACTGGAAATATTGCATAAACAGAGCTGCGAATTGAAACTAAGCTAATCTAAGCAAGAC